>JAHRHZ010000283.1:73129432-73151624 GCA_024137785.1 Ginglymostoma cirratum
TTACCCTAACAGAACAGTACAGCACAGTACAGGCCCTTCGGCCCACGGATTTTGTGCCGAACTTTTATCCTCAACCTAAGGTCTATCTAACCTCCACCGCTACCTTATACTGTCATCAAAGTACTCCAGCTGAGGCCTCGCACTGGAGAAAGGAAGCATATTGCATATTCCTCTTGGCACCACAGAAAACCTCAAGACTACTACCAGCCTTCTCATTGCCACCCACTTTGTACCTGAGCATTATCACCATCTCTTTCTGACTTGGAGCCCTATGGAGAAGCCACTGAATATCTCCCCCTCCTCTCGTCCTAGTTTTTCTCAACAGCGACCTGTTCATTCGAATTCATTGAAATGAGAGATGGTGATAAAAGTGATTCAGACTCCTTATTGAGTGGATGCTATCATCACTCCTTCTCACTGCACTGCATATATGCACTGATTGTCCACCTCATTCGTTCTGAAAGTCTAAGGCAATCATTCGAAGTGAGCTGTCTCGTGGCAAATGCTCTTTGTATAATGAATGTTGTGGTTAAATCACATATTGTATTCAGTGGAAGAAAGTCAGGCAAAACAAATAACCCTGGTGAATGGGAACCTTGGTTCAATTTTCCTTTTGTAAACCTCCCTTTTAAGTATGAGCAGCATCCGCTTCACTACAGTCCCAGCCACGATCAGGAAACTCGAATTACTTATTAAAATCCCGGATCTTCCTGAGTGTGCATGTTGAAGCTAACCCCTCTCATAAGTGGATTAGACATGTGATAAAAGCTGAGGAAAAGATATTTGCATGGGTCATCTTAGTTGGTAAAGAAATTGCTAGTTGAAAACTATTGACAAATACTTTGTTAAGATTTTGATGTGGAGGTGCTGGTGTCGGACTGGGGTGACACCATGATTGGTGACACCAATCACATGACACTAGGTTACAGTCCAACAGGTTTATTTGAAATCACAAGCTTTTGAAGCGCTGCTCCTTTATCACTTCACCAACAAAGGAGCAGCGCTTCAAAACTTTGTGATTTCAAATAAACCTGTTGGACTATAACCTGGTGTTGTGTGATTTCTGACTTCATTCAGATTAAACTACGTTTTGCCAATGGGTTTTTACAGAATCCGTCTTGAATTGTATGGGCTCCGTTTCAGTCTTTCTGAATAATTAGTAAAAATGTACTCGAGTGAAGGTTTGTCAGCTCATATCTAATGGTCCCAATTTTAACTCATGTGGGTCGGTGGATTCAGAACCAGATTTTAACTCGTCTGATAAATGAGTTCATGGTGCTCAAGTTTTGCAACATTTATTGTCCTTGTCAGTTGGAGCAAATAAAATGTAGCACTATTTATAGTGTCTTGTTTCTGAATTATTGTATTACATGTATATTATTGATTACCCATTGTTCTGTGAAATCTAAAACTTCCATCAAAGTTTGTAAGCAGTGACTCAATTTGAGAAGGTGACTCATACAACTTGGGGGTGTCATGTTAGCAGATGCCACTTGGAGCACAGTGCCTATCCCAAGAGGGATCATGCAGGAACTAAATGCCGAAACAGATACTATTGATGGAACGGAAAATAACTTTTCTTCCAGTTACATTGTTCACAGCTCTGAAGAGTTTCCTCAATCCTTCACTGTTTTACACAAGCACAAATCTTCAAAGTTCTTCTCGAATTGTAGCATTGAAGATGAGGTTCATTTGTCTGTGCCTTTGTAAGAAGAAAACACTTCCACATTTCAATTAGAATCTTTCATAAGCACTTTCCAACCTCTCGCATCTAGAAGAACAAGGGTTGCACCTACATGCAAACACAGTCCTGCCTTTGACATAACAGGTTCTGCCTTTGATTAGCAGGTCCTGCCTTTAGATTAGAAGGTCCTTCTACCTTTAATTACAAAGCACCTGCCTTTGAATTACCAGGTCCTGTCTTTGTATTAGCAGGTCACATTAGACTTTATTCAAAGAAAGAAAGACTTGCACTTCTGTATTAATGTCCATAATTACGAGGCATTCTAAATTGCTTCATAACCAATGATGTTCTTTCTGAAGTATAGTCATTAGCAAATGTGGCACTGCAAATTCTCACAAGCAGCAATGTGACAGTGACTTTCACTTCAGCTGTTGGTTGATGGATAAATATTGTATTCTGGTCTTATTCAAAGTAGTGCCAAGGGATCCACCTGAGGGACCACATACGAAACATATGAACACACAATATAGGAGCCATGAGAGACTATTCGGCCCCTCAATCTTGCTCCGCCATTCGATAAGATCATGACTGATGTGTTTGTGTTGCAAATTCTACATTCTCATTTACCCACATAACCCTTATCTAACAAGAATCTATACAAGGGATAGATGGAGCCTTGGATTAAGGTCTCATTGAAATTCAAAGTGATTGGAATCTTATAGGGTTGTGAATGACTGAGGCTGTAGCAGGAAACAGGACAGAATTTCCTGAGACATCCAGTGAAGCCTGTTGCAACATTGGGAACAACTTGCTGTGTCTTTTAGCTAAGTTCTCTATCTCAAAGGTGAAATTCTTACTAGACAATGGCAAATTACCTATTAAAGGGGATTATTGTTTCTTAGTGACCTTATTAAGTGCACTTTGCAGCTTATTAAGAGGTAGCTTTCCCATCCTACCATCTGCTGCAAGCAAACTAGATGCTGCAAATACTCCATGTGGAAATCAGAGCAGGTACCTGGTGCATTCAGCTCGCTTCTTGGGGCACTGGGCTCTGGACAGTTACCCATATACGTGGACATTAGCATCTAATATTTGTCGATCTGTAAGAACCCTGCTCTGATTTCCATGTCCAGCATTCTCGGCACCTAGCTTGCTCTGCAGTCCTTATTGTCTTCACACCAATATTTGCCATGCCAATGGTAAATATCAGAGACCATGCAGCACAGCTCTAGACTAAGAGCGCACAGCAGCCTTTTAAAAATGGTGCCACAGATGTTGGTCCAATACAGGATGTACGGACAGCGTGATGTGTAATATGGCGAACATTAGAACAGGACTAGAATTAGACAAAAGAGACGCTGCAGGGGTCAGATATGTGGTTACTGAGGTGCATTTGGGGAATCGATGAGAAAAGTCTTTTGGCCTAACACAGAGAAATCGTCCTGTAAGATTCAGCTCAATATCTCCAATGGTGAGCAGCACTCTAGTACGCTAGTGATAGCAACACTGTAGGGTCTCAGCTGGTCGGATGGCTGGTTTGAAATGGAGAATGACGTCAACAGCGTGCATTGAACATCAGCCAAGGTTACCATGAAGGTCTTCCGTTCCCAACCTCCCCCCTTGCCTGAGACGTGGTAACTCTCAGGTTAAACCACCACCAGTCATCCCCCTTGAATGAGAGAGCAGCCCTATGGGTCTGGTAGGGGTGTGGTGACTTCATTGTGTCACCTGGACTTTAGTTGTTATTGGAATATATTTTCCTGAATTAAACTGTTGAGATCAAAGTATTAGTTTTCAGAATAATTATCTCTTTGCTCTTTGACTTTTTGAAAACACGTGAATGTTATGCCATCTTTGAACCCTGATCTAATTTCTTTAACTGGTTAGTCACACAGCAGAATATGCTGTACTGTGAAAAATGCCAAGTTTAAGAGAGACAATCACTATCTGAAATTTACGACACATTTGCTGTTATACCGAAAATCTGCAAATAATTCCAACAGAATGAATGCAAATATTTATACTGATGAGTTTTTGGAGTGAGAATAATTTGCTTAATTCATTTTAATAATCTTTTTAATTGACTTTTCAGTTCATATCGATGTGGTATAGGCAATCCACTATTCTGCATTTATAAGGCATCAGTTTCAGTTTACATATATTTTATAGGAAAGGCACTAATGTTAGAAGCAGCCTTAAGGCATCTGTTTCATTTTTGACTCTACAAATGAGCAGACTGTAGGGTGGGTTCCTGTTGAGGCATTTCTTTCCTTTCTCTCTTTGCCCAGTTGCTTTCAACAGCCTTAGGTCCAGGACTAGAGAGAGAGAAAAAAATGCCCATATGTTCATGCTGTGCACATTCATTTGAAATGATTCAGAGTAAAAGCCTTTTCCGATTTGACACATTTCCGCTACCAATGATGGGACCTTTACCAGCTCTGTAAAACCTGCCGAGGGAGAGATTGCCCCAGGAGTTTGGTTCTTTGTTCTGGAGCATGGATGTATTAAGAGAGACAATCACTATCTGAAATTTACGACACATTTGCTGTTATACCGAAAATCTGCAAATAATTCCAACAGAATGAATGCAAATATTTATACTGATGAATTTTTAATGGTTTGGACTCGACATAGGCCTGCCTCTGTGCCGGGGCTCCATGTGGGGAAAAAAATAATCAAGCGACAAAGAAACACAGCCTTACAGTCCTCACGCCTCATAGTTCCCCTTCCCATACAAACTTCCTGTGCTCCATCCATGCTAATGCACATAACTGATAGCCTGTACTCACGCCCCCATGGCTCCCATCCCTTCCATCTCATGCTTATCCATACCACTTTATGTTCCCATGCCAATTTTCATGTTCCCCCTTCACCTCCATGAGAACCAATTCCTCCCTGCGGCCTACATCTCCAGGGTGCTTTATAACTGCCAGGCCAAATTAATACTAACATCCCAACCTATAACATGTCTCCCATCTGCCACCTTTATTGTTCTCCTAATTGCCAACCCACCTCGTATCTGCCATGGGCAGACTTCAGGAGCCATGCTGACTTAAAATAAAGTTGTGTTTCCTGATGATAGTCCTTAAATTGAGCAAAAGAAATTTAATACATTGAGACTTATTAAACTAATCTCTTACATAAACATTTGTATTCAAAGTTATTTAATAGTGTTGACATCTTCAACAGTTCTTTGACAGTTCCACTGTCCTCTTTAAGCACATTCTTGCCTATTTTTGATAACCTCAAAGGGTACTAAACACTATCTAAAGGCACCTGATTCCCTGAAGGGCATCTGACACTGGCCCCCAAACCTGTATACATATCTCCTCTCTCGATCACCTGACCTCCTCCACCCATTTTCCAATCTGTCCTTGGACATTATCCACAGAGCTGCCTTAGATAACCAAACGAGTACTTTATCAAATCAAAATAAAATTGCTGAAATAGACCTGGTCCTGTCTGTGCACGCCAGGTTCCAGACAGCAGGGATACAAATATAGATTGAAATGGAGACAGCTGGTCATGTGAAATGGACAGCAGTCCTGACAAACTGCAAACATCTGAAGCCTGGGTCATTACTTACCCCCCCTGCTAGAATTGAGAATGATGCATTCTAACTTTTTCTCTATTTTCATTGGGATGCAGAGACCCTTGGTCACCTGAGTCTCAGAAAGTGAAATAGCAACTTTGTGATGAATAAATGTGCAATATATACATGTATGTTTTTCATTCATTCATGGGATGTGGGGGTCACAGACCAGGCCAGCATTCATTGCCCATTCCTAATTGCCCTGAGGGCAGTTAAGAGTTGACCACATTACCGTGGGTCTGGAGTCACATGTAGGCCAAACCAGGCAAGGACGGCAGATTTCCTTCCCTAAAGGGCGTTAGTGAACGAGATAGATTTTTCCCTGACAGCCAACAATGGTTTCATGGTCATCATTCGACTTTTAATGGCAGATATTTACTGAATTCAAGTGCCACCATTTGCCGTGGCAGGATGCAAACCAAGATCCCCAGAATATTACTGGGGTCTCTGGATTAATAGTCTGGCAGTAATACAGTAAGAACAAATGTAGACATCACTTCTGTTATGGAAAATGAGGGAAGCATTTCCTTTTGGTCTGCTAATGAAGCACTGTGTGGGTGTTGTTAACATGTTAGGGCATTTAAAATCACTCCAACCTTACGAGCTTTGTATTTTATTATGTTTTACCAGGCAGGTACAAATTAATGAGGAGATAAGATTGACAGGTCAAGAGTGACCTGATGTAGTCACTTGTGAAACTTTCTCATGTAAAATCATGACCAGCACTATTAAATAAGCAAACCAAACTATCTAAAAATAGCACGCAGCATCGTGAAAGACACAGCGAAACAAAATCCCATCTACTCCCGAATGCCATCACTTTACAGTTACTCAAAGGCAAGAGAATTTTTTTGTTCGCTACACATTCTGTAGACTTTGACTTAGCTGGGGATCGGTTAACCTGTTTGGTTGGATGTGGTTTGGAATGCTGAGTGATGCCAACTGCATCCGCTCATTTCCTGCACTGGCTGAAGTTGCCAGGACTCCCCTTCTCAACATCTTCCCTTACCTGAGGTGTGGTGACCCTCAGGTTAAACTACCACTGGTCATTTCTCTAGGTGTCACAATGGTTAGCACTTCTGCCTTGTCGTGCTAGGGGCCTGGGTTCAATTCCAGTGACTGTCTGTGTGGAGTTTGCACATTCTCTCCATATCTATGTGAGTTTCCTCCCTCAGTCCAACGATGTGCAGGTTACGTGGTAAGGCCACGCTAAACTGCCCGTAGTATTCAGGGATATGTGGGTTAGTCATGGGAAATGCAGGGTTACAGAGATAGGGTTGGGGGATAGATCTGAGTGGCATGCTGTTTGGAGGGTCTGTGTGGACTTGATGGGCTGAAAGGCCTGATCCAACACTGTAGGGATTCTCTGCTGTTCTCAGTTCATCTTCTGTGAGCTGTGAGGATTTTCCCCTTAACTACACACACAAAATAGAGAGCTTAGACTTTCGTAGTCTTTTCGTAATCTACAGGTTCCAACAAAATACTCCTCACCTGGAAGTTTTCATGAACTAAACTCCTTCTTTGTGAGGTAACATATTCCCCAAAAAAACCTAAAGAGCTGTGGATGCTGTAGTTCAGGAACTCAGGTGGCATGGTGGCTAGCACTGCAGCCTCACAGTGCCAGGGTCCTGCGTTCAATTCCAGCCCTAGGTGACTGTCTGTGTGGAGTTTGCACACTCTCCCCATATCTGCATGGGTTTCCTCTAGGTGCTCCAGTTTCCTCCCACAGTCTAAAGATGTGGACTAGGTGGATTGACCATGTTAAATTGCCCATAGTGTTCAGGGGTGTGTGGGTTATCGGGGGATAGGTCTGGGTGGGATGCTCCAAGGGTCAGTGTAGACTTGTTGGGCCAAAGGGCCTATTTCCACACTGTAGGGATTCTTCAAAAAAAAACAAAGTTCCTGGAAAAGCTCAGAGGAAGGGACACCAGACCTGAAACATTAACTCTGTTTTCTTCTTCACAGATGCTACCAGACTGCTGAGCTTTTCCAGCAACTTTGTTTTGTAACATATTCCCCAATTGTTCATCTTCTTTTACTAGGAGTAACTATTCTCGTCCTTGACTGCAATCAGGTCCCTTTCACATTCCCTAAAAGTTTGCCATACTCTGCATTTTTCTAAGCTAAATTCAATCCTTAAATATTCTAAATCCAAAAGTAAACTAATATTTCTCAATGTTTTCTTTCTTCTAACTTCCAATAATACCAGGAGGGTTCCAGGCATTTGCTTTCTGATACATGTTAGCCTAAAACCATACTGGTGGAAAGATTGACCGAGGTCATTTTTAAACCCCTTCACACAAAAATAGGCTAATACTCATATGCCACTAGTTCAAAATATACACTTGTGAATATCAATGATATTGATAACGATAAATCACGCACCTTTCATCTTAACTGTCATTGGCTGTAAAGAGATTGGCTACTTGATCATTTCAGAGTTTTTTCATTCACTCATGAGATGTGGGTATCATTGGCTGAGCCAGCATTTATTGCCCATTCCTAGCTGACCTGAGAAGGTGCTAGTGAGCTACCTTCTGCATCAGTAGATAATCAAAAGAAAAGTTGCTGTCGCCTCTTTTCACTCCCAAGTCACCTGCCTCAGAAGTTACATCGGCAAGGTGTGACTTCTAGAAATTTGGGGTGGTGAGGTGTTGCTTGAGAAGATAGTAAAAGGAATGTTTAAATTCCAAATAATTTCTACCATGAACTGTTTAAGTTGAGGAGAACCCCAGATTACAAATCAGTGTGCTGTAGATTTAAACATTCGATCATTTTTCTCCATTGGGTCAAGAGCCATGACTGGTATGCTGTAGCAGTCAGTTAGCTCAGTTAGCTGAATGTCTGGCTTGCAATATAGAGTGATGCCAACAGTATGGGTTCAATTCCTGTACAGCTGAGGTTACCATGAAGGGCTTTCTTCCTCAACCCTCTCCCCTTACCTGAGCTATGGTGTCTTCCAGTTTAAACCACCATCAGTGCCTCTCTCAGAGAGAGAGCACATGATGGTCTGCTAGGAATACAGTGACTTTAATGAACTATTAAAGCACAAGAAATCCCTTTGCTTTAGTTATTGTTTTCTTCAATTGCATAATTTGTTTGGTGTGTTGAAGAGTCATGCCAAGAACATTTATTTTTATAAGGGGTGAGAAAAAGGTGTCCTAATTTTGAATAATTCTGATCCAGCAGCTATTGTGCATTGATGTAATTAGTCACAATTTTTTTTAATATAAATCATGATTGCATTTTGTTTGGACCAGAGTGCAAAATGGATAGCAAATTACTTTGTGACCCTTTTAACCTGTAACAAACAGTACTCTAAAACTGTCATTATCTGTTTAAATTGCTTTGTGTACAGAAAGGCTGTGAGAGAAACGCATAAACTGAGTGTGTTTGATTCACATTATTATGCTGTGTGCTTGACGGTGATGATGAATTGCAAAGGCCACAAATATTTGGTTTTTCTGGAAAAAAATACATACGAGTTCTAAAACATAATCTTCAAAGTGCTGGTTTAAAAATAACAAAGTGTGACAAAAATAGCAGGTACCTTACGCCAGCGCAGTATGTTCCTCGTATTTTAAGTGACTTAACCCATTCCTGACCACTTATTTTCTCTTCCTTCTCCATGCAAGGACTTCACACTGTTCTTTTACAAATGGATGTGTGGCCATGGTCCTGACTGTGCCATGCTTAAGCTCAGTGTGAAAAGATGCAAAGTTCGAGGTAAGGGAAGCTCAGGGCTACTGATGTGGAGCTAAGCTGCCCGTCAGGAATGTAATGGCACTGGGAATGGTGCCCTTGCAATTTGACACAGCATAGGTGTGAAGCAAGATGCAGAATTGGCGGTCCCCTGATCAGCTGGTGGATGAGATTAATCTTATGGTGTTTGTTTGCCTCAATTCTTGGCACTCGTGCATGTGAGTGCAAAAGATCACACGACGAATTCAGGACGGCACAATATTAAGGACTGCCTCAGAGGTGCAAATGAGTATGATGTTCAAGGAAATTATTGTCTGCCTGTTCAGAGGTACTTTAAGATCAAAATGGGAAATGAATAGAGTTGATGTCCTGGGAAGATAATATTACATTAACTGAAAGGCAACTCCTTCTGAATCACCTATGTTTTAGGAATATAGGAGCAGGAGTAGACCATTCATCTCTTTGAGCTTGGGCCACCATTCTAGATAATAAGTGATTGTTTACTTCAATACCATATTCCCCCAGTATCCCCATATCCCTTGACATAATTAACAACTCAACCTATATCCAACTCTGTCTTGAACTTAATTATTGAGTCTCGACAGCCCTCTGGGTAGAGAATTCTCAGAGTGTGGTGAATCTGTGAAATTCTTTACCACAAAGGCTGTAGAGTCATTAAGTACATTCAAGGCTAGGATAGACAGATTTTTAATCAGTAAAGGAATCAAGGTTTACAGGGAAAAGGCAAAAAAGTGGAGTTGAGGATCTTCCAATCAGCCATGATCGCACTAAATTTTGGTATGAACTTAATGGGTTGAATGGCTTACCTCTGTCTTATAGTCTTATGGTTTTTGTCCCAGAATTTTTTTTCTCTCTCTGTTTTGAGACTTACTTTTAACATTAGCCAGTTGTTAGCAATTGAGTGTAGCTTCTGAGGAAGTGTTGTTTGACTCAGGGGTTATGGTAAAGAAAAGCAAGCTGTGATGCTGTTAGCAAGGGATATTAGTGGAACAGAGGAAACAACCATGAATATTTTAATGGCACAGATATTGTTGGATTGATTGGTGTATTGTCCATCAGTCCAGGAGGTGGGAAGGGTGGTCTCTTTGCCAGGAGATTGAGGTGGGGCCTCTCCCAGGATTGATGGGAACTGGCCACCGTGGTTTCATTGTGACAAGCTGGATAACTTCAGCCCAATAACTCAATTAATCTCGATTCCTCCATGTTGTCAGTTTCAGTTGTCTCTTTATTCCAACCGTACTGATGGATAAGGCACAAGCTTCTGAAAATCAGAAGGATGAGGGAATGGTTCACGGTGAGTGGGCAATTGGCCGAAGGCACCTCAACTCGCCTCTTCTCTTAAATGCTGAAGATCCCTGAAGCAGGATGTGGAATATTCACCACTTACTGCTGGATGGGGGCAGACACAATACCAGCAGAATTATTTGCATGAATGGTGCCTCTGACACGGAGCTAAGTAGCTGCTGCATCATCTCCAGACAGAATCGGAAATTTGTGAAGATCTCCTGCTCTCCTCCACACCTCCCCAACCCCACCAGACAAACCACTGAAAGTGAATATTAAAAGTTAACGTAATTCCCTTAGGAGTAGGGATATTCAGAGATGTGGAAGCAAGAATGATAAGTGGGGCTGAGCTACACCTCAGTTATGAACTAACTGAACAGTGAAACAGACCCAAGGGGCTCAGTGATCTCCTTCTCTTCCTACTCCAGCTCCTCATTGTAAAAGGAACAAATGTAATGTAAGAAAAAGCTTTTTTACTCAGTGAGTAGTTAGGGTTTGGAATGCATTGCCTGGAAATGTAGGGGACGCAGTTTCAATTGAGGCAATCAAGAGGGCATTGCATAACTATCTGGTTGGAAATGGTGTGCAGGGATATGGGGGGAAAGCAGGAGACTGATGTTCACTTGAAGAGCTGGTGCTGACATGACGGGCTGAGTGGTACCTCTGCTATTTGTAATATATGTATATAAATGAATTAGATGAAAATGTAGGTGGATTGATTAGTAAGTTTGCAGATGACATAAAAATTGTTGGAGTTGTGGACAGTGAAGAGGATTATCAAAGGATACAGTAGGATATAGATCAGTTGGAAAGTTGCATGGAAAAATGGCAGGTGGACTTTAATTCGGACAAGTGTGAGGTAATTTTTTTTAAAGAATTCAAATACAAGAGGAAAGTATACCATAAATAGCAGGACTCTTAGAAGCGTTGATACACAGAGAGATCTTGGGGTGCAAGCCCATGGCTCCCCGAAAGTGGCAACACAAGTGGATAAGGTGGTAAAGAAGGCATATGGTATAATTACCTTCATCAGTTGGGGCATTCAGTATAAAAATTGACAAATCATGCTGCAGCTGTATAAAAATTTAGTTAGACCACTGTTCGAGTATTGTGTGCAGCTCTGGTCGCCTCACTATTGGAAGGATGTCGAGGCTTTGGAGAGGGTGCGAAAGAGGTTTACTAGGACGGTGCCCGGATTGGAGTGTATTGGCTATGAGGAGAGGGTGGAATGGCAATATACCCCCAGGATATGAGTGGCATGGAGGGGAAGTTGTAAGTGATGGCTTGCTGATACACGGACACACTTGGAACTAAGAGCAAACTTGTATAATTTTAAGAATGCTCCTTTCTATCCGTTTCTCAGTCAGGCCATTCTTTAAACAGCCCCTTATGCATTTAAAGAAGGGCGTGTGAATGAGATACCTGTGGGGAAAGTTATCTGGGAAATATTAGTTGGTCAATCACCTGATTTCCCCAGGTGGACAGGGTTAAAACTGCTCTTTTTAGATATGATCTAGAGTTCTTGTGGCACACTTGTAACGTCCCCATCCCGAGGTGAGAAAACCTGTGTTCAAGTCTTGCCTTTTGAGCAGGTTAGTTAGAAAATATCTTGCCTGTGATAGACCCTTCATGAGGTAGATGGTGATGTAGTGGTAATAACCTGAGAATGGCAATCCATGGAGTCAGGCTAATGCTCGAAGAGGATGGGTTCAAATCCCACCAACAGTCTCTGGTGGAATTTATATTCAGTTAATGATTCACTGACCTTAGCTGTATGAATTTTCAGTTAGGCCACATTTTGAGTAATGTTTGCAGTTGTAGTTACCACACTATGGGAAGGATATAGAAGGTTTTTTGAAGAGGATGCAGAAGAGATTTACCAGGACGTTGCCTGGATTGGAGTGTATAGCTGTATGGAGAGGTTGAACAAACTTGGATTGTTTTTGCCATAGTGACTAAGACTGAGGAGCGATCTGACAGAAGTGTATAAAATTATAAAAGGCATGGAGAGGGTGGATAGTCAGATTCTCTTTCCCAGAGTGGAAATGTCAAACATGAGGAGGCCTGAGTTTAAAGTGAGAGAGGAAAAAGTTTAAGGAAGATGTGCGAGGCAAGTATTTTACACAGAGTGTGGTAGGTGCCTGGAATGAGCTGCCAAGGAATCTGGTGGAAGCGGATACATTAGTGACATTTTAGAGGTATTTGGACAGGGACATGAACAAGCAGGGAATAGAGGGATACGGACAATGTGCAGGCAGATGGGCTTAGATTAGAATGGCGTCATGGTCCGCACAGACAAGGTGGGCTGAAGGGACTTTTCATGTACTCTGCTGTTCTGTGTCTATGTAATGGTCTCCTTCTTTGCTGTAATACTTCAATGGAGTATTCTGTGATTTGTACCCATGCACCTCCAGTGAACTGTGACCATCATAAGGCATGAGTGATAGGACGCCCTGCTGCTGTTTCTCTCCATGGAAAGGAATGGGAATAAAAAGAGGAAGAGCAGTGATATCCTGCATGTCTTCTCTTGTGTCTGGAATCTAAAACTGGGGGAAATTAAGGAGTCCCCTATTTAAGATGGAAATGACCAAGAATGTCTTCTTCAGAAAGTCATTATCTTTGGAATTCTCTTGCACAAAAAGTGACGAAAGCTAAGTTATTCCAGGTTGAGGCAGATGTTTGATTAACCAAGGAATCAAAGGATGGGAGGACAGGAAAGAAAATGGATTCATGTCACAATTAGATCAACCATGATTTTTTTTTATCATTCATTGATATGGACTTTGCTGGCTCAGCCAGCATTTGTTGCCTGTCCCTAGTTGCCGTCGAGAAGGTGGTGGTGAGATGCTTTCTTGAACTGCAGCAGTCCATGTGCTGTATGTGATACATTATTGTAATTGAACAAGTATCACATGTAATATGTGGATATGTGAGATGTATAGTAGATCACTTTGTGGCAATTCCTTGTCACCGGCAAGGACAACATCTTTGAAAGGAAAGTGTAGTGCCACCTTCTCAGTACAATCATTTTGGACAATTATAGGGTTTTTGCTTGTGCCACCCACATGCTGAAAATAGATCCCTTAAATATAAATGGTCCACCATCTTTGTTGAGGCAAACAATCTGGCCTAGCTTATGGTAGACCTGTATTCGACGGACAGTGAGGTTCACAGAAGAGAAAGTTGCACTTACATAGCTTCTGAAAGGTAGTAAAATGTCCAAAGGCACAGTGTATTACCAGATGAAATGTGACACCTAGTCACACAAGGAGATGTTAGAACAGGTGAAGAGAGAATCATCATAGAATCCCTACAGTGTGGAAGCAGGCCTTTCAGCCCATCGAGCCTACACTGCCCTCTGAAGACCATCCCACCCAGACCCACATCCATACTTTACCTGTAACCCAACAAGGCTAATCCACCTAGCCTGCAGATCCTTGGGCACTATGGGCAATTTTAACATTGCCAGTCCAACTGACCTGCACATTTTTGGACTCTGGGAGGAAACCAGAGCATCCAGAGGAAAGCCACGCAGACATGAGGAGAATGTGCAAACTCCACACAGTCAGTCACCCGAGGCTGGAATCAAACGCGAATCCCTGGTGCTGAGAGGCAACAGTGTTAACAACTGAGCCTCTGTGCCATCATGGTTAAGAAATGCCTAAAGGGGGTAAAAGGTAAAATTGCCAAAGTCTTACCAGAACGTACATTACAAACCATTTGTCCAGCCAAATGATCTAAAAAACTCCCATTGCAGGGGCAAGAGAGAAGTGGATGACAGAGAAATTTTGTGAAGGAATTCCAAAGCTGCTGGGCCTAAAGCAGCTGAAGGAACAGGCATCAAGCATGGAGGGATTAAAATTGGAAGTGGTCAAGAGACTGGGATGAGGAAGACTGAGATTGTGACATGTTGTCGGGGAGTTGTCAGTGACACAGAAGGATGAGGCCTGAGGGATTTGAACAGATGGATAAGGGCTTTAAACCGAGGTACTGCTGACTCAGTATCAACATATTGTGTTCTGTAACAAATGTAGGTGAGTGATTGATGGCTTTAAGTGCTACATCCAATGGAAGCAAATATTCTTTTCAATGTTCTAACACCATTTGGACTGATTGGTTCCAGAGAGATGTTGCAGAATGAAATGGATGAAGCGGTGCAGGAGATTTCAGGTGCACAATGAAATTTGCTTGGGAACAAAATTGCCTTGTTGCTCTCTTTAGTTTTCGTAGCTGATCAGCCGATCTTTGTTTGTCTGTTCAACTTAATAGCCCCTGACCAGATTTTAATCATTTACATCAATAGAAAATTGGTAAAGAATGAATGATGGATAGGTACTGAAGAGCATGTCAGCCTGCATTTTCTGAGCAAGCAACAATGGTTTGTTTTGTTCATTCATTCATGGGATGTGGGTGTCGATGGCTGAGCCGGAATTTATTGCCCATCCCAAACTGAGCTTGAGAATGTTGTGAATCTCCTCTGCACCATCTCTCCTTCATTCAAACAGAGTTCTAATGGTGCTTTCTGGAATAACTCCACAAAGGCTGGTATCCTGGCGCCAGTTCACCCTTTATTTGCACATGCAAAACATATGACACTAACCCAACAAGCTGAAAGCTGGCTCCTGGGTGAGCAGAACCCCTGCCATTCCAATTTATATCAGGACTGCCTGATTGGACCAGAGTAATCAGGGAACTCACATTCTATAAACTCCACCTGGCTGACCTTGTTCTAATGACTACAATTTCCACTTAGAATCAAAAGAAACGGCGCAGCCAACACGCCTATACTGGTTTTTTGAAAGCAATATTCAGTCAGTTCTGTTCTGCCCTGTAGCATGATAATTACCTTCCTTTTGAACATTATGCAACTCCCTTATGAAAATTACTATTATATCAGACTCCACTGCCCCTCCATACAGAACTTTCAGATCACAGAAGCCCATTGTGCAATTTTTTTTATCCCTCATGTCTTTTGTAATGTTTTTTTTCTGCAGCCTTTATATCTGTGTCCTCTGATTGCTGATCCCCCTACCATCTTAATGTCTAACAATCCAGAAGCTAGGAGGATGGAGTGTGCAGTCCCCTCGCTCCTTAAGTGGAAAAATGTCAATGCCTATTTGAGTGTTTGGGGCTGGAATTATTACCTAGTAAATCAGCCCTGGGAAGGGGTCAGGTCATGTGGACAATATCTATGTCAGCTGTAATAGAACTTCTACAGAACTCTGACAGTTTCAGTGTTTTTCTTTATTGCTATTCACTCATGGGACATGGGTTTCACAAGCTAGTCACATTATTGCCAATCCCTTTTTGCCTTTGAACTGAGTCGCTTGCTGGACCACTTCAGGGAGCAGGTGAGAGTCAACCACATTGCTGTAGGTATTGACGGGTAGGCCAGCATTTATTGCCCATCCTTAATAGTCCAGAGGGCAGTTTAGAGTCAACCACATTGGGTCTGGAGTTACATGTAGGCCAGACCAGGTGAGCCATAAGACCATAAGACATAGGAGTGGAAGTAAGGCTATTCGGCCCATCGAGTCCACTCCGCCAATTAATCATGGCTGATGGGCATTTCAACTCCACTTACCCGCACTCTCCCCGTAGCCCTTGATTCCTTGCGAGATCAAGAATTTATCAATCTCTGCCTTGAAGACATTTAACGTTCCGGCCTCCACTGCGCTCCGTGACAATGAATTCCCCAGGCCCACCACTCTCTGGCTGAAGAAATGTCTCCTCATCTCCGTTCTAAATTGACCCCTTCTAATTCTAAGGCTGTGCCCACAGGTCCTAGTCTCCCCATCTAACGGAAACAACTTCCCAGCGTCCACCCTTTCTAAGCCATGCATTATCTTGTAAGTTTCTATTAGATCTTCCCTCAACCTTCTAAACTCTAATGAATACAATCACAGGATCCTCAGCCGTTCATCGTATTTTAGGCCTACCATTCCAGGGATCATCCGTGTGAATCTCCGCTGGACACGCTCCAGTGCCAGTATGTCCTTCCTGAGGTGTGGGGCCCAAAATTGGACACAGTATTCTAAATGGGGCCTGACTAGAGGATGGCAGATTTCCTTCCCCTGAAGGACATTGGTGACCCAGTTGGATTTTTCCAACAATTGACAATGGTCATCAGTAGATTTTTAATTCCAGATTATTGCTGAATTCAAATTCCTTCATTTGCGTGGCAAGATTTGAACCCAGGTCTCAAGAACATTACCTGGGGGTCTCTGGATTAATAGTCTAGTGATAATACCACTCGGTCATCACCTCCGCAGTTCAGGGCTCTTTGTGTTCTAACGAATGACTCAAAATCCTAACCCTGTTTCTCTCACCGAAGATGTTGCCAGCTGTGCTGAGTTTCTCCAGTAATTTCAGATTTTGTTTCATATTTCCAGCATCTGCGGTTCTTTATTTGTATTACTGTGTTGGCTGATCAACCATGGTCAATGGATGGCGAAACAAGCACAATGGCCTACTCCTGCTCTTGTATTCGATGCTTCTATGTTCAGGATGAGCAAGTGCAGTTCTCGTTCTGAGTGAGTCCCACACACACGTATGTATCATGCAGCCAAATAAGTGCACTATCAATTTCCAAAAGCCTACCAACCAACACACACCAATTGACCTACCAGTATGTCTTAAGAATGATGGTCAGCTGTCTGCATTTGAACAAGCAAAGCATAACCATAGGCCAACACACAAATCCACGGTTGGATTTTGTACTGATAGAGAGAGAAAGAGAAAGAGAGAAAGAGAGAGAGAGAGAGAACAACATAAGAAAGGCCTCATGGCTTTGAACCCTTGAATCATGTGACTGAGTATTTCTAAATGCTCATTCCTACTGTGATATAATTGTGTGAACCCATTCATTCTCGCAATTACCTTGAATCACAAGCATGGAACCACACCAGGGTGAAGTTGATTCAGAAAAATACAACCTTCCCAGGTGTGCAGTCAAAGAACTGAAATTAAGTTTGTTTTCATTGAATAAATACACACCGGAATATTTGTATTTAAATTGTCAGTCTTTTGCGCTAGGATGCTTGGGTGAACCTGATGTGCTTTTTAATTGAATGCATGATAAACCCTGGATAAATGTTAACATTTTAATACATTAAATTATGAAAGATTGATTGGCATTTACTTAGTAACATGGCTGCCTGTTTTACAAGAACATACTGTAAAAATTCTTTGATTTTGCCCTCAACAGTTCCTCAGCCTCTGGTTAAATCGACTCGCAGAGCTTTTTATTATTTAGCCAATCCCCATTGATTTATAACCACAGTTTCCTGAAATTTTGTTGATGTGTTCTACATCAAACTTAAAGGAATAACTAGGGGAGATGCAGGTAAGATGTTTCACCTGATTGGAGTCAAGGCCACAATTTAAAGATGAGAGGGATGCCACTTGAGGTCTGAGAAGAGGAGAGTTTTTTTCACTCAGAGAGTTTGGAATCCTCAGTCGTATCACAGCTCAGTCTTTGAGTATGTTTAATGTAAAGATTGATAGATTTCGGATTACCATTACCCATAAATGTACAGGATTATAGGGATGGTGTGGGTTAAATGCATTAAGGTGTTGATATAACCGCACAGAGGATGGTATCCTGCCCCCAAGTCACCCTTTATTTATCTGTGCTGTTGCTAGTCAGCTCAGAGTCAGTCCCCTGAACTGAGGAGATTCTAAATCTCCTATTTATATTGGTCAGCCAAGGCTTCCTGATTGGCCCAGTTTAACAACCCCAATCAAGGATCTCGTAGTCTATAAGATCCACCTGGTTCCAATCACTAGAGGTGTTCAATCAGCCCTGATCATATCGAATGATGAAGCAGGGTTGATGGGCTGAATGGACTAGTCATGTTCCTATTCTCATGAATCTGCTTTTGATCTCAAAACTGCCGCTTAGACCAACTCACAAAAGCATACACTACAACCTTTTGTTCTTAGACTGAACATTCATGGTTACCCATCACAATACAGTATTGACATATATGACTGGTTCATTGTAGAAAGACTGAATGTAAGTGATAGTCCTTCAGATGTTTCAAAGCAAAGGAATTTTTTTTTATATGCAATGGTTTCCTCAAATGTTGAGGATAGTTGATGTCTTCCATTACTAGAGTGCACTTTGTTTCCCTGCAGCTTGTTTCTAGTCTCACTAAATTCACAATACATTCCTGCAGCTTTAATGTTGAAGAATAAAAAAAGTGCTTCAATCGAAGCACAAAACATTTCCAGAATCGTTATAAATACATTGATTTTCATCACTCAAAGAAGTATGTAGTCAACCTACCAGTTCTAAAATGTCTTTGATTCAACATTGACCTTCAGAGTGAGATGGTGTGGGATTTTGTTGCCCAAAGCTAACATCATTTTTGACACATCATACTCAAGAGGTACGAGCAGTAATAGACCATTCAGGCGATCTAGTCTGCTATTTAGTGAGATCATGGCTGATCTGATAACCCTCAAGCCTTTTCCCCGTAACCCTTAAGACTGTATTGATTAAAAATGTCTATCTCAGCCTTGAATATACTTAATGACCAAGACTTGGGAACATTCTGCAGTAAAGAATTCCACAGCTCATAAAATCCATACAGTGAAGGAAGAAGCCATTTGGCCCATCAAGTCAGCACTGACCTTCGGAATGGCATCCCGCCCAGCAGCAAAAACAGAAGCTGCTGGAAAAGCTCAGCAGCTCTGGCAGTATCTGTGAAGAAAAAAAAAATCAGAGTTAACGTTTCGGGTCCACATTCTTTCGGTTTTTATTTAGCAACCCACCCAAATCCAGACCCTTACCCTATCACTATAGCCCCACATTCATGCACTTCACTATCACCTTCCACCCCAACTTTAAGTTCACTTGGACCATCTCTGATACCTCTCTCTCCTTCCTGGACCTCTCTATTTCCATCTTTGCGAACCACCTGGAAACCGATATCCATTTCAAGCCTACCGACTCCCACAGCTGCCTAGAATACACCTCCTCCCACCCACCTTCCTGCAAAAATGCCATCCCCTATTCCCAATTCCTTTGCCTCTGCCACAAGTGCTCCCGAGATGAGGCATTCCACTCCCAGACATCCCAGATGCCCTCGTTTTTCAAGGACCGTAACTTCCCCTCCACGGTGGTCAAAAACGCCCTCGACCGTGTCTCCCGCATTTCCTGCAAATCATCCCTCACAGCCCCTCCCCATAATAACTACTAAAACAGAGTCCCCCTCATCCTCACGTACCACCCCACCAACCTCCACATCCAATGCATCATCCTCCGACACTTCTGCCATCTGCAATCCAACCCCACCACCAAAGACATTTTTCCCTCCCCTCCCTTATCTGCTTTCCGGAGGGACCACTCTCTCTGTGACTCCCTTGTCCACTCCACACTCCCCACCAGCCCCACCACACCTGGCACTTATCCCTGCAATCGCAGGAAATGCTACACCTGCCCCTACACCTCCCTCCTCACCCCCATCCCAGGCCCCACGAAGACTTTCCACATCAAACAGATGTTCACCTGCACATCTGCTAATGTGGTATACTGTATCCGCTGTTCCCATTGTGACCTTCTCTACATGGGGGAAACCAAGCGGAGGCTTGGGGACCGCTTTGCGGAACACCTACGCTCGGTTCGCACTAAACAACTGCACCTCCCAGTCACGAACTATTTCAACTCCCCATCCCATTCCTCAGACGACATGTCCATCCTAGGCCTCCTGCAGTGCCACAACAATGCCACACGAAGGTTGCAGGAACAGCAACTCATATTTCGCTTGGGAACCCTGCAGCCTAACGGTATCAATGTGGACTTCACAATCTTCAAAATCTCCCCTCTCCCTACCGCATCCCAAAACCAGCCCAGCTCGTACCTACCTCCCTAACCTGTCCTTTCTCCCACCTATCCACTCCTCCCACCTCAAGCCCCACCCCCATCTCCATCTCCATCCTACTAGCCTCATCCCACCTCCTTGACCTGTCCATCCTCCCTGGATCGACCTATCCCCTCCCTAACTCCCCACCTACATTCACCTTTACTGGCTCCATCCCTCCCTCTTTGACCTGTCTGTCTCATCTCTACCTATCTTCTCCTCTATCCATCTTCTATCCGCCTCCCCCTTTCGCCCTATTTATTTCCGAATCCCCTTCCCCTCCCCCATTTCTGAAGAATGGTCTAAACCCGAAACATCAGCTTTCCTGCTCCTTGGCCTGCTGTATTCATCCAGCTCTGCAGCTTGTTATCTCAGATTCTCCAGCATCGGCATTTCCTACTATCTCTGTAACAATTTCAGCCCCATATTTATCTGGCTAAGCCACCCAGCCTCTGGACGCTATGGGCAATTTAGCATGGCCAATTCACCCAGCCTTCACATTTCTGGACTGTGGGAGGAAACCCATGCAGACACATAAAGAACATGCAAACTCCACACAGACAGTGACCTGAGACTGGAATTAAACCTGGGTCTGCAGCTCTGTGAGGCACCAGTGCTAACCACTAAGCCACCATGCCACCCATTGCCCCCTGATTCACTACCCTCTGAGAGCATACTTCTCAATAACAGTGGGGCATGGATTTCAACTAACTGACAAAGTGGGGGGAGTTGAGTCTTTTTCTTCAACCAGAGGGTTGCAACTCACTGCTGAAAGGGTGCTAGAAATATAATACAACACAATATAATTCAATTCAACATAGCGCAGGAACAGGCCCTTCAGCCCAACAAGCCTGCACCGATTTTATTCCTTATTTAGATCCGATACTTAACGTCTGCTTCCACCACCTTCACTGGCAGCGCATTCCAGGCACCCACCACCCTCTGTGTGCAAAGCTTCCTGTGCATTTCTCCGCGAAGTGGAAACATTTTCGCATTTAAAAAATAGATCACATCTACAAAGCAGCAGACCAAGAGCTGGAAGTATGGGCTGGTGACACTGACTTGTTGGACCAGACCAATGTCTGTGTTCTGTGTTGCAAAGTTTGATATCTCTCAAGCCCACTAGATACATCGGATGCCAAGTTGCGAAATCAAAACACTTCACATATCTTTATTATAAAAAATTCACAGTTGTGGTTCCATGGCTCTAAATATTTCATTTTCCCCTGTTGCTGTGCCATTAAAATGAAGGCAGTCTTGATGTGCTTATCAACACTATATGCCATGGTGTCGCACAATGTGCAATTCATATTATAGTGGTGCTGGTTGAGGGATAATTTTTGACAGGAGAAAAGAACTCCTAACTGAATGGGTTTAAATCCCATTCTTTTAACTTGAGCTCACAATCCAGGCTGATGGTACAGCAGGGATGGTGACATGGGTTGGGTGCTCTTCGCGTATCTGTGTGAACTTGATGGGCCAAATGGCCTACTTCCACACAGTACAGATTCTATGAAAGCTACACTCAATAATGGTGACAGTGAAAACTGTCATTGATTGTGGTAAAAACCCATCTTGTTCATTAATGCTGTTCAGGGGAGAAATTTACCATTTTCACCTGGCCTGGCCAAATGTGACTCCAGACCCACAGCAGTCTGGCCATTTCTTAACTTCCCTCTCCCATGGCTGAGTGAGCTACTCAAGGGCATTTAGGACAACAAGTGATGTCTGAATGCCAGCAACCCCCACATCCAATGAGAGAATAAAGAGCAAACTGTGAGCATGAGGTGCGTTGTCTTTTGGGTGCAGTTCCCATCTGTAAGGGAGATTTCTCTTCATGGGAGAGTCTGGGACCAGGGGGTGTAGTCTCAGAAAAAAAAAAGGTGTGCCAATTTAATCAGAGATAAAAGGTACTGCAGATGCTGGAGAATCCGAGATAACAAGCATGGGGCTGGATGAACACAGCAGGTCAAGCAGCATCATAGGAGCAGGAAAACTTGACGTTTCGGGCCTAAACCCTTCATCAGAAATGAAGGGTTTAGG
>JAHRHZ010000283.1:73166774-73181681 GCA_024137785.1 Ginglymostoma cirratum
GTAGCTGTGGGAGTCAGTGGGCTTGAAATGGACATCTGTCTCTAGGTGGTTGCCCGAGATGGAGACAGAGAGGTCCAGGAAGGAGAGAGAAGTGTTGGAGATGGTCCAGGTGAACTTCAGGTTGGGGTGGAAAGTGTTGGTGAATTGGATGAACTGTTCGAGCTCCTCGTGGGAGCACGAGGCGGCGCCGATGCAGTCATCAATGTAGCAGAGGAAAAGGTGGGGTTTAGGGCCAGTGTAGGTACGGAAGAGGGATTGTTCCACATAACCTTCAAAGAGGCAGGCATAGCTTGGGTCCATGCGGGTACCCATGGCCACCCCCTTTGTCTGTAGGAAGTGGGAGGAATTGAAAGAAAAGTTGTTGAGGGTGAGGACGAGTTCGGCTAGGCGGATGAGGGTGTTGGTGGAGGGGGATTGGTCCGTTCTGCGGGACAGGAAGAAGCGGAGAGCCTTTAGGCCATCAGCATGGGGAATACAGGTATATCGGGACTGGACGTCCATAGTAAAAATGAGGTGTTGGGGACCTGGGAATTGGAAGTTCTGGAGGAGGTGGAGGGAGAACCCTCTTCCCCTCCCCCATTTCTGATGAAGGGTTTAGGCCCAAAACGTCAAGTTTTCCTGCTCCTATGATGCTGCTTGGCCTGCTGTGCTCGTCCAGCCCCGTGCTTGTTGTCTCGGATTCTCCAGCGTCTGCAGTGCCTTTTATCTCTGATACAAACTTCAAGTTGATCTTTGATATATCCTGACTGAGTTGACTTCAATCAAGCAAGGATGTTGAGCTGCCACTGTTGGACTGGGGTGGACAAGGTCAGAAGTCACAGGACATCAGGTTATGGTCCAACAGGTTTATTTAAATTACAAGCTTTCAGAACCTCAGTCCTTCTTCAGGTTTCAGTGAGAGAGGTAGTATCAGACTCAGAATTTATAAGTAAAAGGTCAAAGGTTCGCACCATTGACGAGGATGTACTAAACGAACTGAAGATGCTGTTAAATCTTTCGTCAGGTAGAACGTTTCAATTGATTAATATATATACATAAATCCCAAATTCCTTTCAAGTCACGGTCCTGAGAGAGCTAAAGGTTTCATCAGTGTAAAGAAGAGGTAACATTTTAGGTCTGACAATGCATGTTAGGTGTGAGGCCTTGTTTGGAATCTGTTTGTGTAATAGTTTGGAGTCAGACTGGTTTTATTTCTAAAATAGGAATTTATAAAACACCACATTGACTGACTGTCTATAAATTGTAGGCTTTTTGAACAGAATAAAATGTATCAACAAATACAAATTCACCCCATAGATTCATGGGGCGGGGTGTGTGTGTTTGTGTGTTTGTGTGTGTGTGTGTGTGTGTGTGTGTGTGTGTGTGTGTGTGTGAGTGATAGTATATACTGTGGTGGGGTCACCTGTAGTGTGACATGAACCCAAAATCCTGGTTGAGGCTGTCCTCATGGGGACCGAACTTGGCTAACAGCCTCTGCTCGGTGACTCCGCGTTGTTCTGTAACCCAAAGTCTGCCTTGGAGGACGTTTACCCAAAGATCTGAGGCCAAATGTCCTTGTCTGCTGATGTGTTCCCCGACTGGGAGGGAATATTCCTGTTTGGCAAATTGTTGCATGGTGTCCATTCATCCGTTGTTGTAGATCTGCATGGTTTCGCCAATGTACTGTGCCTCGGGGCGTTCTTGCCTGCAGTGTATGAGATAGACAATGTTGACCAAATCACATGAGTATCTGCTGTGCACATGGTGGATGGTGTTCCCATGTGTGATGGTGTCCATGTTGAAGATCCGACATGTCTTGCAGAGGTTACCGTGACAGGGTTGTATCGTGCTGTGGTCAATGTTGTCCTGAAGCCTGGGTAGTTTGCTGCGAACAATGGTCTGTTTAAGGTTTGGCGGTTGTTTGAAGGTGAGAAGTGGACACGTGGGGAGGATCATCGTCATCAATGATGCGTTGAAGGCTGCGAAGATCATGGCGTAGTTTCTCCACTCCTGGGAAGTACTGGATGACGAAGGGCACCCTGTCGGACATATCCCATGTCTGTCTTCTGAGGAAATTATTTTGGTTTTTCGCTCTGACATGTTGGAACTGGCGTTGATGAGTTGAGCATTGTATCCTGTTCCTATCAGGGCATCCGTCAACACCTTCAGGTGTCTGTCTCATTCCTCCTCATCCAAACAGATTTGTATGCGTAGGGCATGTCCATAGGGAATGGCTGTTTTAATGTTTCGGGTGGAAGCTAGAGAAGTGCAGCATCATGAGGTTACCTGTTGGCTTGTGATAGAGTGAGATACTGAAGTGTCTTGTCCTGATGGAGATGCATGTATCCAAGACTGAGACGGATTCTAAAGCGTAGTCAAAGGTAAGTCTGATGGTGGGACGAAACTTATTGATATCACTATGTAGTTGTCTCAGTGATTCCTCGCCCTGAGTCCAAAGGCAGAAAATGTTGTCAATGTATCTGGTGTGTAGCATTGGTCAGAAGTTCTGTGCAGCAAAGAAGTCTTATCAGGGAGGCATTTTACAAACAGCAACAGGAACAAAAACAGAAGTTGCTGGAAAAGCTCGGCAGGTCTGGCAGCATCTGTGAAGGAGAAAACAGTGTTAATGTTTCGGGCCCGGTGACTGGTCCAGTTCTGAGGAAGGGTCACCGGACCCAAAATGTTAACTCTGTTTTCTCCTCCACAGATGCTGCCGGACCTGCTGAGCTTTTCCATCAACTTTGTTTTTGTTCCTGATTTACAGCATCCGCAGTTCTCTCTGTTTTTTTTAAGTTGGCGTTTCATAAATTCCTACTTTAGAAATAAAACTAGTCTGACCCCAAACCAAAACATAAACAGATTCTAAACAAGGCCTCACACCTAACATACACCTAAAATGGACCTAAAATGTCACGTCTCCTTTACACTGATAAAACTTTTAGTTCTCTCGGAACTGGAAAGGAATTCAGTGATTTGCATATACATATTAATCAATTAAAACCTTCTAATTGATTAAAGATTTAACAGAATCTCAGCTTCATTTAATACATCCTATTCAATGGTGTGAACCTTTCACCTTTTACTTATAAATTCTGTGTCTGATACTGCCTCTCTCACTGACACCTGAAGAAGGAGTGAGACTCTGAAAGCCGCTCCTATGATGCTGCTTGACCTGCTGTGTTCATCCAGCCCCATGCTTGTTATCTCAGACTCTGAAAGCCTGTGCTTTTCAATAAACCTGTTGGATGATAACTTGGCGTCGTGTGATTTCTGACCTTGTCCACCCCAGTCCAACACCAGCACCTCCACATCATCACCATGGGAAATGCATGGTTACAGGGATAGGGTCTGGATGGGATGCTCGTCCAAAGGACTTGATGGGCTAGCTGGCCTGATTCCACACTGTAGGGGTTCAATGAGTGTCTACCATTGACCAGACACTGAACTGGACTTGCTATATTCATACATTCAAGAGCAGATCAGATGCTATGAACTGCAGCAAATAGCTCAATTCCTGACTCCCCAGATCCTGTCTATCGTCTACAAAGTACAAGTCAGGAGTGTAATTATATATTCCCCACGTGCCTGGATGAGTAAAGTCCCAACAACGCTCAAGATGTTCAACACCATCCAAGACAAAGCAGTCTGCTTGACTGGTAACAGATCCACTCCCTCCATCACTGACGCTCAGCAGCAGTGGTGTGTACTATCTACAAGGTGTACTGCAGAAATTCATGAAGACTCTTTAGAAAAAACCTTCCAGACCCATGACCAGTGCCGTTTAGAAGGAGAAGGGCAGCAGATACACGGGAACACCACCACAACTGTAAGTACCCTTCCAAGGTGCTCGCCATCCTGACATGGAAATTTATCGCCATTCCTTCAGTGCCACTGGATCAAAATCTTGGAATACTGTCCCTGAGGGCATTGTGGGTCTACCTGTACTAGTGGACTGCAGCGGTTCAGGGAGGCAGCTCATCGTTCTCTCGTGCAGCCAGGGATGGACAATAAGTGCTGGTCCAGCCAGCAGTGCCCTCATCCAATGTGTGAATAATAAAAAAAAGAGTGGGAGAGTTAAGACACTTAACTGGACATGAAATATCACCTCCACAAACCTCCGTCTTTTTTTTATATGGAAGCTGTATAATGTGCAAGTAGGCCATTTGGCCCATCAAGTCCTCACCAACCCTCTGATGTTTCCCATGCAAACTTACCCCCTACCCTATCCCTGCATTTCCCGTGGCTAACCCACTTATTTTGCATATCCCTGGACACTATGGGCAATTTAGCATTGCCAATCCACCTAACCTGCACATCTTTGGACTGTGGGAGGAATCTAGAGCACCCAAAGGAAATGCACGCAGACACAGGGAGAATGTGCAACTCCACACAGACAGTTGCCCAAAGGTGGGATTGAACCTGGGTCCCTGGTGCTGTGTGGTAGCTGTGCTAAAGACTGATCCACTGTAACCACCTCCCCGCACCCTGCTTCTTTAACAGAAGAGAAGTTGAAAAAAAATTCTCCTCGTACTTATTATTTGGCAATCCACATTGAAGAGGAGAAGAGAGAAAAGAATAAGAGGGAGTTCCTTGTAAATAAGTCTCAAAGTCAAACAAAGGAAATGTGAATGGGCAAGATTACAACTGCATCTCCAGCTGAATGTCGAATCACAGGAGGAAAATGCTGCTGCAGCTAAACAGGTCAGAAATCTGTATGGAGAATGGTCCAGTTCAATGTTAAATATTTCAGGTACAATGTACTGAGTACCCCCAGTCTTTAGTTTGTCGTTCTTAACTTTTGTTTTCTTCACTATATAAGCAGCTAGAAATCTGTCTTATTTGTGTAATTAAGTGCTGTTGGCTTTAAAAATCAAAACACACCCTTCAAAGTCGATTTACCATCTAGTCATGTAGAAATATGTTAGATCAACAGTATTACATTCAGTGTAGGCGGGTAATTGGGGAATGAATACCAAAGAAACTACTTTGTGTAACTTTGAGACTTACGCATGTCAATAAATTTTATTAAGGGAACTAAAAATGTTGTATTGTCTGCCTTACTTCAAGTTTATTGCCCTTTATGTTGGAGTCATGTTCAAGTGCTGTTATAATTGCTTTGTGAAGAAGGAATAATGGGTGACATGAACCAAACTTGTTCAGAATTTGTTAATGTTAGTGACTACCTTTGGTACAAGATAGATTATTCATAAAAGCTCTGCGTTATGAACAAAAGCACCAGATAGGAGCAGAATTTCAGCCTATCAAGTTTGATCCATCAACCAATCACGGCTGATATGTTTCCCAGGCCCGTTTTCCTGCCTTCTCCCTGTAACTCTTGATCCTCCACTGATCAAAACCTGTCTATTTCTGCCTTCAAGACATTCTGTGGTTTGCATGTGCATGCCACTGAACCACTGCAGTGATACAATGTGTTTAAAAAAATGCTTTTTCTTTCTGAAAAAGGTTCCTCTCATTGTAGGCCTATGAAAGACTCAATCATCCAGATCCTTTGAAGTCTCGGTAGCAGAAGCTACGACCATTTGTGGAAATAAATATTGCACCATTGAGAGAAGGGATTAGAGAGCTGTCAGTCAAATAGTGTTTTCCCTAGGGCTCATTACAAAGTGTGAAGCTGGAGGAACACAGTAGACCAGGCAGCATCAGAGGAGCAGGAAAGCTAACGTTTAGGGGTGGGAAGAAGGGTCCTGACCTGAAACGTTAACTTTCCTGCTCCTCTGATGCTGCCTGGCCTACTGTGTTCCTCCAGCTCCACACTGTGTTATTTCTGACTCCAGCATCAGCAGTTCTTACTATCACTGAGTGAGTTATTTCCCTAGGGCTCAGCTATTTCAACAGTCTAATAGATAACCGGGCTCACTGCCAAGCCTCACAATCACAACCAATTGTCATGACATTGGTTCTATCTGGTGTGTGTCATGGTTGAATGGGCATGCAGGTGCGATAGCTTGGCATAATGGATAACAGGAATCCTGGAGAGCAGGTGGGGGACATAGTTGGTGTAGATAGTATGAATCACATGGAAGTGGGTGGAGAGTTTGAAGGGCAATGGGAGTTAAGAGGTGGAGTACAGCTTTGCTTGGAAGGCCTGTGTAGGACCATGTGAACTTTCCTATCACAAAGTTCTCTCATCCAGACTGTATTTCATGACACAACACAGGAAAGCTTTCCTGTTCCTCTGATGCTGCCTGGCATGCTGTGTTCCTCTAGCTCCACGCTGTGTTATCTCAGACTCCAGCATCTGCAGTTCCTGTTAGCTCTGATATAGTTCATGGCACCTGTGTGGATTCCTGAACCTTTAAAAACCTGGCCTGACTTGACATAAGTTGCTGAGGGCAAGGACATGCTGATCTCACCACCAGAGACAACCAGGTCTGGACTACAGGCCGTGGGGCTCATGACCTGTACTAGCTGCCTGCTATGTCCTGAAAATCGTAAACCCCAGGAACTGGATCAAGAATCCTGAATCGGGTTCCTGGTTGCCATTTACACACCTCCCTGGAGTTCTCTTCCACACACCAAACCCTATCTCCACAACAATCCAGACCCTTCATCTCATTTGGAGAGTGGCAATGGGTTAGCAGTACTATCGCTAGACTATTAATCTGGAAACTTGGCAAATGTTCTGGGGACCTGGGTTCAAATCTCACCATCCCAGATGGTGGAATTTGAATTCAATAAAAATCTGGAATTAAGAGTCTAATGATGACTACTAATCCATTCTTGATTGTTGGGAAAAACCCAGCTGGTTCACTAAGGTCCTTTCGGGAAGGAAATCTGCCATCCTCACCTGGTCTGGTCTACATGTGACTCCAGACCAACAACAATGTAGTTGACTCTTAACTGCCCTCTGGGCAATTAGGGATGGGCAATAAATGCTGGCCTAGTCAGTGACATTCACATCCCAGGAATTAAAAAAAAGTTTAAATCATTGACCTGAGCCATTCACTGTCTCTATCCACAGAAGGGGTGTGTCCCGCTGTGCATTTCCAGAATTTTTCATCTTTATTCCTATTAGTCCAAGAGGGGTTTCTGGATTTTGTTTTGAGTGTTGATGTTGTCCAAAAATAAAACCTGTGCTTTAATTCTCTTGTCAGAAGGGACAGGGACCATTACACCTTCTCCATTGTTTGTCCCGTGCCTGCCCTGAAAGACTATCATTTGTCCACTGATGACTAGTTTGTGATCTGAATCTCTAAATTAACTTATTTTCTGATGTGCTTGGAGTATCCTTCTACAATCAGAGAATCATACAGAGAGGCCCTTCATTCCATCGAGTCTGTACTGTCAAAAATATACTCTTACTGACACCAGTCCTACTTTCCCACACTAGGCCCATAGCCTTGAATGTTATGACACTTCACGTACATATCAGTGTACATTTTAAAGGTTGAGGTTTTTTGTCTCAACTACCCTCTGTGGCAGTGCATTCTAGATCCCCACCAGCCTCTGGGTTAAAATATTTTTACTCAAATTCCTTTAAACCTCCTGCCTTTCTCTTTAAAGGTCTGCCCCCTTGTTATTGACCCTTTGACGAAGGGGAATAGCTGCTTTCTATTCACGCTGTCCATATCCCTCACAATCTTTTACACTTCAATCAGGTCCCTCTAAACATCTGCTGCACAGAAAGCAAGCTGAGCTTGTCTCCCTCTTCAAGGCTGAAGTGTTCCATCCCAGCCAACACCCTGGCCAATCTCCCCTGCTCCCTCCTCCAGTACAATCACATTCTTCCTGTAGTGTGGTGACCAGAACTGCACACAGTACTGTAGCTGTGGCCAAACCAAACTTCTGTACAGCTCTGACAATGACCTCCCTGCTCTTTTAGTCTATGCCACGACTGATAAAGGCAAGCATCCTGTATGCATTCTTAACTACCTATTAACCTGCCCTGCCACTTTTCGGAATCTGTGGACAAACACCTCAAGATCCTTGTGTTCCTCTGAGCTTCCAAATGTCTTCCCATCCATTGAGTACTCTCATGTCTTGTTTCCGAAGTGCATCATTTCACATTTATCAGCGAGACTAAGCAAGGTATAACTTCAGATCAGATTTTGCCTGTGGTTTTGAAAGCCCATTGCTGAGGTTGCACTCAGTCCTGACAATGTGGGCAGTACATTTGAGCATGTCGACTAATGAAGGACTAACACAAGACAAAACCTCTCATCTACACATCATCCTCTGCTTTCACTCAATATCAACCAAGCACCTAAATGGTTGCTCACTCAGAGATAGTAAGAACTGCCGATGCTGGAGTCAGAGATAACACAGTGTGGAGCTGGAGGAACACAGCAGGCCAGACAGCATCAGAGGAGCAGGAAAGCTGACGTTTTGGGTCGGGACCCTTCTTCAGAAATGGGGGACGGGGAAGGGAGCTCTGAAATAAACAGAGAGAGGAGGGGTGGGGCTGGAGAAGGTAAGTGGGACGATGATAGGTGAGTGCAGGCAGGAAGTGGTGGGGATTGGTCAGTGAGGTGGGAGGACCCTTCAGAAGAAGGGTCCAGACCCAAAACGTCAGCTTTCCTGCTCCTCTGATGCTGCCTGACCTGCTGCGTTCATCTAGCTCCGCACCTTGCTATCATCACCCCTGGAGTTGCCTGTCTTCAGCCTTCCCTTTTGAATGTATTCACACCCTCCCCAAAGTGTTCCTAAAGCCCTCAATTGGATACAATATGCTTATTGAGGCCAAACCAGTGCATTGTGTAAGTCTGACATATTTTCTTTGCTTTTGAACTTGTACCACTATTGATAAATCTCAGGAAACTGTATGTTTCATTCCTAATGCTGTCACCCCATCCTGACACCTTCAGTGATTTATGCACATACACTTCTGTAATGAACAAGACCAAACCTCCTCAAACTATTCAGAAGATAGTCTAGACTCTAATTTTTTATTACTTTAAAGGTAAATGTAAGGTGTTGCAAACCAGATGTAATTCGATTGGTCAAACCATCAGATTTAAAGCAAAACACTCTTTATTCATCTACTATAGTTAAAATACAACAAAAGAAAGAAGGAGTTGGAGGAACTTAACTCTAATGGAGACTTAACAGAACAATAGATACGGAAACTATTACTAATTAACTGTTCTAATGTAATAACATCCCATGAACACACACTTGGCAAAAGCAAATTCAGAAAACAGATTGTCTCCCCTGCAGTTCTCCAATACAGGAGCAGAGAACATCGAAAGACAATTCTGAGAGAAAGAGAGTAGCAGCCAGAAGAGAGTCACTGCCTTCCAACCCTGCTGAGACCCCAGCGACAACTGCTGAAGGTTAACTAACAAATCTGGATCTGTGAGAGCTCAATCGCACCCACTCAGGCTGCTTCTATTGTTCCAATTTTTAAAAAAATCCCAAGGCCTCACAAATTGTTATCTTCTTGTACACTGCTCTCCTAATTTCTCTCAAAAAGAAACCAGGACAAAACACAATTCTTAAAGCCACAGCATCATCACAACTCCTGATCTCTTTCCTCTTGCACCCCATTCAGAATTGTATTTATTTCAATAAACTTGTTCAAACATGTTGTGGACACATGTAGGATAGACAGAACTCAAATCCAGGCTTCTGGTTCAGATGTGGGGCATAATCATTGTACCTGCCCTCCCATTTAAAATTGTACCCTTATTTTGTTTAATTTCTGCCCATTTTTTCCATTGAAATTGATCATTTCACAGTTCAAAGTGGATTGCTGTGTGCTTTTAGATTTTCTTTTCTAGCAGATTACTTGACAGGGATGAGAAGGAAAGGCAGCATCTGGTTATAATACTCGAGCCATCATGGGGTATGGGAAGGCTTGATGCACCAATTTGTAATTTCCTGCCCATCAGTTTCACAGGCTATATATCACCTGCAAGTGCTGGCTCATATTTCACATTGGAAATGCTGTACTAAGATACACATTAAAAATATTCACCAACACAGTGCTGACACAGGGATTCAAGGATAAACAGCGGTACTCTGTTTACTGAAGCCTTTCGCAACTGAGGAAATGTGGCTGGCTTCTCTGTAAAATTCTGGATTTTCAGGACAGGTATTCCTGAGGCATAGGAAAGCCTATCCTCTGAACTTCTATGCCTTCTGGAATGCAAACCAAACCCGTGCTTTTTCACTCAGGATTTGGGGTCCAATTTTGCAGTGGAGTGCTCAAGGGATATGGATACAGAAGCCCAGCTTTGTTCTGCAACAGCGCTGCCCAGATTCAAACATTATTTGTGGGTGCCTTAAGCATCACTCCTAACAGCCCTCGCCAACACAGACCCCAGAGCGCACAATCCTCCTCAGATTGTCCTTGTTGCCACATGCAATTTCCACCACGAGCCATTAACATTATTAGAAAATGATTGTAAAGAAATTCACCAATCAAATAAAAGCCTGAACTCAAATCCACGTTGTGTGATGATGAGGTCGCTTTAAGAGGTTATTTTGTCCTGGTTTCTTTTAAGAGAGAGATTGAACATAAGGTAGTGAGCTGGCTACTGAAGACCACTTTAGTAAACAGTTCAGGATACCTTGCATTTTTTTTAATGCAGCCTGAATGGGTACGGCCAGCTCTCAGGGATCAGGATTTCTGGGTTTTGGCTTTTCAGTAGCATCAGAAGCTCATGGGGCCTCAACGGAGTTGGAAACTTCAGTGAATGTCTCTAGGCTACTAATCTCTCTCTGGATTTTCTCTTGATGTTTTATTTCCTCCTGGATTGGAGAACTGCACGTGAGAATCCATGTCTGAATTTTCCTTTTTGTCAAGGGATGTGTTTATTGAATGCTACCATATTGGAACAGTTAATTAGTTAAAGTACTATATCTGTTATTCTGAGATAAAAGGTACTGCAGATGCTGGAGAATCCGAGATAACAAGCATGGGGCAACAAACAACTGCACCTCCCAGTCGCGAACCATTTCAACTCCCCCTCCCATTCCTCAGATGACATGTCCATCCTTGGCCTCCTGCAATGCCACAGTGATGCCACCCGAAGGCTGCAGGAACAGCAAATCATATTCAGCCTGGGAACCCTGCAGCCCAATGGCATCAATGTGGATTTCACAAGCTTCAAAATCTCCCCTCCCCCAACCGCATCCCAAAACCAGCCCAGCTCATCTCCACCTCCCTAACCTGTTTTTCCTCTCACCCCAAGCCACACCCCCAGCTCCTATCTACTAACATCATCCCGCCCCCTTGACCTGTCCGTCCTCCCTGGACTGACCTATCTCCTCCCTACCCCCCTACCTACACTCACCTTTACTGGCTCCATCCCCGCCTCTTTGACTTGTCTGCCTCCTCTCCACCTATCCTCTCCTCTATCCATCCTCTATCCGCCTCCCCCTCTCTCCCTATTTATTTCAGAACCCTCTTCCCCTCCCCCATTTCTGATGAAGGATTTAGGCCCGAAACGTCAAGTTTTCCTGCTCCTATGATGCTGCCATATCTGTTATTCTGTTAAGTTTTCCAATAGACTTAAGTTATTCTAAATTCCTATTTGTTTTGTCATATTTTAACTACAGTATTTAAATATATTGTGTTATTGCTTCATGTGGAGCAGTTTGACCACTTTTCATTTGCCTTTAAACATAACAAAATGTTAGGGTCTAAGCTAAATATTTTGAGGGAGTCTGGTCTGGCCCTTAACAATTGATACAAGAAAGAAAGCAAATCTACTCAAGTGGACAAAAAAAGGTGTAATATTTTAAGGCTAACCAGGTTTGTAAACAAACAAGAAACCACATTCAAGACATATTTGGTTAATGCACTTTTCAATAATGTGTATCAGATTTGGATTAGTGGACCACCTGCTGAACTGAAGATGTTTGAACTTTTGAAACTCAGCCAAGTGTTCATAATGGCAAATTCTGTCAGCACAAAAGCCTCCAGATACATTGCCTGAAGCTAAAAAAAATGAAAAAATATTCCATTCCTATTTCAAAATGTAATGTTTGCCAACCATTGGAGAGGGTTGGGTGCAAAGTTATTTTTATCAGATTTTTAAGAACCAAGACCCATCAGTGAATTTAAATGAAGATACACAATATGACAGCAAAAGGTTGACAGGGCATTTTGTTTGCATCTTAAATGCGTCATAGAACTTTCTTCAGTGGAAAATTTATTGAAATGTTTTTGAACACTTGCCTGTTGCTAGTCAATGTAAGAGTCAGCCTCAAGGAGCAGGCCAGAAGCATATGACGAATTATTAATTAAAAACACACCGACGTTACAATACCATATTTAATTGTGATATTCAGAGGTGCCAAATCATTTTCACTGAAGTTTCATAATATTTTTGACACTTTACCGATCCCCCAGTCATCACAAAATCTCTAAGTAGATACGTTTTTTAAAAAAGAGATTCCAAAACCCACGGCAACATAAATATTGAACATTGTGATTGAGGGAAAACAAATTTTTTTCCTGTAGTTATCACACTAAAGATGCCGATTTTGGAAGAGCTCCATGTGCATTTTTCCATCCAAGCCCTCCCTGACCCACAAACTATCACACGAAAATCGTGTTTGGTGTTGAGAATGCAGAAGAACATGACTTTTCCAATAAAAGGTCAACATTGCACAGCCTGATTCACACCTCTGTTGGGAGACGAAACGACCTTTTTAGGTTTTTTTCTTTGGGAACATAATTGTTTGATAAGTAATGTGCTACATAAATGCGGTGAAATCTGCTCATTGGACTGCAATATGGTGAAATTGTGCAGTTGAGACACAAGCCCTATCTTCTCCATATGATCAATTAATAATTAATCTAATGTTGACTTTTACCCTTTTCTGATTTCTCAATTAAGCTCCACTATTTATGATTTCAATCCAGATTATATATTATATAAAGGAACTAACCTTAAAAATATTCAATTGGGAATGCAAGCCCTGCATTATAACCATTGTTATTCCCACATCTAATTAGTTAAATCATATTCATCGGTTTATTTATTAACCAATCATCTGAAAATCAATTAAATATGACAAACATCACATGGCTGGAATAAGAGTTATTGAATGCAGAAAATTCTTTTCACCTAGTTTTACAAGATTATGGAGGGTTTCAGGTTAAGAGTTATTGTCTCTTCCATTAATTTTCAAGACATTTTGGGGATGGAAATTAGTGCTACGTACAGTAGTGGTTAACAGGAAGTTAAAGTTTCATTTTCCAGTTAGCGCATAAAGCAGTCAATTTCTTCCAGATATTCGACTCCATCCATTATATTCTCCCCTAATGGCATTATTCTTTTTAGATTATCCTTTTGATATGTTCTCCATGCTGCTCCTTCCCTCCAGGTAGAATCCAGCGTGAAGCATAATGTGTCAGAGATAAAAGGTACTGCAGATGCTGGAGAATCCGAGATAACAAGCATGGGGCTGGATGAACACAGCAGGTCAAGCAGCATCATAGGAGCCAGTAAAGGTGAGTGTAGGTAGGGGGGTAGGGAGGAGATAGGTCAGTCCAGGGAGGACGGACAGGTCAAGGGGGCGGGATGATGTTAGTAGATAGGAGATGGGGGTGTGGCTTGGGGTGAGAGGAAAAACAGGTTAGGGAGGTGGAGATGAGCTGGGCTGGTTTTGGGATGTGGTTGGGGGAGGGGAGATTTTGAAGCTTGTGAAATCCACATTGATGCCCTTGGGCTGCAGGGTTCCCAGGCTGAATATGATTTGCTGTTCCTGCAGCCTTCGGGTGGCATCACTGTGGCATTGTAGGAGGCCAAGGATGGACATGTCATCTGAGGAATGGGAGGGGGAGTTGAAATGGTTCGCGACTGGGAGGTGCAGTTGTTTGTTGCGAACTGAGCGCAGGTGTTCTGCAAAGCGGTCCCCAAGCCTCCGCTTGGTTTCCCCGATGTAGAGGAAGCCACAACGGGTACAGCGGATGCAGTATACCACATTGGCAGATGTGCAGGTGAACCTCTGCCTGATGTGGAATGTCTTCTTGGGGCCTGGGATTGGGGTGAGGGAGGAGGTGTGGGGGCAGGTGTAGCACTTCCTGCGGTTACAAGGAAAAGTGCCGGGTGTGGTGGGGCTGGAGGGGAGTGTGGCGCGGACAAGGGAGTCGCGGAGGGAGTGGTCCCTCCGGAAGGCAGATAAGGGTGGGGAGGGAAAGATGTCTTTGGTGGTGGGGTCTGACTGTAGATGGCGGAAGTGTCGGAGGATGATGCGTTGGATCCGGAGGTTGGTGGGGTGGTACGTGAGGACGAGGGGGATTCTTTTTTGATTATTGTTGCGGGGACGGGGCGTGAGGGATGTGTTCCGGGAAATGCGGGAGACACGGTCGAGGGCGTTCTCGACCACTGTGGGGGGGAAGTTGCGGTCCTTGAAGAATGAGGACATTTGAGATGTGCGGGATTGGAATGTCTCATCCTGGGAACAGATGCGGCGGAGGCGAAGGAATTGGGAATAGGGGATGGCATTTTTGCAGGAGGGTGGGTGGGAGGAGGTGTATTCCAGGTAGCTGTGGGAGTCAGTGGGCTTGAAATGGACATCTGTCTCTAGGTGGTTGCCCGAGATGGAGACAGAGAGGTCCAGGAAGGAGAGAGAAGTGTTGGAGATGGTCCAGGTGAACTTCAGGTTGGGGTGGAAAGTGTTGGTGAATTGGATGAACTGTTCGAGCTCCTCGTGGGAGCACGAGGCGGCGCCGATGCAGTCATCAATGTAACGGAGGAAGAGGTGGGGTTTAGGGCCAGTGTAGGTACGGAAGAGGGATTGTTCCACATAACCTACAAAGAGGCAGGCATAGCTTGGACCCATGCGGGTACCCATGGCCACACCCTTTGTTTGTAGGAAGTGGGAGGAATTGAAAGAAAAGTTGTTGAGGGTGAGGACGAGTTCGGCTAGGCGGATGAGGGTGTTGGTGGAGGGGGATTGGTCCGTTCTGCGGGACAGGAAGAAGCGGAGAGCCTTTAGGCCATCAGCATG
>JAHRHZ010000283.1:73196681-73229739 GCA_024137785.1 Ginglymostoma cirratum
TGGGGAGCAGAGGGATACAGATCCTTAGGAATTGGGCGATAGGTTTAGACAGTGGATTTGGATCGGCACAGGCTTGGAGGGCCGAAGGGCCTGTTCCTGGGCTGTAAGTTTTCTTTGTTCTTTGTTCTTTGTTCACCCTGTCAGGCAGTGAGTTCCAGATTCCCACCACCCTCTGGGTGAAACGGTTTCTCATCACATCTCTTTTCTACCACTTACCTTAAATCTATACATTGATCTCTCCACCAAAGGGAAATATTTGTTTCCTATCTACCCTTTCTATGCCCCTCATTATTTTATACATTTCAAACATGGCCCTGATCAATCTCATCTGCTCAGAGGAAAACACCCCCAGTTTCATAACTGAAGCTCTCCAGTCCAGGTGACATCTTGGTAAATCTCCTTTGCACCCTCTGCAATGTCATCACATCCCTCCGATGATGTAGAATTCTCTAGCTGTGTCCTAACCAACATGTTATACAATTCTAGCATAACGTCTCTGCTCTTAAACTATATGCCTCAGCTAATATACCAAGATAAGTATGCGTAAACCTTATTCATTAAAGAAGAAAGAACAATACAGCACGGAACAGGCCCTTCGGCCCACCAAGACTGGTCTGACACGTGATACATTTCTAAACAAAAAAGCCTTTTGCCTCCACACTATCCATATCCTTCTACTCCCTGACTATACGTGTTTCTGTCAAGTTGCCTTTTAAATGCCGACATAGTATCCGCCTCTATCACTTCCAGAGACAGTACATTCCAGGCATTTACCACCTTCTAGGAAAAAAGCCCTGCCTCTCACATCTCCTTTAAATTTTCCCCTTTTTACCTTCAACATATGTCCCCTAGTAATTGACAATTCTACCCTGGGAAAAAGACTCTGACTATCCTGTCCATCCTCTCATAATTTTGTAAACTTTTATCAGGTCGCCCTCGTCCGTTGACATTTAAGTGAAAAGTAACCGAGTTTGCCCAATCTCTTCTCGTAGCCAATACCCTAATAAGGGTTCTGCCATTTACTGTACAGTTCTATCCTGCATTAGATCTCCCAAAATGCATCACCTCACATTAAGTTCCATCTGCTATTTCTCTGCCCAAGTCTCCATCCTCTGTATCGTCCTCTCTATCAGCAGCTCCCCCAGTCTTTGTGTCAACTGCGAACTTACTGATCAGGCCCCCTACTTTCTTCTCAACATCATTTACGTATCTTACAAACAAAAGGGTCCCAGGACCGATCCCTGCGGAACACAAAGAACCAAAGAACTGCAGATGCTGGAAATCAGAACCCAGAGATGACCTCGTTAAGCCTCGAGGTAAACAGAGGCATGTATGAGCATTTCAGCAGCAGATTAGCTGAGATGAGGTGAAGCTGTGTGTTGCTACAGTCCTCGAGGCTGAACCAGTCCAACACCCTGCCCCTGACAGTTCTCCCATACCTTACCCTGAGGCTAACCCAAACCCATTTCCTTATCATTCCCTGAGTTCATTGGCTCGAAGTCAAGCAATGTCTTGACATTACAATTCTCAACTTTGTTTTCAAATCTATCAGTGGCCTCACCTCTCCCTGTCTCTATTATTTAGTGCAATACTTAATGAATATCCCTGTATCTATATCTGTGTTTATAACCCTCCTGTCTCAATATTATAAATCCTTTCCCCTACCCAATTTAAGTAGTACTGTCCATCTGTGCAGTTCATGCTGTATGTATTATCAAAAAGACAGCAGAATGTAGGAGTATTCTAATAATTTGGCACTAAAAAAAACTCTTGCATACAAAGTAAATTAAATGTCATGTCCTGGAAAAAAATCCCAAATATTCATGAAGCAGAAATGTCAAGTTTAAATTTATTGCAGAAAGGTTTTATGTTTCATGCTTTATGCCACCAAGCGTCCATAATTAATGCATTAATACAACTCATTTTGGACAGACAAAAGCCTTCAGAAAACTTTTACAACTATTGTGAAACTTAAATCTGCTCAGCTGATATATATGCAGGCTTATCTGATAGCCCAGTTATCATTTTGACTGTTAGCAATGTGTTTTTACAGATCACAAAGTGTTCCATCTAATCTTTTGCCCATTTGGGAGTTAACTCTGACTCTAACCCATCAGCAAAGAGTAGCCACACTGCAATCAATGTGGTCCTTGATTGTGCATGAGAAAAACTCATCCAAAATTCTCATTCCTGCTCAAAATGCATTGATTTATGCTTGGGGTTGTGATGGTGTGATTGTCAGGTTAGAGCAAGGTAAACATTTGTTACAGTTCACACACCACCCCCTATCCTGTAAATTAACATTCCAGGTTAAGTAGAAAGACCAGTAACTCACAGCAGAATCACTCTATGACTAAAAAATGCAGGAGCTGAATTAGGCCATTTGGCCCATTGAGTCTGCTCCACCGTTTGCTCATGGCTGATATATTTCTCAATCCCTGCCTTCTCCCCATAATCAAGAACCTGTCTGTTTCTAACTTAGATCCACTCAGTGACTTGACCTCCACTTCTGCCGCAATGAGTTGCACAGATTCACAACCCTCTGGCTGAAGAGGTTCCTCCTCAGAGCAGTGCTAAAGGGTTGTCTCTTCACTCTGCGTTTTTTTTTCCCTTTATTCACTCACAGCATGAGGGCATCACTGACTAGGTAGCATTTAATACCCATCCCTAGTTGCTCAGCGGGCAGTTCAGAGCCAACTACATTGCTGTGGGTTGGAGTCACATGGAGGCCAGACCAGGTAAGGATGGCAGATTCCTTCCCTAAAGTGAACCAGATGGGTTTTTCTGACAATTGACAAAGGATTCATGGTCATCATTAGATTGTTAATTCCAGATATTTATTGAATTCAAATTCCCCCATCTGCCATTGTGGGATTAGAACCCGGGTCCCCAGAACATTATCTGGGTCTCTGGATTAACAGTCCAGCAATAATACCATTAGGCCATCGCCTCCCCTATTTTTACCATGGCCATGGCGTCCATGGCCTCGGGTCCTGATCTCTCCTTCTGGTGGAAATATCACTCGAAGTCCATTCTATCTAAGCCTCTCAGTATTCTGTAAGTTTCAATGAGATCCCCAACAGCCTTCAAGAGAGGAAGAAACAAGCATAGGGATAGTTTTAACTGAGTGGAAACATCAAGTTTATCTAACACTGAGAGACCAAATGTCTGCCATGGAGAGACAGGTTTTTGGCCTCTCTGGGAATTGTGGGAAACGGCTACACAAAGCAGTGATCAAGCTGAAAGTCAACCATAATTATTTGGTTGCTCCCAATTCCCAGCTCCAAAATGGTGGGCAAGCCCCAGGTGGACAGAAGAAGTGTTTCAGTGATACCTTCAAGGCCTCTCTGGCGAAGTGTGGCATTTCCACCTATTCCACTGCCAAAGATTGACTGGAGAGGAGAATAAAAACTCATTTATTCGGGTAACATCATGGTACCAGAATAGGACCAGCATTATGTACATGAAGCCCTGAGCTACAAACTCCAATAAGAATAAAACTTTCAGGCCCATGCAGATAAGACCATGAGAAAAAGGAACAAGACTAGGCCATTTGACCTCTCTAGCCTGCTCTGCCATTCAATAAGATCATGGCTTATCTGATATTCCTCATATCCACTCTCCTGCTCTTTCCCCAAAACCCATAATTCACCTACTGATCAAAAATCTGTCTCAGCCTTAAATAAACACAAGGACTCTGCCCCACAGCTTTCTGTCGCAATGCATTCCAAAGACTCTCAATCCTGTGGGAGAAGAAAGTCCTTCTCATTTAAGCCTTAAGTTGGTGCCCCTTTTTTTTGAAGCTATGCCATCTGGTCTTAGGCTCTCCCATGAGGAGAAACATCCTCCCAGAATTTTAGAGATAGTAGGAACTGCCGATGCTGGAGTCTGAGATAACAAAGTGTGGAGCTGGATGAACACAGCAGGCCAGGCAGCATCAGAGGACCAGGAAAGTTGATGTTTCAGGTCTGAAGGAGAGTCCAGACCCGAAACGTCAGCTTTCCTGCTCCTCTGATGCTGTGTTCATCCAGCTCCACCACCTTGTTCTCCCAGAATTTTATCTGTTAAGCCCCTAAAGAATCCTATACATATCAATGAGATCACTTTTCATTCTTCTAAACTTCAGTGAGTAGAGTCCCAACCTATTTGAACTTCGCTCGTATGAATATCCCTGCATACTGGGGATCATCTTAGTGAACATTCCCTGAACTGCCTCCAATGAAATAATATATTTTCCTAAATTAGGGGCCCTGCTACAATTGCAATATGATTTCCCTTCTCTTATACTCCAACCTCCTTGAAATAAGGGCCAACATTCTGTTAGCCTTCCTAGTTACCTGCTGTAGCTGTGTGCTAGCTTTCTGGGTTTTGTGTCCAAGTACCCCTAAGTCCATTTGTGTTGAAGCTTTGTTGCAACTCTGGACTCGATGAATACCGCTTTGTTATAAAACATCAAATTGCAGATAAGTTTGAGCTTGACAAGACTGAACACAATTATTCACCCCCCATCAGCAGGGACACTCGAATCCATCTCCAGTTGCTGGTCCCAGCTCAAACCAACAATGTACAACATCAGCATTCAAGTTGACCTTGAACTGAGCTTCAAGTTGTACATTCGCACCCATTGCAAAGACTATCCTTTCTTCCAATCTCTGGCATCTGTTTTTAAGTTGCCCTGTAGTCATTGGTGCATTTTCTCATGTGTGAGTTAGCTCCAGACCGAACTTCTCTTACATTCTATTCCTGGCCCCAAATTCAATCCAACTCTCGCTCCACGTCACCCAAACATCCATCACTCCCACTTAGTCATATCCGCGTCTTGCTCGTTTTACTCTTTTCGTTGATCATTGACTCTATATCCTGGGTGAAGGCTGGGGAGCGATTAGAAATGAAAGCAGTCTGTAGATTTAATAAGAGCAGATGGAATCCAACTGGGGAAACGTTAAACCTACCATTCCAGTATTCCGTGGTTTCCCCCTTATCTGACCATATCATTGTTTACAAATCCCTCTGGAGCAGTGAACTTTCCCTATTCTTTTGATTGTCATCGACTGTATGACTTTGATTGCTTGCCTGTCTTCATCACCCAATCCCTATTATATCATATACGCCAAAGCTTTCAATTGTCATACATCTGTGCTCTGAAATTTTGCTGTTATGCCCTTCTAATCTTCCTGAGAAACGTCCTCAGAACTTATCTCTTCGACAGTATCTTTGGTCACCTATCCTCCCGCTGTTTCTAACTGCAGCTCTATGCCTTTCTTGTTATGACTCACTTTGAAAAATTTAATAGTGTTAAAGTTATAAATGGAGGTCATGAATTTTTGGAAAGACACAAAGGTCTCTGGATAAACCAAAATGTTGCTGGAGCCTTGCCCCCAGATCACATCATTTTTGCCGCGGTGGGGTATCAGGATCAAGTTGTACCTTCCACACAGAGCCATAGAGTTATACAGCACAGAAAAAGACCCTTCAGTCCAACTTGTCCATGCTGACCAGATATCCTAAATTAATCTAGTCTCAATTTCCTGCATTTGGCCCACAGCCCTCTAACTCCTTCCTATTCATAAACCTATCCAGAGGTCTTTTAAATATTGTAATTGTACCGGTCTACACACACACACACACACACACACACACACACACACACAGTCCTCTGTATGAAAACGTTGCCCCTTATGTCCCCTCACTCGTCTTAAACCCACCCCGGGGAAACGACCTTGTGTATTTATCCTATCCATGCCCCTCACAATTTTATAAACCTCTGACACTCCAGGGAAAATAGCCCCAATCCATGCAGTCCTCTCCTTTTGGCTCAAACCCTCCAACCTTGGCAACATCCTTGCAAATCTTTTCTGAATCCTTTCAAGTTTCACAATATCCTTTCTATAGCAGGGAGACCAGAATTGCACATGGTATTCCAATAGTGCCCTAACCAATATCCTGCACAGCTGCAACATGACTTCCCAACTCCTACACTCAATGCATTGACTGAAAAAGGCAAGCATACCAAACATCTTCTTCACGATCCTATCTACCTGATGTCTGTGAATTCCAGAGTTAGCTGCCCTTGTTAAAGTGACAATTCACTTTTAAGCAGTGAAATGTCTAAAATATGACTTGTTGGTTTTGCACTTTTCAGGAAAAGGTGTGAAAAGGAGAAGTAGGGTACATTTTGAGAAGGTCACCTTTGGGTGGGAGGCATCCAGCACTAACTTTGACTGGTCAAGTGCTCTTTAGGCTTGCTTAGGGTAGACATGAATATACATAAATAATGGATAAACTCATTGGACCTGTTAAGACCATTGAAACAATCAAGCTGTGAAAGGATTTATGGATCAGCCAAGGGAACTGTCAAGTCTGTTGTAACTGCCAAACCATGTGTGTATTTATATCTACTGGCCTTTAAATTTGTGAAAAAAAACTGTCTGTAATTTTTAAGAAAATCATTGTGAGCTATTTCATTCTCTGTTGACGTAGGATGGTAGCTGTCTTTCTAGGATTTGGACTGCATTACTGATTTCATAACCTGTCATTCTCACAGTGGAATGTCTATCAGGTCATAGTTTGATTGACAGCTCTAAATGGTCATAAATCTTTGAAGCAGGGCTATAAACACAAATGCTTGCTTTTTTCTAAATCAAGGAATAAGTATTTAAAGGAAGCTAAATATAGTGAATGGATTTTTAACAGACTTTGATTTTAAATAATTTTATTACAGTCCCAAAGTCTGCCCATGGTCAATCTTAATGAGTTGACATGTAGGATGTAATGGCAAAGGATGGTGGGTTTATGGCATGGGTTGGAAAGTGTTGACACTGTTGATGTAGGGCTACAAAAGAACATGGGAGTGGGTAGAGTGGCATAGGCTGGCATGTAGGGTATGAAGATCTATAGGGGTTGAATAGCAGAGCAGAAATTGGGTTGGAGGATGATATGGAGGCTGTAGGAGGTTCGTAGAGAGGCATTGGTTGATATGGACGGTGTGAAGAGTCATGGATGGTTTTGGGTGAGACGTAGAGTGGCATGGATGGGTCCTGTGGAGTGTGTGAGCTGGTCTGAGGCTAAGCACTAGGGTTCATATATTTTTTTATTTATTGGCTGAGACTTTGTGCTCTCTGCACTGGGCATAGGAGCAGGCGTCTTTAGGGACTACAACCACCTCCTAACCCAGTAGTAAGAAAGCCCACGGAACAAGCTCCAATCAGCCACTCACGAGCTGACCAGCGGGTATCTCACAATACCATAGGCCCTGGCACTGGAATCCCACCCTGCTGGAAGCTGTGACAAATCAGGGAGCTGGAGATTACTGCCCCAGAGGCCCAGGCTGCTCAACCATCTTGTACTGCAATAACGAGAATGGGATGGATTTTTTTTTAGGGGATTGCTGGCTGGGATAGTGGGTTAAGGGCGTAGGACTGGGAGACTAAAGACAAGGATTTTCTGCAGCCTCATCCTTGCCAAAGCCTCCCCTCCCAACAAACTGTGACCTCATTTGCCCCATATTTTGGCAAATGCTAATACCTCCATCACAATACAACAAGCTGGTCACCCTGGTTTCTATTTTAATAAAAAAGTTAACCTATTTTTCCTAATCAATCTGTTCAGAGATGTTATTATACCCTTCTGGAGCAGGTGCGATTTGAACTCAGATCCCCTGCTCCAGGGGTACGGATGCTACCACTGTGCCACAAGAGAGCCCTCTCATGCTTGTTTCCTCTATCTGGAAGGTGGCCACTCAGAGATCATAGAATCCCTACAGTGTGGAAACAGGTCTTTCAGCCCAACAAATCCACACTGACCGTCACAGCATCCCACCCAGACCCATCCCCCTATAGCCCACCTAATCTATGCATCCCTGAGCACACAGGCAATTTAGCATGACCAATCCGCCTAGCCTGTACATCTTTGGACTGTGGGAGGAAACCAGAGCACCTGGAGGAAACCCACACAGACACAGGGAGAACGTGCAAACTCCACACAGACAGTTGTCCGAGGCTGGAATTGAACCCGGATCCCTGGTGCTGTGAGGCAGCAGTGATAACCACTGAGCCACCATGTCACCCTTCTTACTTGCCAGGCTACTCTGGGGAGCTGAAACCTTTAAAAGGCTGTGAATTGATCACCAAAAGGGGAATTTTAGTGACGAGGTGGTGAGTGATTCTGTGGCCGCCTCGAGGAAAGGGATGATCCCAACCACTGACTTTTGTTTTAACGCCAGGGACAGAGTCACCAAGCATCAAGATGGGTTCCTCCTCGCCGAGATCGCTTCCGTAGCTGACAGCTACTGGGGCTGCCTCTGAATTGGGTTCCAGGAACAGTGGTCCCAGCCCCCATTAACAGATGCAGACCTCCAGCTCCCTAGAGTGAGAACTACCCCCATCTCCAGCGAACTTTTTCCCATGTTGGCCTTGCAGAGTGTGTGATGTTTCACTGAAACTCTGCAGCAGCGTTTGATGCAATCTCAGGTCAATTTGTAAGTTGCATTAAATTTTGATTGTTTCTGCAAGTATGAATAATTGTGTTAAATGTTTGCATCTTGTTGAAACAATAAAGAATTCATTGTTCTGATGATTAAATTAAATTACTTTCCACATCACTGTTTGGTGCGATGGGAGAGTGTGCATTTAGCTTTGAACTTAACGTGATGGAACTTCAGAAGGAGACAATTACTGCACGACTTTGCCAATTACCAGGCTCGTCTAATATTCTGTTGGAATTTCTGGTCTTGTTTGCTGTGTGTCTTAAATTTAATGTGCCTTTTTTGCTGGAATAAATGTGCATACACAGCTATAAGAACATCCCCAGAGTGAAATGCCTCTATGGCAGATTCAACCTTGACTCTCATGCACCTACTCACTTCATGTGTTCTACACTCTGTTCTGATACCCTGGTGTACTTTGTATGGTATGATCTGCCTGGGTAGCACACAAAACAACACTTTTCACTGTATTTCAGTACAAATGACAATAATAAATCAATCAACCAATCTTAGAGTAGGGTAACATTAACAAAGAAGCAGACTGGCGCAATTTTTGCAATTCTAAACTCCCCCAGAATCACAGGATTCTTCCAGCGCACAATAACATTTAGCTTATTGTATCAGCACCAGTGAATATTATGACTTGGTGCCAATCTCTTTCCTTTCTGTGTCCTTGCACATTAATTCTGTTCAAATAATCACCCTGAGTGCCTCATTCAACGTGATTCTATTCAAATAATCATCTTGAGTGGCTCCTTCAACTCTGCCTCCCCAACACCTCCAGGCAGTGGATTCCAGACATGAATGACAAATCTTGTAGAATTTTCTTTTCCTCACGTTACATTTACTTACTTTTGATTTGGTTAGATTTACTGTAAGCCATCTTTCAGCACTGAGATTTTCCTTAAAAATAAAGTCCAGCCCTTTCTCCTCTGAAATTGGCTAAACTCCTGTGCTGGGTGTACCGGGGTTTTTCAGGATGGGCCTTTATGCAGTGTTCACCTGTGAGTGAAAGATTGAAGTCAGGCAAAATTATTTCCAATTTCTTCCATCTTGCTCACCCTGAACACTGGACAAGATTTTCTGAAAGTAGCACCAGTGCTCCTTTTCCAGAAGCTTCCGTCATATGATGATCAGAAGCAGGAATATTTGCTGACTCTGCTCTTTCTAATTTTCAGATTCAAAGTGGTCTACAGCAAGAAAAAATCACCCTTCAGTCCATTGAGTCTGTGCTGGTCAAAAGCAAGCATCTAGTTTTCACCTTCTATTTTGGTCAATTTGTTCACAAGGTGTGGCAATGCTGGCTGGGCCTTTGTGAACAACTGCAGTCCAATTAGTGAAGGCATAATCTCAATGCTGTGCAAGAATTTTGACTCAGCGATAGGCAAATGAGGGCAATATATTTCCACATCTGGATCACCTTCGGCTTGGAGGAGAACTTAATGGTGTTTATTATCATATGGTTACTTATGTGCTTTTTTTTACAAGCTCAAGACAAACTACTGAATTTCTTTCAAACAATAACAGAAGTTGCTGGAAAAACTCAACAGGTCTGGCACCATCTGTGAAGAAAAAATCAGCGTTAATGGTTCGAGTCTAGTGACCCTTCCTCAGAGCTTTCAGTTTTTCTTTCAAACAATGTTTGTTAACAGTAAGTACATGATGGCTAGGCGACAGAACTGCATGCTCTGTGTTGTACAATTCCAACCTTCCGGGCGAGTTTAATCGCATGATTAGCAGATTCATGGTTATATCCAGTATTCCTCAGTGACCAAATAAAAACCGAAAGAACTGTGGCTGCTGTGAATCAGGAACAAAAACAAAGTTGTTGGAAAAGCTCAGCAGGTCTGGCAGCATTTGTGAAGGAGAAAACAGAATTAACATTTCAGATCCGGTGACCCTTCCTTTCGGGTCCCCAGACCTGAAACGTTAACTCTGTTTTTTCCTTCACAGATGATGCCAGACCTGCTGAGCTTTTCCAGCAACTTCTGTTTCTATTCCTCAGTGACCCATCCCCATGTTTGTTAAACCATGACCCTCAATGTTCGCGTGCACCTGCTGCAGTTGTTTTCGGGTCAAAGGTTTGAAAGACATTGTTGAAGGAGCCCAGGTGCCTCTTTCAAATAGTACACATTATTGTCACTGGGTGTCATATGAATAAGGATCAAGAATAGGCCACTCAGCTTTTGAGCCTGTTCCACAATTCAGTAAGATCATGGATGATCTGGTTTTGACCTCAATTTGACATTTCTGCATGTCCCCGATAATCTTTCATCCTCTTGGTCTGCAAGAATCTTATCTCCCTCTGCCTTAAAAATATTTAAAGATTCTGTATCCACTGCCTGGAAGGGAATTCTGAAGACTCACAAACCTCTGAGAGAAAAAAAATGTTTCTTTGTGTCTGTTTTAAATGGGAGACCACTTATTTTTAAACTGTGACCCCTAGTTCCAGATTCCATCAAGCAGAAACATTCTTTCAACATTCACCCAGTCAAGTTCCCTCAGAATCGTATATGTTTCAATTAAGTTGTCTTTGGCCCTTATAAGCTCCAGAGGATACAGGCCTAGCCTGTTTAACCATTCCTCATAAGGCAATCTGCTTGTTCCAGGTATTGGTCGAATAAACCTGCTTTGAATTGTTTCCAACACATTAACATCCCTCTGTTAAATACAGTGGCCAGTAGTGTACACAGCACTCCAGATATGGTCCTATCATTGCCCTATAAAACTGAAAGATAACCTTCTTGCATTCAATAAATAAATGAATGTCAGAGTTGGAGGGAAGGAAAGGGATGGAAGGGGACCAGTCAAACGTACTGCTCTACTGCTCGGTCCTGACGGCTTTTTAAGTTTCTGGAGTGTTTATGGAGCTGCACCCATCCAGGCAACTGGAGAGTATTTCGATATACTGCTGGCTTGTGTCTTGTAAATAATGAGTTCGTTTTTGGAAATCAGGAAGTCGCGATGGAATTTTCAGCCACTGACCTGCTCCTGTGTCTACAGTATTTACTAGGCTAATTCAGTTTCTGCTCAATGGTAACTCCCAGGGTACTAATAGCAATGGATTCAGTGATGGTAATGCCACTGAATGTCCAGGTTAGACTCTCTCCTGTCGGAGACAATCATTGTCTGGCACTTATGTAGCTCGAATGTCACCTACTGCTTACCAGCCTAAGCCTGAATGTTGTCTCAGTCTTGCTGCATATCTTAATGCTGAGGTCAAAAATGGTCTTTCCTGAATGAAGGTACATGACCTGGAATCAACTCGAGACTTCCTGGTTTGCATGCCGAAGCACCAAAGTATTTATGTCACCTTACCCCTTAAATCAGCTACAGAAGCTAACATACCAATGTATGAATCTAATATATCATTAATATTTATAACAAAAGAAGAGCATTTCAGTCTTAAATCTGATACTTAGACAATCCTCATTGTGTGTTCGGTGCTTCACTTGCAGGTCACAGTCTGCGACACAAGTCTATTGAGCTAAAACAAAAAGTGCATGAAAAGCTCAGATAGTCGAGGGGCTTCTGAGACGAGGCATTTCCAGTAGGAAGATCACTCTCAATTCAATGTCACTGACCGGTTCCAATGAAGACTCATATTCAGCTTGAAACATTTTCCCTCTCCACAGAGGCTGGCTTTACCCAGGGCTCCCTGAATCTATTTCAGGCTTCTGCAGTGTTTTGCTTTCATGCCTATAATTTGTGAAAAAGCTAGAGGTTAATTAAGTAGCAGAGCAGATCTGATGGGCCAAAGGGCCTAATTCTGCTCCCATAAAGAGTCATGGCGTCATAGGGCTGTACAGCACGGAAACAGACCCTTCGGTCCAACTCGTCAATGCTGATCAGATATCCCAAATTAATCTAGTCGCATTTGCCAAAAAAACCAAAAGAAGTGCGGATGCTGTAAATCAGGAACAGAAACAAAGTTGCTGGAAAAGCTCAGCAGTCTGGCAGCATCTGTGAAGGAGAAAACAGACTTAATGTTTCGGGTCTGGTGACCCTTCCTCAGAACTTATAGTGGCTGGGAAAACATCAGTTTATGTGCAGAAAATAAGGAGGTGGGTGGGGTAGGGAGTAAACGATAGGATAGAGCCCGAAGAGAGAGAAAGACAGTTGGACAGACAAAGGAGTTGCTAACGATCAGGCTGGGAGGGTGAATAGTTGTTAATGGGGACTGTTCAGTGACTAACAACAGGGGGTGTGTAATGGCAGGCTGTGTGGTAACAAGGCCTGGTGTGTGGGGTGGGGTCTGGGACATGAGAGAGTTTAGGTCCTAAAATGATTGAACTCAATATTGAGTCCGGAGGGCTGTAGGGTCCCCAAGCAGAAAATGACGTGTTGTTGCTCCAGCTTGCGTTGGGATTGACTGGAACACTGTAGCAAGCCAGAGACAGAGATGTTGGTCAGGGAGCAGTGTGGTGCGTTGAAGTGGCAGGCAACAGGTAGTTCAGGGTCTTTTCTGCGAGCAGAACGTAGATGTTCTGCAAAGCGGTCACCCAGTCTGCACTTCGTTTCCCCTATGTAGAGGAGACTACATTGTGAGCAGCGAATGCAGTAACTAGATTCTGGGACGTGCAGGTGAAGTGTTGCTTCACCTGGAAGGTATGTTTTGGTCCTTGGATACTGTAGAGGGAGGAGGTAAATGGGCAGGTGTTGCACCTTCGCCGGTTGCAGACGAAGGTGCCAAAGGGTTGTGGGGGTCTGTTGGGGGTGAAGGAAGTGTGGACCAGGGTGTCCCAGAGGGGACGGTCCCTGAAGAAGGTGGACAAGGTAGGGGAGGAGAATATGTGTCTGGTGGTGGCATCTTGCTGGAGGTGGCAGAAGTGGTGTCTGATGATCTTCTGGATGTGGATGCTGGTGGGATGGTAGGTAAGGATAAGGGGAACCCTATCGCTGTTGTGGGAGGGAAGAGAAGGGGTGAGGGCGGGAGTGTGGGAGATGGGTCAGACCTGGTTGAGGGCCCTGTCGACAACATTTTATAACCCCATTTGCCAAAAGTTGGCCCATATCCCTGTAAACACCTCCTATTCATGTACCCATTCAGGTGCATTTTAAATGTATTTGTACCAGCCTCCATCACTTCCTCTGGCAGCACATTCCATACACGCACCACGTTCTGTGTGAAAAAGTTGTAGCTTAGGTTCCTTTTAAAGATGGAAGATGGCAGATGGAATTCAACCCAGAAAAGTGTGAAGTGATTCATTTTGGAAGGTCTAATTTGCATGCAGAATACAGGGTAAATGACAGGATTCTCGGCAGTATGGAGGAACAGAGGGATCTGAGGGGTCCACGTCCACAGATCCCTCAAAGTTGCTACCCACGTTGATAGGGGTGTAAAGAAAGTGAGTGGTGTGTTGGCTTTCATTGGCAGGGGAATTGAGTTTAAGAGCTTAATTGCTCTTCAACTCTTAAAAACTCTTAAAAAAAGAGTTTAATTGTGTTCAGTTCTGGTTACCTCATTATAAGAAAGATGTGGAAGCTTTAGACAGGGTGCAGAGGAGATTTACCAGGATGCTGGACTGGAGGACAGGTCTTTTGAGGAAAGGTTGAGGGAGCTAGGGCTTTTTTCATTGGAGCGAAGAAGGATGAGAGGTGACTTGATAGAGGTGTACACGATGATGAGAGGCAGAGATAGAGTGGATAGTCAGAGACTTGTTCCCAGGACAGAAATGACTGTTATGAGGGGGCATAATTTTAAGGTGATTGGAGAAAGGTATAGGGGAGATGTCAGAGGTAGGTTCTTCACAGAGTGATGTCAGAGAGTGGTGGGCATGAGGAATGTGCTGCCAACAGTGGTAGTGGAGTCAGATACTTTAGAGACTTTCAAGCAACTCTTGGATAGGCACATGGAGGATAGTAAAATGTAGGGTATGCAGGGTAGATTGATCATAGTAGGATAATAGGTCGGCGTAACATCGTGGGTCGAAGGGCCGGTACTGTGTTGTATTGTTCTATGTTCTATGTTCTAAATTTTACCCCTGTTGCCTTAAACCTATGCCTTCTAGTTTTGGATTCCCCTACCCTGGGGAAAAGGCCTTGGCTATTGACCTCATCCGCACCCCTCATGATTTTATAATCCTCTATAATCCTCACCCCTCAGCTTCCAACACTCAAGGGAAAATAGGCCCAGCCTATTCAGCCTTTCCCTATAGCTCAAACCGTCCAACTCTGGCAACATCCTTGAAAATCTTTTCTGAACCCTTTCAAATTTCACAACATCCTTCCTATAGCAGGGAGACCAGAACTGAATGCAGTATTCCAAAAATGGCCTAACCAACGTGCTGTACAGCCACAACATAACCTGCCAACTCCAATACTCAAAGTTTAGTGTCTTGTGGTCTCGCAATGCATAGAGATCTTCAAATGCACTGCAAACAAGGGCATTGGATTACAAACAGGAGGATGGAAGAACACAGCAAGCCATGCATCATCTGGAGGAAAGGAGAATTCAATATTTCAGGTATTACCCTTCTTCAGGACTGGATGTGGGGGTAGGGGAAGCTGCAGATAAAGTGGGGGGGAAGGGGTAGCGGAATGGTGATGGTAGCTGGACACTGGTAGTAGACTGGTTGGTCAATGGTAGGAATGAATCCGGTTGGTGGCTGGAGGGGACGGTTAGAAGGAGGAATGGAAGAGAGGAGGTGGGGCTGGAAAGGGAGCCAAGGGATGGGTGGGAAGGTTATTTGAAATCCAATCCAACGTTGATTTCTCCTTTCCTCCAGATGCTGCTTGGCTTGCTCTGTTCTTCCAGCCTCCTGTTTGTTTACCTTGGATTCCAGCATCTGCAGTTTTTTTTTGTCTCTAAGGGTATTGGATTCTTCTGTGGACATGTTGGAGCTGTCACTACATGCCGGTTTTTTTTATGAACTTGTCGGCACACAGATGCGGAGCTGTCTAGGGTTGTAATGAGCTTGGGCAAGCAGGCTGAGTGTGTGTTTTGTCATTTGTAATCTATTAATGTGTTTGTGTACTTGTGCTGCAACATGCTCATGGACCTGCCTGTTTACTTTTCCCTTTAAATTATCGTTACAGATTACATTTCTTTTTTTCCATTTTCTCACCTCTCAAGAAGGCATGCTGAGATAATGTTTCATGAGTGCTGATGGCCTTCTGTTGCAATGCCAGCCTGTTAAATTGCCAGCCTGCTACATTGCCAGAGGGAGTATTCTTCCAATGTTTACCTAGAATATAGGTCTTGGCTGACTTTGGAGCTGTAGAGGGCAAAAGATGTAGTTGAATCCAATCCAGTTCTTACTTGGTTTATTTTCCAGGACGACCATTGATCAAAAAGAGGAGTCTTTAGATTTTCTTTCCACCGATTATGCATTCTAGTCTTGCGTGCCCAGTTTATTCTACAAATACTGCATGCCTCATTACGACCAGCTGAAAATCAGTACAGAGTGGGAACCAAAGCTGACATCTTATTGTCTGCATGGTTTAAAGACTTGACTTTATAAAGTACCTTTCATGACTTTGGCACTAAGGTGCTGTAACATAGCTCAATGATGGACTTTTGAGGTGAAATCATTGTTATAATGGAGTACCTCAGGCACCAAATTGCAAGGTCCACCAAAGGACTATGTGAGGGTGACTGGATTGGCTATTAGTGATAGTCATCAATAAATATTGTCCAGAACTCGAGGTGGAACTCATCCTGTACTTTTTTTTGTGAGAACCTTGAAGAGGCTTGAGTAAAGCATAAATCTCAAGGACAGCGAGGGACAGGCAATAAATGCTGGCCCAGCTAACACTGCCCACATTCTGAGTGAATAATAGGAGTAATGCATTTACAGTGAATCACCACTCTTGTTAGTGAATCCAACACATTGTCATCCCCAAACTTGCTTCTTTACCCTTACTGCATCTTGGTAACATTTTAAGTAACCCTCTTGAGACACAGTGGTATCCTTAGACCTAGAGAGCCAGGTTCAAGTCCCGCTTGTTCCAGAGGTGTGTAAAAGCATCTCTGAACAGCTTGTTTTGGAAAATAAATGTCTTTCTGTACATTGTGTATGCTGTCCAATACACTGCAATCGAATGAGTCTTGTTGGACTGAATGATCAGTTACTGTGCCATCTACCTTATGTGGTTGAAGTGACATGGTACCATTCCCTCTGGGAGTTTGAGTTGCTCTTACAAAATGTACATGTTTGTTTTAGTTTTGAGTTATGGATATCAAATACAGAGGCTCAAACATTCTTTCAATTACATGGATGATACAAGCAAGAACTTGTAGGCGATGGTCAAACTGCTGCCCATATTACGAAGGCACCTTACTTGGCCATCAGAACATCTGGAGTAGGACTTGATCTCAGAGCTTTGGCTCAGAGGCAGGGATGCTACCGACTCTGTCACAAGTTCTCCTTATATAGAGTCATAGAATAATACAACATGGAAACAGGCCCTTCACCTCAAACTGGTCTGTGCTGACCCATGGTGCCCTATCAGTTAGTTCTAATTGCCTGCATTTGGTCCATATTCCTCAAAACCCTTCTCATCCATGTACCTGTCCAAATTTTTTTTCAATGTTGCTATTGTACCTGCCTCAACCACTTCCTCCAGCAATCCATTCCATATACGCACCGCTCCCTGCGTGAAGAAGTTGCCCCGCAGGTCTTTCTTAAATCTATCCCCTTTCACCTTGAACCTGGTTTTCAATTCCCCATCCCTGGGAAAAAGACTATATGCATTCATCCTATCAATGCCCCTCATGATTTTATACACCTCAGTAAAGTCACCCCTCAATCTTCTACATTCCAAGGAATAAAGTCTAATCCTGGCCAACCACTCCCTATAACTCAGACCTACTAGTTCTGGCAACATCCTCGTAAATCTTCTTTGCACACTTTCCAGTTTAACTATATCTTTCCTATAACAGGGTGACCAAAACTGTGCTCAGTACTCCAACACAGGATTAGAGAATTAGACAGGATATTGTGTATTGTGTACTGTACACAATACATAATATCCTGTCTCATTCTTGGAATATGTGATAGCAAGCAAAACTCGAGGGTTTGATTTATAAAGAGAGGTTGGATAAGCTGGGACTTTTTTCCTTCGAGCCTAGGAGGCTGAGGGGTGACCTTAAAGTGGTTTATAAAATTGTAACGGGCATAGATAAGGTGAATAGCCAAGGTCTTTTCCCCAGGGTAGGAGTGCCCAAAACTAGAGGGCAAACATTTAAGGTCAGAGGGGAAAAATTTAAAAAGGACCTGTGGGGCAACTTTTTCACACAGAGGGCAGTACATATGTGGAATGAGCTGCCAGCGGAAGTGGTAGGGGTGAGTACAATTACAACATTTAAAAGACATTTTGATAGTACATGGATAGGAAAGGTATAGACAGATGTAGGCCTAATACAGCAAGTGGGACTTCCATTTAAGAAACAGGGTCAGCATGGATGAGTTGGGCCAAAGGGTCTGTTTTCGTGCAGTATGACTTTGTAAGAGTAAACTCAAAGCAGATAGGTTCTACAGTCTAGTGCTATAGTCTTCAAATGCGCTCATCCACTTTTTACACTATTAAATAGTTGTAATGAATTCTGAATAAATTTTGGGTCACTCTTGTTAATTTATCAAGAGATTACATATATAACTAAGGTTAATTGATGAACTAATTGCCTAGATATAAAGACGTAATAGATGGGTTTGATGTATGAAAAGAGCTATAAGACAGTGCAGATAATAAACTCTATCCAAAAAGAAAGGCACCTTGGTTTCTGTCTCACCAACTGGCTTGGATCAGAATTGACCCTGGCTACATAGAATGGCTGCCCAGAGGTTAACTAACAGCTGTTTTCAGATTGCGATTGGAGTCACTTTGGAGAAGAACGACTGAATCAAACTGCAGAGATTCAGGATATGTATTCCGATGGATGTTTTGTGAAGCTGAAACTTAGAATCAATGAAAAGATGAAGTAGCTATGAGGACCTGGGTTATATCTTTATCAATCTTGCTGGAACCAGGATTCGGTGTATTCTCGGTGTTAGAAGCTCAAAAATTGGACATTGAGAAAGGATTGAATATTCTATTAAAATGTAATGATAAACTGTATGTGAAAGTTATGTGTGAGGCATGATCAGATTTTAATATATTTAGAAAGTGGGATTGATATTCTACAGAGAATATACAATGGAATTTAACAGAGTGTATACAAGGTTGTAAAATTTTTACTTGGAAATTTCTCAATCAGTGCTTGCCTTTAATTTATTGGACTGTGCTAAAGTGTCAAACATGGATAGACTCCTGGTATTAACTGGAGCTAAATTTTCTCAAAGTAACACACTTTTGGAACAGACGTCAGGAACCTTAAACATACCCTTGCAAGACAATGCACAGCCCAAATGGGAGACTCGGCAGTAACACAAAGAATAGAGGATAGTGGTGATGTGGGACCATCCAGATGCAGGCTGAAAATGTCAATTTGAAAAGAGAATCACAGCTAAAAGGAGTGAGGGTAAGATACCTCTGGCAACAAGAATCATAATAGATGGACGAACCTCAGGAATATATGAAATATGGAGAACAGGTATTTTAAGTATGACAGACTCACAGCAAAAACATATCCCAGTAGGGAATAAGGATGGTTATCCAAGGAAGTTAAGGATAGTATCAAATTGAGAGACAAAATGTACAATGTTGCAAAGAATTTGTGGCAAGCCAGAAAATTGGAAAAGTACTTAGAAAACAACAGAAGAGGGCGAAAATAAACTTAGAAGATCAACTAACAACTCATATAAAAACAACAGAGTTTATTTAAGTATGTACAGAGGGAGAGAGAGGGTCCTTGAGAAAAAGGCTGGAAAAATAATCATGGGGAAGCAGGAAATGGAAGAGAAGTTGAATAAATATTTTGCATCAGTCTTCATGGTAGAGGACATAGTAGCATTCCAAAAACACTAAATCAAGGGGCAAATGACGAGGAAGAAATAAATACAAGACTTATAACTAGAGAAAAAAAGTACTTGGGAAATGATTGGGACTAAAGGTTGATATGTCCCCTGGGCGAGATGGGATGCATCCTTGGATATTTAGTGGAAGTAATCCAGAGGTAATGGAAGCGCTAGTAGAAATTACCAAGAATTGTCAGGTCCTGTTAAAGTCCCAGAGATGGGAAAACTGCCAGTATAACACACTCATTCAAAATGTGAGGAAGGCAAATGGCAGGTAACTGCAGGCCAGTGAGATAATATCTGTCATTGGGAAAATATTAGTCAATGGTAGAGGATGCACTAAAGGGGCATTTAAATATGTATAGTGTGATCAAGCAAAGTCAGCACAGCTCATGAATGGGAAAAATGCTTAATACATTTGTTGGAATTCTTTGAGGAGGTAATATGCAGAACAGATAAAGGGAACCTGTAGATGTAATATATTTAGAATTTCAAAAGGTGTTTGATAAAGTCACAAACATAAATCTAATTGTGAGGATGATGTTGGAATAGTATATGAGCATGGAGAGAGGCTTGACTGACCAAAAGAAAACAAAGTGTTGCAATGAAGTGGGCATTTCATGATGGCAATCTGTAACTAGTGGAGTGCCACAGGGATCAGTGCTGGTGCCACAATTTTTTACAAATATATCAATGTCTTGGATGAATGTACTATCACCAATGTTGTGGGTGTCACAAAAATAGGAGGGAAGGGAAATGGCAAGAATGACACAAAGCCTATAGAGAGATAAACGCAGGTGAAGTGACAAGGCAAAAACCTGGCAGATGAACGTAATAAGGGAAAATTATAGGCCATGCGGTTTGGCAGGAAGAATAGAAGAACTGAATATTATTCAAGTGGAGAAAGACTGCAGAAAGCTGAAGCACGGAGGGAATTGGGGGTCCAATCAGGAAAAGCTAACATACAAGTTCACCAGTTAATCAGGAAGGCAAATGGGATGTTGACCTTTGTTTAAAAGAGAATGAGGATAACAATGGGCACATCTCACTAAAACTATGCAAGGCTCTACACCGACCACAGCTATAATACTGTGAACAGTTCTGGTCCCTTTGATTTTCTATTGAGGAGAGCAATAGATCAGTTAAGTTAACGGGACAGTTGAAATGATTGTGCGCTCAGGTGAGACCTGTTACCAATTATGATGTATTGAAATAGAGTGCTCTGATGCTGTTTTAAAGCAATCTTGAGAGTAAATAAACATTAAAGAAACTACAGTCGGAAAAAAATGTACAGTCAAGTTTGCAGCCTTGGGTGATGCAGCACGTATGCAGCAAATCCCTTTTATTTATTTGAGCACACCAGAATTTATCTTATCCTTAATTGGAAGGAGTAATGCATATTGCTCGTTCAAGAAAATAAAGTGTTGTTAAATGTAGCTTCGTCGCTGAAGCATTGGTGCTTGTAGAGTTAAAGATACAGGGGTGTATTAATCCAACATTCAGAAGCAAATCTTATAGATTGGACAATCTGAGAGATGTTTGCCCACAGAATGTTATGTTAATATATGTTGTCTTTGGGATAATGTACATTCAGCAAAGGAATATTGCTGAGAAATAAAAACCAGAAGAATTATGGATGCCGTAAATCAGAAACAACAATAGAGATTGCTGGAAAAGCTCAGCAGGTCTGGCAGCATCTGCAAAGAGAAATCAGAGTTAATGTTTCTGATCGAGTAACCCTTCCTTAGGATAGGAACAGCTCTGAGGAAGCGTCACCAGACCCATAACATTAACTCTGATTTCTCTTCACAGATGCTGCCAGGTCTGCTGAGCTTTTCCAGCAATCTCTATTACTGAGAAATAATCTTGCTAACTTAAAGGACACACTAGAAAGAAAAGGCATTTCCAAAATAAATTTGGCTGACACAAATCACTAGTTGTCAGATTGTTTCACCAATATGGATACTTGTATCAAGAAATTATTAGAGGTCTGTAAAAGTGGGATTCCTGATGAAATGATAAATGTATGGTAAAAAAACGCAATTTTACTTGGGCGGCTTGATAATTAAACGTCATTTTTTTTGTTCAAAGAAGGAAATATAAATATTTTTGAGACTCCTTGTAATTTACTGAATGTGAAAAAATATTATTTTGGTACTGTTAGGTTGTATTATGATGTAAAATGGAAAATATGAAAAAAGCCTATTATGTTTACTCTTCATTAGGTTGTAAGTCTTCAAGCGATTTTAGTTAAAGAGAAGAGGGGAGTCCATTAATAAAGCCAGTCGTTAAGCATGTGACTAGGGTTAATTAATTAATTAACTACTTAGACGTAACAGTACACCAGGTTAGGGAAGTGTGTTGAAGGCTTAGCATCTCCTTAACGGACTTTGCATGTAAATTATTCAATTGGAAAACAATTTACCTGGTGATTTACTGATGGTGGTTAATAGAGTCATAGAGTTGTACAACATGGAAACAGACCCTTTGGTCCAAGTCATCTGCGCCAACCAGACATTCTAAACTGATCTCATCCCATTTGCCAGCATTTGGCCCATATCCGTCTAAACTATCCATGAACCCAAGCAGATACCTTTCGATAGGTGAAAAAGAAACACACAGTTGACTTAGTGATAGGTAAAGAAAATGTTGAGTTGTGTGTAAGAGCACTTCTGGATATGACAAAAAGAAAAACAGAAGGAGTTTTAAAAGTAAGTAGTTAATAAACTCTATCTAGGAAGATGGGTCTGTTGGTTTTTACCTCATGACTGATCTGGACCTGAATTAACAACTCGGTTGCGGATCCAGATGAATAAATGAAAGTTCGAGGTCACTCACACTGAGTAGTATAACAAACTACAGTACTGCACAGGAACAGGCCCTTTGGCCCACCAGCACCGTGCAACATACGATGCCATCCTAAACTAAAATACTTTTGTCTCTACACTTCAATGATGAAGTGGGTAGTGTTGTACCTAGCTTAATAGAAACCAGTTCTGTGAGCTGCCACCTCCTTTCAACTTTGATATTATGCAACTATAATCCGTTCACGCTGTAGTGTCTATTTCTATGGCACCTGAGGATTCATAGTATCCATTTTCCTGTAGTATCTGATTCTTCAGCATTCAATGGTTACTCCACTCTATTCACAACAGAAAGTAGTGAACTTTGGTAACATTCTGCTTCAGAGGTTTGCATGAAGAGCCTTATGGTCTTACATGACGTTATGACAGAGTTATTCAACCATTTCTGTGTTCAGTAGCACATTGACAATAGAAATTAAATGTGTGTCTTTTGAGGGACAGAATCATAGAATAGAATCCCTCCAAAGTGTAGGCAGGCCATTTGGCCCATCGAGTCCACACTGCCCTCCGAAGATCACCCCACCTAGACCCACCCCCCTATCCTCTCCCCATAACCCTGTATTTCCCATGGCTAACCCACCCAGCCTGCACAACCCTGGACACTGTGGACAATTTAGCATGGCCAATCGACTTAACCCTAACATCTTTGGACTGCGGGAGGAAACCAGAGCACCTGGAGGAAACCCATGCAGACACGGGGAGAATGTGCAAACTCCACACACACCATTGCACAAAGGTGGAACTGAACCTGCTGTTTGGTGCTGTGAGGCAGTAGTGAGGACAACTGAGCCACCATGCCGCCCCAAATATAAAGAGAAGAGAGGGAGCTGCAAATCATTTGACATCAAAGCAGATTTGAAAGTCTTGTGCTGGCTTTTATTCTAATACACGTTTGAACTAAGATAACCACAGCAGCCTCTCAAATTGTCACAAAAGATTGGATAACAATGTTTCAATGTGAAGGAAGATCACATTTTTGCTTAATACGGAGGAAATATTGTCTGGAATTAAGGGGTTGGTGAATGGGGGGCTGGGGATGGTTGTGTGTGGTATCGGGGAGCTTATGCCAATATCATTGGAACGAATATAAATGCCTTGTTGTTTTTATCATCAACTGTATTGAGCCATTTGCCTCATCTGAGAGAAAAAAAATTGCTGCACTCGTGGTGATCGTCATTATTTATTACTTCAAATGTTTGAACTTAATTATGCCATCTTGCAGAACCTTTTAAGCAGCCATAATTAGGGCCCTTAATAATAATTGCTGCTGTTACAGATGTTCAATAAAACAGAGATGACATGCCTCCACTTGAATGTGAAGGACTTGCAACAAGCAGCTGGCTTTGGTAGTGCCTGCTGTGGATGGCATTTACTGGAGAACAGTGGCCAATTATGGACTGGTGTCATTTAAATCATGGTGTGAGGTGGCAGTGAAAATCTGAAGACATTCGACAGTCTAACAATCTATTGCAGGAAGTCATTTGGGGAAACTAGTAATGATTTTGTTCCCATCAGCGTTCAGTGATAATTAGGATGTTGCTATCCCAAAACACTGTGTAATTTGTACTTTCTGGATGAGTAAAAGATGACTGTGTAAAGGGAACAAAACATGAAATGGAATCCAGAATCGATCAGATCAGAACCGCACATAAGCTTTTTCTTCATTGTTCTCCTGTTTAGTTTTGCACAGGGTTGACTTACTTTCAGATACAACTTTAGAAGTCACCAAGTGCCTCAACTTGATATACGTTGTATGTTTCAAAGCGGGGATGTTTGTTCAGTAAAGGTATTGAGGTTTAACTTAGTAGAAGGCAGTAGAAGGTGTAAAGACAAATATTACCAATGACCTCAACAACAGCAATGATGTAGATTTATACAGGAGCTTTAATGGAATGAACATTCTCAAGGCGATGCATAGGACTGTTAAGGAACATTGTATGACACTCAGCTACATAAGGAGATATTGGGGAGGTGATTAAAAGCTCAATCAGTGAGCTGGTTTTAAAGGAGTGTCTTACGGGAAGTGAAGAGTTGGAGAAGTACAGGAAGGATACTGCAGAATTTGGGACCTAGGCAACCGAAGGGGCCTAGCCACTGATGGTTTGGAATGCACAGAAGTCTGTAAATAGAAGAACATCGGTATCTCAGTGCATTGTTGGGCAGGAAAAGGTCTCAGGTCATGGAGGGACTTGTAAATAAGGATGAAATGTTAAAATCAGGATGCTTCACTGAGGGGAAAAGGTAGGACAGTGAGCACCGAGATGATGGCGGAGTGGGACTTGCTGTGAGTTGAGACATGGGCAGCAAAATTTTGATTACTCCCATGATTATGGGATTATGGAGAGTGGGATGTAAGAGAGCAGCCATGACTGTGTGAAATAATCAAGATTGAAGGTAACGAGGGCATGAATGAGGGTTTCAGCAGCTGGTGAGCTGAGACAGAGGTAAGCAATATTATGGAGATGAAAGCAGGTGGTCTTAGTGGTGGTATGGAATGAGATCAGAAGCTCATTGCAGGATCAAATGTGACACCAGGGGTTGACGGATTCTATGGAGCTGAATAAAGAAGCAGAATTTACATTTTTGTTACGTCTCTCTCTGTGTGAAAATGCGTGAAGGTAGTTTGAGATTCGAACAGTGAGGCGAAGAGATCCTGCTTTCCCTCCAGCTAGTGGAAGAGTTGTGAGAGGCTTAGGCATGAATGCATAAAAGTGACCAGGGCCAACCAGGAGCAGTGCTGTTTACTGAAGAGCAATGGACACATATTCGGGGGAAATGTTGCACAGTTTATGTTCATTGATGTAACAGAAAACATAGGGATGGGTAGAAAAGGTGGTATTTTGTTGAGTTGAACATGTTATGTAAAATAAACCACCTTGGCATGGTTTACAGGAGTTCTTATCAATAGCACCCCCCCTCCCCCACAAGGTGATGAGGGAAATGAACATGTGGTGCATGTAAACTGACAGCATCCAGTTTTTACACCATGAGGCTGGCTGTAACATTCCCTAAGTTATACTGTCATATAATATGGGGCATTAATTGAAAGCTGCCCCAAATGTGGTAACCCTTGAAGTTGGAGAGAATTTCTAGTGATACCTGTTGTATGGCTTCACTAACAATAAAAGAGTTCACCTTTCAGAACTCCAGGTGGATGTACTGTGCCTGCCAGCTATGAGTTTGCAAGCTGTGCAGGCATAGAAATCAGTTTTCTTTTTGCTGTCTTGTCTGCTTCATAACTTATAATGTAATCAACAGTTTTCAATAAATTAATCAATCCCTGACGAGCGCTTGATGATCAAACTATTCACATTAATACAGGAAAAAAATGAAATTTGGTAGAATTAGCAACTGAATAAAATGGCGTTCAAATCTCAGAATTGACTTCTGTGATTCTTAAGACCACAAATGGAATATTTTTCAACTGGATTTTCTTTGGCCCTGTCTGGATTCAGAAAATATTTGTGCATCAGTTTTATTCATGTTATTTTTGGCGGCAAGAGCATTGAGCATTCTGGAAACAAAGAAAGTTGATGGGTCTAAGGTGCAGATTAGCCATGATCTAACAGAATGGAAGAACAGGCTCAGGAGGCTGAATGATCTCCTCCTGTTATTATGTGCCTGTTATGTGTCATCCCAGCTTTCATTCCAGACAAGAAAACTCTAGGGTCACGTAATTACATATACAGCTGCTTCTTGTCTTCATAATGATCAGGAGACATACAGAACAGTATGTAGTTGATGTTTTACATGGCTTTTATTTGTGTTGGAGTCATGAACCAAGGGTGCACTGCAGAATCTATGACAAATCTTACAATTGGTCTTCAGCATGTAAGGATAGGGTATGGATTTTCTGCCAGTGAAAATGCTTTACTCCCACTAAGTTTTGAGCTCCAAACTGGGGTTTGTAGTTCACTCCACTTGTTCGCCTGATGCAGTTGGTTCCAGAGCTCCACTACCTGCCTTAACGGTTTGGATAGGGAGGGTGACGAGGGGGAGGGAGGGACAGAGAGAAGGTTAGAATTTATTCCAATGTTTGCAGACAGTTGATAGCACGCATCTGTGGAAATGCAGGTGGAGATGAATAGTGGGTTGATTCATTGAGAAATTGAACTTTAGTATGCTATGTATTAAGCAAAGTCCTTCCTTTAAGTTGTATAGATGTCAATGTCAAAGTCATTTTGTTGCGCTAACAGGTTAGCAATTTGCCCAACTTATCTGATGTCTACTTAGGTTCGTTGTCAGTTTCCAATACACTGCTCAACCCACATTAAACTGTCACCTTCTCAACTGAAGCAAACTTGTGTTTAAAACCAGTTGGATGTAAAATCCTGCAGGCAAATACTGAAATGTTTTGGATCTTAAATATCAGAAGGCCTGCTGCTTGTTTCCTTTTAAGTTTATGATAACACAAAAAAATGCTTTCTCTTATGTGTTGAGAACTGACTGTAACTCATGCACCAAAATTTTTTTTATCAGTACACAGCAACAAATCAGTAATTTGGCAAAATCAGAGAAGTAGAGAAATCTGTTCAAAAATGTAGGCTGATGTTGGGTGTGAACACACAGAATTAACAGGCAAGAAAATACCAGATGGTTTGTCAAAGCTGCCCCACATAACAGCAGTGCCTGGAGGAACATCACGGTTAGGCACCTGATTCCACATGCTCACAGACCCATCTCACTATCGCTATCAGTCATGTCATCACTGAGGAGAGCATAATAACCCAGAAATAAGAACTCACATGGCCACTTAGTGAATGTAAAAATATGTCGAATTCCTCTCATATTTCTTTCGGTGTTCGACATTAGACCAGGAGACCTTGCCAGCCATTGTGCAGCATCATTGTGTTGTCTAACCCTACATTTTGTTATTCACAATCTCCTCCCCAGTTAAGAGCTGGCCCCGCTGTCTTCCTTGAAGGCATTGCACTGTCATAATGAGACAAAGCAACTCATTTTATTCTACCTGCTATCCACTGGGAAAAGATGCACGATCCAATATTGAACCATATCCTGACACATGCATGACCTCTGATCTTCCCCAATCCACACAGCTGAAAAGCCTCCCAAGAAGAAGGTAGTCAAGCCCAAGAACTACTTAGTATTCTTAAAGTTAATGAATTAGATCCAACCTTTTAAGCCATTCTGAATACCTAAGGTCTTTAAAGTTGACAGTGATTCCCTTGAGTCTTCTTTCCAAGTTTCCCAAATCTTCCTATCACCTGCCATGTGATAAGTTGGGTGTAATACTCTGAATGCCTAGTAAGATAATATGCATTTAGTTGCACTCAATGCTTCTTTTACTTAACCGAATTATTTGGCTCTAGTATCTCAACATTGATCATAAAACCTGAGACATGGCCAATAATGCTGTGATTCCTTTTGTTTGAAATTGATTTTAATTTCCTGCCATGTAGTTTGTAATTAGACCTGGCGTAGACTTGTACAAGTACATTAAATGTCACCCTTCTGAGCTGAACACATCTGCTCGAGTTTGGTCTGTTCCCCCAGTGGACTTCAATTTGCTATCAGAAGTTCCTCTTCTTTCATTGCCCCAAATTCTAGCATTTTGTGCAAACTTGTCGGCCGCTCTTCAAATACCTGGATCTAGGTTGATTATCAGGAGAGCAGAAATCAACTTTACAGACACTGTTAGAGATCATTTTGTGCACCTTTTAACAATGGGAAAGCTCAGTTTGGAAATCTAATGCCAATGCAATGTGCAACCCAGATATGAAATTCCACTAGACCATTAAGATTACTGGTGCATACGCCTTACGTAAACGTTGGCTACATTGGGGAGGGAAAAATGTCTTTGGTGGTGGGGTCAGATTGCAGATGACGGAAGTGTCGGAGGATGATGCGTTGGATCCGGAGGTTGGTGGGGTGGTACGTGAGGATGAGGTGGATTCTGTTTTGGTTGTTATTGCGGGGAGGGGGTGTGAGGGATGAGTTGCGGGAAATGCAGGAGACACGGTCGAGGGCGTTCTCGACCACTGAGGGGGGCAAGTTGTGGTCCTTGAGAAACAAGGACATCAGAGATGTTCGGGAGTGGAATGCCTCATCCTGGGAGCAGATGCGGCGGAGGAGAAGGAATTGGGAATAGGGAATGGCATTTTTGCAGGAAGGTGGGAGGGAGGAGGTGTATTCTAGATATCTGTGGGAGTCGGTGGGCTAGAAATGGATATCGGTGTCCAGGTGGTTGGCAGAAATGGAAATAGAGAGGTCCAGGAAGGAGAGAGGGGTATCAGAGGTGGTCCAGGTGAACTTCAGGTTGGGGTGGAAGGTGTTGGTGAAGTGAATGAACTGTTCGAGCTCCTCGTGGGAGCATGAGGAGGCACCGATACAGTCATCAATATAATGGAGGAAGAGGTGGGGTTTAGCTACGGAAGAGGGATCTTTCCACATAACCTACAAAGAGGCAGGCATAGCTTGGGCCCATGCGGGTACCCATGGCCACCCCCTTTGTCTGTAGGAAGTGGGAGGAATTGAAAGAGAAGTTGTTGAGGGTGAGGATGAGTTTGGGTAAGCGGATGAGGGTGTCAGTGGCAGTGGTCGGGCCTGCGGGACTGGAGGAAGCAGAGGGCCTTTAGGTGTCGGGGACCAGGGAATTGGAAGTTTTTGAGGATGTGGAGGTGTTGGTGATGTCACGGATGTAGGTTGGGAGTTCCTGGACCTAGGGGGAGAAAATGGAGTCGAGATAGGGCGGGGGTCCCCAACCACCAAACCTCCATGTCCCAAACCATCCACAACCTCATCACCTCAGGTGACTTCCCACCCACAGCGTCCAACCTCATTGTTCCACAACCCCTCACCATCCGTTTCTATCCCTTTCCCAAAATCCACAAACCTGACTGCCCTCGTTGGCCCATTGTCTCCACCTGCTCCTGCCCCACCGAACTTATCGCCACCAATCTCGACTCCATTTTCTCCCCCTTGGTCCAGGAACTCCCTATCTACATCCGTGACACCACCCACACCCTCCACCTCTTCCAAAACTTCCAATTCCCAGGCCCCCAACACCTCATCTTTGCCATGGACATCCAGTCCCGATACACCTGCATTCCCCATGCAGACGGCCTAAAGGCGATTAGAATTACTGATGCATATTGTGTCCCATTTCACCTTGCAACAACTGCAAACTGCATTGCAACTGAATTGCTCAGAATTCTTTTATTTACCAGTGGGATAAGAAAACCATTGACAGGCCAGTGTTTATTGCTCATCCCTAGTTGCCCTTGAGAAGGTGGTGGTGAGCTGCCTTTTTGAACCGTTGCAGTGCATGTTCTGTAGGTAGACTCATAATGTCCTTAGGGAGGGAATTCCAAGATTTTGACCCAGCGACAGTGAAGGAATGGCAACATATTTCCAGTCAGGATCGTGAGTGGCTTGAATGGGAACATGCAGATAGTGGTGTTTCCATGTCTCTGCTACCCTTGTCCTTCTAGATGGAAGTGATTATGGGTCTGGAAGACGGTGTCTAAGGATCTTTCTTGAATTTCTGCATTGTGTCTCCTAGATAGTACACACTGCTGCTACTGAGCATCGGTGGTGGAGGGGGTGGATGCTTGTGGATGTGGTGCCAATCAAGCGGGCTGCTTTATCCTGGATAGTTTCAAGCTTCTTGAGTGTTGTTGGAGCTGCACCCATCCAGGCAAGTGGGGAGTATTCCATCACACTCCTGACTTGTAGTTTGTAGATGGTGGTCAGGATGTGGGGAGTCAGGAGGTGAGTTACTCACTACATTAATCCTAGCCTCTGACCTGCTCTTGTAGCCACGACAGGATCTTTTACATCACTACCTTAATCTCCTGTTTCCAAAAACCTTTAGATATTTTTTGAAAGAGAGCCAACCCATTGAGTATTATCTGATTGTATGGGCAAATTCAGAATCTTTCTTGTGTACGTTATTATATATTTGATTGTTCAGACGTTTGACTTCAAATATTTTTGTCTGATCTTGAGACTTCAGTGAGCCACATTCAACATTTGCTTGGTAATAAACAAACAGAAGATGGGTCAAGCAGAAAGCTGTGAAAAACTATACATAAATTTATGCATCAACTTGCATCTACACACCTAGGTCCATCCCTTAACTTCACCTGAAGGCTAAGCTTGCTGTGGGCTCCCACATACAACACCTTTGTACATTGATTGATATAATGCGCTATATTCATCTACATAAAAGGTAGCCTGTTTGTGAAAGTGAGGAACACACATCGTATCAACTGTTAGTTGTTTGAAATGCCTATAAATTTGTGCCTAATATAGTAGAGTTTATATCACCAAAAAGACCACAAAGTCGTGTTGGATCTTAGAATGTCGGATGGCAAAATGCTTTGTCAAAGTTCGTTGAAATCTTACAGACATATTGTAAATAGAGTCCTGCCCAGGAGCATTCCCTTGCCTGTTGTGGTCAGGGATATGCAGGCTAGGTGGGTTAGCCATGCAAAATGCAGGGTTACAGGGATCGGGTAGGTGGGTGGGTAGGGATGGGATGTTCTTCAGAGTGTCGGTGTGGACTCAATGGGCTGAATGGCCTGCTTCCATACTGTAGGGATTCTATGAATCTTGTAAGAACAAACAAAAACTTATAGCGTGCACCCCTTTTTAAGAATTTCAGTGACAGATTGACTAATTCCTGATCTATGTTCAATCATCCTGCTTGTGGCTCCAGCATTCCGTGGGAGCTCTACTCCAGCTCAGCTTGCCCACCACAAAATCTTGGGTGAACAGCAGGATTCCCAAGTAATTTCCATTCAGGTTTTCTGACGTCTCCCCAGAGTACAATTGTATGTTTCAAAGACCGAGTTAATGACATGGAATTTATACGGCAAGACCAGATTGTTTGATCCAAGTGTCCATGGCAATATTTAAGCTAAACATAAGCCTTCCTTCAGTCTATCTCATTTAATTTTATCGGTTTATCTTTCTGCTTCTTTCTCCCTTATGTACTTGGAATGGTACTATGTTGTCTACCGCAGAAGGGAGACAATTCAATCCACCGTTTCTCCACTCGCTGTACTGGAGAGCAACACTTAGTCCAGTCCTCCAGCTCTTTTCCTACAAACCTGCAATTTTTTTTCTCCAATTTTTAGTCATGCTCCCCACCTAACTTAAAAGCAGTGTGTAAGTCTGAAACAAAAGCAGAAAGCGCTGGGAATATCCAGCAGGTTTGACAGTGACTGTGGAGACAGAGAAAAACAGAGTTAATGGCTCAAGTTGAATATGAAGGGACATGATTGGTTTGAAATGTTAGCTCTGTCTTTCAGTTCACAGACCCTGGCACTCCTTGCTGAGTACTTCCAACGCTTTCTGTTTCCATGCTTTATCCAGCTTCCCCCTCAACACGTCTCTGGCTTAGATTATTACATTGATGCTGGACAGATTTATGAGCGTTTATTTTTGCAAAGCTAAGAGTTTAAATTTTACTTACATTCCTTTGTATCCTCTTAGAAGTCTCGACTGAATCTATTTCTGGCAAGCAGAATGTTTGAGAATAGCTTTCCTTTAATTTTTTTTCCATTTTTTTGTTGTAAATGACTAGATCTCGACATAGCAACATGCTTAAGAAAGGGAAAACAAGACAGTGAATGTTCTTGACCCTTACATCTAAACTAACCCTCACTCTGTGATGAAAACTGAAAGAACTGCGGATGCTGTAAATTAGGAGCAAAAACAAAGTTGCTGGAAAAGCTCAGCGGGTCTGGCAGCATCTGTGAAGGCAAAAACAGAGTTAAAGTTTCGGGTCCGCGGTGACCCTTCCTCAGAACTTCCTCCGTCTGAGGAAGGGTCACTAGACCCGAAATGTTAGCTGTGTTTTTTCCTTCACAGATGCTGCCAGACCCGCTGAGCTTTTCCAGCAATTTTGTTTTTGTTCCTCACTCTGTGATGTATCATTCCACAATTGCATTGACCCCAGAGTCAGAAGTCACTCGACACCAGGTTATGGTCCAATAGGTTTATTTGAAATCACAATCTTTCGGGGCTCTGCTCCTTCATCAGGTGAAGTGACTTTGTCCACCCTAGTCTAACACTGGCACCTCCACATCAAGGAACTACCCTCCCAAGGCAATGCATTGCAGACCCCTCCACCTCTGGGTGAAAATGTTTTTCCTCAACTCTCCGCTAAGACTCCAGCCGTTCACTTCAAAATTATGGGGTCCCCTTGCCATTGACTCTTCATCGGAGAGGAACAGATGATTTCTATCCACCCTGTCCATGTCCCTCGTTACACATCGCAGTCAGCCCTCTCAACCTTCTCTGCTCCAAAGAAAACAAACTGAGCTTATCCAGCCTCCCTTCATAACCGAAATGCTCCTTACCAGGCAACATCCTGGTGAATCGCCTTTGCACCCTATCCAGTGCAATCACATCTTTCCGATCATGTGGTGACCAAAACAGTACTCCAGATAAGACCTAACTAAAGTTGTGTACATCTCCAGCATAACCTTCTTGCTCTTCCAACCTGTTATGCAATAAAATAGATAGTTCTATCAAAAATCCAACATGCAGACAGGATGATTGGTCAATAATAAACTTGATAATGCGTTGTTTATTTTATCTCCTGTTTATTTCTGATCATTTTATTATTTTTCAGTTACAATAATTAAGTGTGTCATTTGCAAAAATGGAACTTTGAGCAAATACTGAACCAATTTGAATTAGATCCTGAACTTGACAGTGATAAAAGGTACTGCAGATGCTGGAAAATCCGAGATAACAAGCTTGGGGCTGGATGAACACAGCAGGTCAAGCAGCATCATAGGAGCAGGAAAACTTGACGTTTCGGGCCTAGACCCTTCATCACT
>JAHRHZ010000283.1:73239739-73251164 GCA_024137785.1 Ginglymostoma cirratum
GAGTGTGTGTGTGTTTGTGAGTGTGTGTGTATTTGTGAGTGTCTGTGTTTGTGAGTGTGTGTGTATTTGTGAGTGTGTGTGTGTCTGTCTGTGTGTGTGTGTTTGTGAGTGTGTGTGTAAATGTGTGTCTGTGTCTGTGTGTGTTTGTATGTGCGTGTGTCTGTGTGTGTGTTTGTCTGTGTGTGCATGTGTTTGTGTGTGCGTGTGTCTGTGTGTGTGCATATGTGTGTGTGTGTGTTTGACTGTGTGTGCATGTGCCTGTGTGTGCGTGTGTGCCTATGTGTGTGTTTGTCTGTGTGTGCGTGTGTTTGTGAGTGTGTGTGTGTGTATTTGTGTGTGCGTGTGTTTGTGAGTGTGTGTGTGTGTTTGTATGTGCGTGTGTCTGTGTGTGTCTGTGTCTGCGTGGGTCTGTGTGTGTGCATATGTGTGTGTGTATGTGCGCGCGCGTGCGTGTCTGCCTGTGTGTGTGTATCTGTGTCTGTGTGTCCGTGTGTGTGTGTGTCTGATGCATGGTTTGTGACCACTTAGACCATGGTGGATGAGCCTAGTGCTTGGACAATGTCCTGGCTTTGATTGGTGACCCGTGACAGAACAAACTGGCACGTCACAGATGCTGTGTTGTGCCTTTTGATAATTAATGCAAAATGTGGAAGAAACTACTTTAGCATTTACTGGTACACCATAGGCATTGTCTGTAGGCAGGAAAAAGGGTAGGATAGGTCACATGCATTAATATCACCAAGCACACAGGCACCTCAAAATATATTTCCCTGTATTTCTTTGTAGCTATCTAAAACATAACACTTTATTACCTGGCATGGTGGCTCAGTGGTTATCACTACTACCTCACAATGCTAGGGACCTGGGTTCAATTTCAGCATTGGGTGACTGTCTGTGTGGAGTTTGTACATTCTTGCTGTATCTGTGTGGGTTTCCTCCCACAGTCCAGAGAAGTGCAGGTTAGGTGGATTGGCACGTTGAATTGCCCAGTGTCTAGGAATGTGTAGGTCAGGTGGATTAGCCATGGAGAATGTAAGGTTACAGGGATGGGATGGGGCTGGATGGGATGCCCTTCGGATGGTTGGTGTGGTACTGAATGGCCTCTCCCATTCTGTAGGGATTCTCGGACTTCACGATTATTACAGACAGTTCAAAGACGATGCATTCTTGAAATTGCTGGATAATGATGTCAATTTTAAGTATATGTTAAATGTTTGTTATTTAAGAAGAAATTAGAATTCTGGTTCTGGACTATTTATTTTTCTGATGCATCTGGAAAAAGTGCTGTCAAACTTCAACGATATAAATTTGCCTTTTCAATTAAATAATAAGAGAATTGAATGAACGGCACATTATGAATAAATAGTCTATTACAGTACATATAATAAATTGATAATCACAACTATATTGAGCTTTAACGTGCACCTCTTTACATTTCCACGACAGTATCATCATGGATATTTTGTATTGCTGAAATATATACTTCCTGCTATATTTCTCCTTTTTAATAACTTGGGCATCAATTGTAGAAGGAAATTTGGTCAGGTAATAGCTTGTTTTGTATCATCATGAACGATTCATTTACTCTGTGATGACTTTTTTTCTAACTTTATAACCTGTAATATTTTCTACCTTTTTCACATTTTGGTTCCTTTACGACCAAATGTTGTTGGTGTGATCGTTTGTCCTTGTTGCAATTTTGACAATAGATTTAACGATAGACCATTTTTCAATGTTGCAGACAGTTCAGAAGGAGGCTAGTTTGTCCGTCCTGTCTGCTCCTATTTTCCACACAAGCAATTCACTGAGTACCATTCTCCTGTATTCTCTTTGGAACTGAGCACATTGCTCAGTTTCAGAGACCACACGCTCAGGCTGTGCATGCAAGACTCGAACTTAGAACCAGAGAATCTTACAGCATGGAAACAGGCACCGGTCAGTCTTGTCTACGCCAACCAAGTTTCCCAAACTAAATTAGTCCCATTTGCCTGCTTTCGGTTCATATCCCTCTAAATCTTTCCTATTCATTTACCTTGCTGCATTGTTTCTTTCACATATCATTTTTCCTTCAGTTGCCATCACAGGGTCTTGCAAAGGTGTTAGACCAAGTTTTGTTGGAATGGTGTATCTTGTGGCATGTTATCATGGCAGTTAGATGTTTTCTCGCCTTCTTCAATGCCAGTCAGTTTTGTGTTGTACTTGCTGGAATTGCGAGGTAAAAGCAACAGGACAAGGGTAATGGGGAACTTGGGATTTCATTGAATGATCGGACAAGCAGTCTAACTCCAGATTCAGGAATTAAGGAATAAACAGAAAAACTAAGGAAAGTCAAGGAGAGTGAAGAAGGGTCGCTGGACCTAAAACGTTAACTCTGCTTTGTCTCCACAAATACTGCTAGACTATTGCGTTTTTACAGCAATTCCTGCTTTTGTTCCTGATTTCCAGCACTCGCAGTTCTTTATTTTTGTAGCGTGAATTATAGAATCAAAGAGTCATAGCGCACGTAAACAGACCCTTCAGGCCAACTTATCCATGCTGACCATATACTTTAAATTAATCTAGTCCTATTTCCCTCTAGACCCTTCCTATTCATGTATCCATCCACATACCTCACAAATGTTGGAATTGTACCAGCCTCCACCACTTCCTCTGGCAGCTCATTCCATACACGTACCACCCTCTGCGCAAAAACATTGCCCCTAAGATCCCTTTTATATCTTTCCCCGCTCACCTTAAACCTATGGCCTCCAGTTTTGGACTCCCCTACCCTGGGAAAAAGTATCTTCACCCTACTCATGCCCCTCATGATTTTATAAACCTCCATAAGGCCACCCCTCAGCCTCTGACGCTCTAGGGAAAATAGTCCCAGCCTATTCAGCCTCTCTCTATAGTGCAAAATCTCCAATCCTGACAATACCCTTGTAAATTTTTTCGGCACACTTTCAAGTTTCACAACATCTTTCCTATAGCAGGGAGACCAGAATTGAACACAATATTCTCAAAATATTGTCAAATTAGGGACAGAAAGTGTAAAATAAAAGAGGGAAAATGGTGTTTTGTGATTTCTCTATGTTATCCCACATAATACATACCACAGAGAGTCAGGTTCATAGTGAGCCAGATCTCTTGAAGTTTATTAACAACTAACTATGCATGCAAATATGGCAATTCAGACTCACACAAGCAGGCTGGTTTACTTGGACACTTAGATTACTAATAGTTATAACTCATTCGGTTCAGTTCTCAACAGATGACTTACTTGTTATAAATATTGTGCAATGTGATACTGAGTTGGAGGAATTGGATTCAACCCTCAAAAAATTGGGTATGGATTGATCATCCAAGATGTTAATATTTTACAAGTGCGAACCTATTTCAAACCCAAGCCCAACATTTTCAAAAGACCATGGGGTCAAGACTTGGTGCGGGCAGGATTTGAAAATGAGAGACCCAGAGATTTTTGCAGGGTCTCAGTGCCTCTTGGGTAGTTTCTAAATTTGAAAAGGCCAGCAGAGATAGGGAGCTGAAAGAGTGGCCAATGCCAATTAATGACTCCTTCAGCTCATTACGAGCTTGTTAAGGGGTCTAACAGTTGGCACTGAATTTCTGAATGCTCGTCTTGGAAGTCTGAGCACTATTAGGCATATTCACCAACAGCTGTCATTTTCCTTATGTGGCCCAGGAAAATCATTTTGCATAAATTTTTAAATTAACTCCATGGGTGCCAGTGGGGAGCACTGCTCCTATCCTTCTCTTTCATGCCCAATTCCAGCATTCTTTACCTCAAGGATTGAGACGACGCTTGGAGTATTGCGTACATTTGTGGTCACCCAGCTGTTGGAAAGATGTTATTAAAACTGGAGAGGGTGCAGAAAAGGTTTACCAGGATGTTACCAAAACTGGAAGGTTTGAGTTATAAAGAAGAGGCCAGATAGGCTGGGACTTTTTTTCCTTGGAGCTTGGAGGCTGAGGGGTGACTTTATAGAGGTTTATAAAATCATGAGAGGCATAGATAGGGTGACTAGCCGAGGTCTTATGCCCCAGGTTAGGGGAATCCAAAACTGGATGGCATAGGTTTAAGGTGAGAGGTGAGGGACAACTTTTTCACTCAGAGGGTGGTGCGTGTATGGAATGAACTGCCAGAGGAAATGGTTGAGGCTGGTGCAATTACAACATTGAATAGACATTTGAACAGGAACATGAATAGGAAAGGTTCCTATTAAAGGGGAGGCAATGCATAGTGGTACTATTGCTGGACTGTGAATCCAGAGATCTGGATAATATTCTGGGGACCTGGGTTCAAATACCCCCACGGCAGTTGGTAGAATTTGAATTCAATAAAATATCTAGAATTAAGAATCTAACGATGACCATGAATCCATTGTCGATTGTCGGAAAAAACCCGCCTGGCTCACTAATGTCCTTTAGGGAAGGAACCTGCCATCCTTACCTGGCCTGGCCTACATGTGACTCCAGACCCACAGCAATGCGGTTGGCTCTGAACTGCCCTCTGGGCAATTAGGGATGGACAATAAATGCTGCCTGGCCAGTGACACCCTCATCCTGTGAATGAATAAATAAAACGCAAGCAAATGGGACTAGTTCAGTTTGGGAAAAACTTGGTTGGCATGAAAGAGTTGGGCTGAAGGGCCTGTTTCCCTGCTGTACGACACTAAAAGGATCTGCCTGTTCCACGTGGCAAGGCAATGGCAGTCCCCAACATGGCAGTTGCCTACATTTGGTGCTGGCACATGGCAGACAGCTGCAGCCTCTAACTGGATTCTGAGCTCTTTACCTGGCCAGTTGGGCGATTTTGGCTTTTAAAAGTAGCATTGCAGGAAACGAGAGTTTGAGTATGAGATAAACATTCAAAATTCATACAAGACTTGGCATTGAAAAGCTGCTGTAGAAAAGAAATCCAGGCAATGTTCACTCTTGATGCTTTTGTGGTGTTGGCGAAAAAATTATAAATGTTGATCAGGGCACTGAGGATAACGCCTTCTCTTATTACTTGAACTCATGCCCTTCCAATAGAGAGGGGTGAACGCTACCAACGAAATCATGGCTGACACATTATGTTGGTTAATATAAAACCCACCAATGTGCCTGTGCATTTTGACTTCATTATTCGCATTAGGTCTCACATCTTGCAACCTGTTTAATCATAATAAGTGACTTGTATTGATTGAGTATGCACTGAGCTTCTACTTGTAAATATTAATGATTGTTATCTGAATCAATGTTGAAATCAAGGCTCTTGGACAACCAATGACAACGGTAATATTGATCCTGCCGTAACCTGTGATCAAATGGAGGTGGTTGTAACAGGTTGGAATACAGCCAGCTATTCCATTTTGTTTGTCTGCAGTCTGAGCACTCACACAGTGGCAGCAGACTGCATTATCCAGTTTGGAACACTTTTTCTTTCCCCAAAAAAGTGTCCTGTTTACAATTATTTGTAGTTCCAGGTATGTTGTATACCAGTAGTATATTCTGTCAGGAGGTAACACAATATGTGTCTGAATGTAACCGTTTGTCAGAGCTTCGTGGAGTATGAATTGCTGCAAAGTACTTCGTTTGGTTTCAGGTGCAAGATGTCATTGTATGAGCCATTCAGCAACATGATGCCTATTGTCTGGCTTCATTTTGCAAGATCAGCATTTGTTGTCTAGCCTGAAGTGGGATGCCCAAAGAAATATATTATTGCAGAATTTCTTCGCCAACTCATTGAGAGTCAAGTTTGTTTTAGGAGGAGTGTATAATATTCACCCGAAGGCTGCTGATGACTAATTCCCCCAAATGCTTGATCTTTCACAATAAGCATCCTTGGCAGCTTCATTAAGTCGAGTATCACTGATGATTAACTTATTGCTATTCCCTGTCACATTGCCTTGGGGAAATGAGCATTAGCTCCATGTCCAGCTCCCGAGTCATCCTGGGATCCACAGTCACCTTCTACAGGGACAAGACCACATTTGACTCAATCTGCTAATCCCTTCACAGCCCTGATTAAAGCAAGGAGCTGTTAAGTAGACTCGCGGAGCGTTCTCTATGTCAAGGGTAATGCCCATAAATGTATGATCACTAAATTATTCAGGGTGTGCTTGCAAATCGGACATTGTTTAACATGTGTAGACTCCAAAAATAAAATTTGAGCATGCAGTAGGAAATAATGCAGCTGGAGAGATTTTGCAGACATCTGGCAGAATTAGCTAGAATCTTGAATGTCTTTCCTGATTAGTTAGCTGCAGAGTGCACGTTTTAATGGTGTATAAAAAGCACTGAGCGTATTCCCTTCACAAATCATGCAGACTCCTTACACTGATGCAGTTAAGGGATTCTAGATAAATGCATGAGGGATTAGTAAATAGGAAGTTATGCTGATGGAATGTGAGATGTGAAAGTGTGAGTAGCATAAAATCTGGCAAAAAGCAATTGGTGCAAATAGGTTGCTTCCATGCTGTATGTTCTATGCAATTCTGCAGACTGGATGGCTTGTATCTAGTGGTTACATTTCTCTACGGATCAGATAGATATGGATTGAAATGCCACCTGTTCAAATTTGAACTCAGACTTCACAGGGACCCTTTCTTATAATGTGATGGATTCCAGTGCTACAAGCTTTACTTTTCCCACCTTTCCCTGAGCTAACCATTCCATTATTTATTTTTCATGGGGCTGTTAAAGAAATCTGCTCAGTAAATTTCTTCAAGGCGAGAACAATACAGAGATGAAAGATCTTTGTCAGATAATACTTGAAACACTGGGAATTTGACTTTAGGCTCAGTAACGTGGTGCTCAGCAGCATCATTAAATAATTGGTTGGCACTGCAGAATTTGACTATTGCTAGAAAAGATAGATTTGATGAAACTTTTCACTTATCAGGACCATTCACAAGAATGCAATGGGGAATATCTCATACTTTGTGAGAAGAGCACGCTGATTGGCTGGTGAATAGACTGTGATTGATAGAGGACTTATTCTGAAGAATTCACGACTGACAATTAACTGCCAAACTTAACTTCAGTTTAAACCAGGCAGGTTGACTCGGATTGGTCAAGGCATTGCACTGAGGAATGAATTAGAGAAAAGCTGTGCCTATTTTGTGAAGGTGAAACAGGTGCAATGTGTGTTTATTCTGTCTGCAATATTGCAACTGTTTCAATTAGACAAAATAGCTGACAGCCATTCTCCAGTTCATTGCTCAAGAATGATTGAAGTTGACCTGCCTGGTTTAAATTTGAACAAAACCTGGTCTCTTCTGGTGCATTCACCATGGCAACACCTCAACCAAATCACTTATCTATCAATCAATCACCACTCTCTTCTCATAGAGTATAAAATTTTGTTCCCCCTTCAACAAAATGTGTCTTTTTTTAAGCAGTTGTTCACTAATTTTCTTAACTACACCCTTGAAAGCCTGGATGGCCATGAACTATGTTCAGTAAACAATTCTAAACAATATTTGCTGTTTTCCAAAAGATTTACGTATTGGTGAGAAGCCAAACATATGTAATGTTGCCCAATCGTTCTGTGGACTTAAAGTACATTTTGTAACTGCTCATTAGAACCAAAGAATGAATTATTAACTTGGCTGATAGCACTGGGAAAAGAATGGAAAATGTTCTTCTACTTTCCAAAATATATATATTTTTAATCACTGAATATATGTCTTTGTTTACAATGCAATGCACACTACCTCACAATTTTATGGGGTTTTAATAGAAAGCTGCCAAATGATTCAAAATCATTCATCTTCCTGTTGCTGGTAAAATTGCAACTGGAGATAAAAATCCACGCTGCAGTTATTTTGGAAAAAAAAAGCCGCTTCCTTTGTAACAAAATAAAATGTAATTATTTTCTCATTGTGTCTATTATTCAAGAAGTCTTAGTTTAAGATGATAAGAAATACAGGAGCAGGCTGTTCAGTTCCTTTCAGCCTAATCCACCATTCAATAGGATCATGGCTGATCTGAGGTTCCTCACATTCACTTGCCTGCCCTTTCCCTGTAACTCTTGATTTCCCTGGTGATCGAATATCTATCTAAATATTCACAAGGACTCTGCCCCCACAACTCTTTGTGGCAAGGGCTTCCAAAGACTCACAATCCCCTGAGAGAAGAAATTCCTCCTCATCTCAGTCTTAAATTGGTGTCCAATTCAGAGGAAGCGTCACCGGACCCGAAACATTGACTCTGATTTTCTCTTCACAGATGCTGCCAGATCTGCTGAGCTTTCCCAGCAGCTTCTGTTTTTGTGAAATTGGTGCCCCTTTGTCCTGAAGCAATGTTGTCTGGTCCCAGACTGTCCCATGAGGGGAAGTGTCCTCTTCATTTACCCTGTCATGCCCCTTAAGAATCCTATATGTTTCAATGAGATCACCTCTCATTCTTGAAAATTCCAATGAGCCCCAACCTGTTTACCCTTTGTTTATAAGACAATCCCTCCATAAGAAGGATCATCCTAGTGAACCTGCTCCCTACTACCTGCAAAGAAATAATATTGTTCCTTAAATAAGGGAACTAAAACCGTTCACAGTATTCCAGATGTGGTCTCATCAGCACCTTGCAGTCATAATAGGATTTCCATACTCTTATACTCCAACTCCCTTGAAATAAGGGTCAACCTTCCACTGGCATTCCTGATTACCTGCTGCACCTGTGTACTAGCTTTTTGTGTTTCATGCACAAGTCTCCCAAGTCCCTTTGTGTTGCAGCTTTCTGCAGTTTTTCTCCATTTAAAGGATGCCTTGTTCTTTTGTCCTCCCTTCTAAAATGAACAACTTCACATTTTCCCAATTATACTCCATTAGCCAGTCTTTTGCCCATTTAATTAACCTATCAACGTATTTCTGTAAACTGCTTGTATCCCACTCACCAGTTGCTTTTCCATCAATTTTTGAAAAATAGTTCTGCAAATTTGGTTACCCTCCCTTCCTCCAAGTTCTCAATGTACTGGAGCCCTACTGGCTACAGGTTGCCAAACTGAAAAAGAGCTCCTTATCCCTCACTTCAGCAAGATGGCAGCAGATTGGGACGCTCCTGTTGGAGCTCCTCTGCTTCATCTGTTCTTTTTCCTCTTCTTCTTCTCTCCCCTCAGCACTAGAGCTCACAGCAAATCCAGAGCAGCGAGCCCTCGTGCCCCGGAACACCACGAGCAGCGAGCCCTGCAGCAGCGTGCGGGCTGTGAGCCCCAGAGCAGCATGTGGGGGAGAGCCCCTCAGCAGCACATGGGGAAGTAGCCCTGGAGCATCACGCATGAGCCAGCGGGAGCAGGTGGGAGCAGGAGCCCAAGGCATCCCACAGGGAGTGCGGGAGCAGGCAGTCCGAGGCGGCGATGGAGGGGCTGAGTCCCCGGAGCGACAAAGAGGCCATGTCTCCAGAGCAACGAGGAGGCCAAGCCCTGCAGTGATGCAGGGGCCGAGGTATGAATCCTGGTACAGCACAACTTACCTGGTTGCTGCTGAGTGCTGGTGAGGAGCGGACTAGAGGCTGGAGCAATGCGGGACAATTGCTGGACTTGAGCCTGGCGCTACATGCTGAGCTGCTGTTATCAGACTGTAATTTAAAACCTTTTCACTATGTTGTAACTACTTCTGTAAGCAATGCTTATGCTTTCCTTTAATCCTCTTTGTGTAAGACCACAATTTTGTTTTACTATGTAAGATTTGTAACTAGGCACTTTTACCTGGGTACTAGGTAACTAAGCTGGTGCCGTTAAAAGACAGCCATTGTAAAAAGTTTTCATTGTACCGCTATACTTCTGTATCGTAGTACTAGTGATAATAAGGATGTTCTGTTCTATTTCCTGCACTGTAGCCAATTCTCTTTCATGCCAATATCCAACCTCCAAAACTGTGGGGTAGTGAGGTACTTTCTTGAATAGCTTCTGAACGTCCAAATGCACCACGTGGTTGCCCTCTATCTACTCTGGTTGATACTTTCTTGTGAAACTCTAATAAATTGGTCAGATGTGATTTCCCCTTCATGAGGCTTTGATGACTCAGCTTGAGTAGATTCTGATTTTCCAAATGTTCTGTTAAAACATCCTTAATAATTGGTTCTGACATCTATCCAGCAATTGATGTTAGGTTAATCGACCAATAGTTACCCACTTTTTGCCTACCTCCCTTTTGAATAGGGGGGACACATTGATAGTTATCCAATCCTCCAGTACTTCTCCAGAATCTGAGGATTTTTTTTGGAAAATTATAACCAATGCATCTACAATGTCTGTAGCTACTACTTTTAGGATCCTACAATATCAGCCATCAAGGTCAGGGATCCAAGATAGTAGGAACTGCAGATGCTGGAGAATCTGAGATAACAAGCTGTAGAGCTGGATGAACACAGCAGGCCAAGCAGCATCATAGGAGCAGGAAAGCTGACGTTTCGCCTATTTGTCTTTTGCCCCCATTAGTTTGTCTAATACTCCTTCTCCAGTGATGGTAATGATACTTAAATCTTCCTCCATATTCTTTAGTATCAATGGGATGTTTAAAGTATTTTCCACCATAAAGACTGATGCAAAATATCTGTTTAATTCCTCTGCCAACTCCATATGTATCTTCCTAGATTCATTTTCTAAGGGGCTGGGGTTCATTTGACCTTTCTCTCTTCCTTTTTATATTTTTACAAAAGCTCGTCTTGTCAGTTTTTATGTTCCTTGCTAGTTTCCCCTCATAGGTTATTTTTGCACTGTTTATTATCTTTTTTGCCCTCCTTTGCTGGATTCTGAATTATCCCAGTATTTGGGTCTATCACCGATAAGGTTTCTCCTTGGGACCAAGTGCACAGTTCCAGACTGACCTAATGCTGCAAGCCTTCTTCCTGGTCTTCATCCATTTAAACAAAGCGAAGGTATTAGGTGGATTGGCCATGCTAAATTAGCCATAGTGTTCAAGGATATGCAGGCTGGGTGGGTTAGCCAAGGGAAATGCAGCATTGCAGGTTTAGTTTGGGAGAGGTGGATCTGGGTGGGATGCTCTTTGGAGGGTTGGTGTGGACTCAATGGACTGAATGGCATGCTTCCACACTGTTGTGATTCTATGATTACTACAAGTTTTCACCTACCGGTCAAAGCATGTTTTTCTGCAGTCTTTATAAAGTGTTGTGGCTCCTGCCAAACTTGCAGTAGTATGTAGGACAAAATGTTGGGAAAATCCCCTGCCATTGAGGGTTTAAGAAGATTAAATTTGTTATTCCTTTTATATTGGCCTTGTAAATTCTCATTGTAGAATTGACAAGTAACCAGATTGTTGGTGAGGGAGATAAAAGGTACTGCAGATGCTGGAGAATCCGAGATAACAAGCATGGGGCTGGATGAACACAGCAGGTCAAGCAGCATCATAGGAGCAGGAAAACTTGACGTTTCGGGCCTAAACCCTTCATCAGAAAATGATTTTCTGATGAAGGGTTTAGGCCC
>JAHRHZ010000283.1:73256164-73280650 GCA_024137785.1 Ginglymostoma cirratum
CCACATTGTTGACCTGTAACTCGTGGGGTTCCACAGGGATCAGTGCTGTAACAGTTTGCAACATATGTTAATGAATTGGAGGAAGGAAGGAAATGTACTGGAGCCAAATTTGCAGAAGAGAAAAATAGGTTGAAAGGCAAGTTGTGAGAGAGATATAAACAATTTACAGGGAGATAATAATAGGTTAATTAAGAGGGCAAAATGTCGGCAAACGGAGTGTATTGTGGGAAAATGTGAAGTTGTTTAATTTGGAAAGGAGAACAGGAAAACAGAGTATTATTTAAATGGAGAAAAAAAACTGTAGAAAGCTGCAGTACAAAGGGACTTGGGGGACTTGTGCATGAAACACAGAAAGCTAGCACACAGGTGGAGCAAGTAATCAGGAATGCCAATGGAATGTTGGCCCTTATTTCAAGGGGGTTGGAGTATAGGAATAGGGAAGTCTTACTGCAAATGTACAAGGTGCTGGTGAAACCACATCTGGAGTACAGTGAGCAGTTTTGGTTCCTTTATCTAATAAAAGATATTATTTTATCAAAGGGAGTTCAGAGAAAGCTCAGGAGAGTGATTCTGCATTTGGAGAGATTGTCTCATGAGCAAAGGTTATAAGGTTGGGACTCTTCTCATTCTCATCTGGATATAAATTGTCCCATTAGGAACACCCAGCATGGGTTCATGAAGGGTAGGTCATGTTTAACTAATTTGGTGGAATTCTTTGAGGACATTACTTGCCTGGTGGACAATGGGGAACCTGTGGATGTGGTGTATCTGGATTTCCAGAAGGCACTTGACAAGGTGCCACACCAAAGGCTGCTACATAAGATAAAGTTGCAAGGTATTACAGGTAATGTATTGGCATGGATAGAGGATTGGTTGACCAGTAGAAAGCAAAGAGTAGGGGTAAATGGGTGTTTTTCTGGTCAGTGGCTAGTGGTGTGCCTCAGGGATCAGTGTTGGGACCGCAATTGTTCACAATTTACATAGATGATTTGGAGTTGGGGACTAAATGTGGCTCTGTTAAAATTTGCAGACGACACTAAGATGAGTGGTAGAGCAAAGTGTGCAGAAGACACTGAAAGTCTGCAGAGGGATATAGATAGTCTAAGTGAGTGGGCAAAGGTCTGGCAGATGGAGTACAATGTTGATAAGTGTGAGGTCATCCATTTTGGTAGGAATAACAGCAAAATGGATTATGTTTTAAATGGTAAAAAATTGCAGCACGCTGCTGTGCAGAGGGACTTGGGTGTCCTTGTGCATGAATCGCTGAAGGTGGGATTGCAGGTGCAGCAGCTGATTAAAAAGGCAAATGGAATTTTGTCTGTCATTGCTAGAGGGATGGAGTTTAAAAACAGGGAGGCTATGCTGCAGCTGTATGTCCTGGTGAGGCCACACCTGGAGTACTGTGTGCAGTTTTGGTCTCCTTACTTGAGAAGGGATATACTAGCACTGGAGAGGGTGCAGAGGAGATTCACTCGGTTGATTCCAGCGTTGAGAGGGTTGGATTATGAGGAGAGACTGAGTAGACTGGGATTATACTCATTGGAATTCAGAAGAATGAGGGGAGATCTCATAGAAACATATAAGATTATGAAGGAAATAGATAAAGTGGAGGCAGGGAAGTTGTTTACACTAGAAGGTGAAACTAGGACTAGAGGGCATCGCCTCAAAATAAAGGGAAGCAGATGTAAGACTGAGGTCAGGAGGAACTTCTTCACCCAAAGGGTTGTGCATCTGTGGAATTCCCTGCCCAGTGAAGCGGTTGAAGCTACTTCACTGAATGTTTTTAAGGCAAGGCTAGATAAATTTTTGAACAGTAAAAGAATTAAGGGTTATGGTGAGTGGGCAGATAAGTGGAGATGAGTCTCAAAAAGGTCTCATTAAATGGCGGGGCAGGCTTGAGGGGCCGGATGGCCTACTCCTGCTCCTAGTTCTTATGTTCTTATGTATTTAGAAGAACGAAATGTGATCTTACTGAAACATTTCGGATTCTTAAGGGGCTTGGCAGGCCAAATGCTGAGGAAGCCCCTCATGGGGAGCCTAGGACCAAAGAGCATAGTCTCAGAATAAAGGGGCATCAATTTAAGACTGAGATGAGGAGGAATTTCTTCTTTCAGAAGGTTGTGAGTCTTTAGAACTCCTTGACACAGAGAGCTGTGAGATCGGCATTTATGTCTACATTTAAGACTGAGATGGATTCTTGATCAGTAGGTGACACAAAGGCTATTTGGAAAGGGCATGTAAGTGGATGTGGGGTGTATCTAATCTGCCACGATCTTATTGAATGGCGAAGCAAGTTCAATTCCAGCCTCAGACGACTGCCTGTGTGGAATTTGCATATTCTCCCCGTGTCTGCATGAGTTTCCTTTGGGTGCAGGTTGAGTGGATCGGCCATGCTAAAAGCAAAAGCAAGTTCGGTGGGCTAGGCATGGTAAAAAAATAACATGTGGCGTTCTGGATTGGGGGTGGTAAGCCTGAGCAGAATGTTCTTCAGACGGCTATTGCAGACTCAGTAGGCTGAATGGCCTCTTTGTGCACTGCAGGGATTCTATGATTCAAGGGGCTGAATGGCCAAATCCTGTTGCTATTTCTTATGGTTTTTCTGTGGCCCTTTGTATGGAACCCATTTTTATTCTCTATTACCTCTGCAGCAGAATTTTATGTATACTTGGGATACACTGATTAAAATATTCTCCTCAAAATGTTATGTCTTGTAACATGGGTCTGGTTTAAAGGATACCTTTAATATCCTTCTTTTAAAAAATTTGTTTTGGTACCCGTTGAATATTATCTGTTCCTCTCTTGGAAGCCTGTTGTGTATTTCCATCCATTAGCAGCCCTCCAGTGTATCTCTTAGTCAGCATCGTGCCCAGAAATCTGAAATTCACTGATAGAGACTTTTACTTTAGAGGCAACCCTTATGCAATGAGCGTGGTGAATCCATGGGTTCAGATTATGAGCAAAATTTATTTCTTGTTTATTTTTGTTCCATCGAGTGATGTAATGGATTGAATAGGTGAAGAGAAGAGCACAGCTAAGGTCCCACCCCATGGGATTGTAGTAGATGAGACCAGTGAGAACACAAGAACACAAGAAGCAAAGTGCAATGGAATCCATTTCTAATGAACACCTTTGGGAATATCCCTGGGTGGTCTTTCTGGATGAATTGGCTTTTTGCACTCAGTCATATCTGCAGTTTGCTTCTGCTCCCATGCATTTGTGATGTCATTGTCAGCCAATTCCAAATGGAGACATGGTCACATGGTTGGTTTAAAATGTGCAACTATTCAGCATTTCATTGCCCCATCACCTCTGATTTGGCCATAAGACATAATCTGTTGGCATAACCCATGTGATTATATGAATAAACTTGCCGGCATTAATTTTAACTTTCGCAATCTCTCATTCCCATCGTTTTACAGTGATACATTCTGCTTGTCCGAACTGTCCTTGAAAATAAACCACTCCAATGTATTGATTAAATACAGAAGCCTTGGGCTGAAGTTTTTAATCAACACATTAGCGCATTATTGCCTGGAACATTCCTGACAACCAATGCTTATTGTTTAATGTGACTAATCTCACAGTCTGTGCATTGTGTGTACCATATCATTATTGTAATTGACTATATATCTTACATAATAACTGCACCTTGTGAATATGCCAATTTTCATTTGAATAAGGACTTCAGCAAAGAAATGCCAATTGGATTAGTTGGGGAGCTGATGATCTCATGGTATAATCATGGTATGATCCTGACTATCAATTCTGAGAGCAATGAAGTGTTCTAGGAGCAAAAACAAAAATTCCTGGAAAAGTTCAGCAGGTCTGGCACCACTGCAGAAGAAATCAGAGTCAATGTTTCGGATTAAGTGACCCTTTCTTCTAAGGATGCTCTCCACAGATGCTGCCAGATCTACTGAGGTTTCACAGCAATTTCTGTTTCTGTTTCTGATTTACAGCATTCACAATTCTTTCGGTTTCTATTTAATGTCCTGTGGACCTGTGTTTGAATTCCATCATAATGGATTGGAATTCAGTAAAAAAAAATCTGGAAATAGGACTCTAAATGATGACCTTCAAACCATTGTTGATTATCCGGGAAAAAAAACCCCACAAGTCCACTAATACCCTTCAAGGAAGTAAACTGCTGTCCATGTGACTCCAGGCCTCACAAGCCACTCAGTTGTATCAATCACTGAAGTCTTTATAAAGAAACAAATCTGGATGGATCACCTGGCATCAAGCTAGGCCGTAGGATTTACTCTGGGTGAGGGATTTCAGTGTCCACCACCAAGAGTGGCTTGGCAGCAGCACTATTGACCGAGCTGGTCGGCTCCTAAAGGACATCGCCGCCAGACTGGGTCTGTGGCAGGTGGCGAGGGAGCCAACAAGAAGAAAGCACATACTTGACCTCATCCTCACCCATATGCTTGCTGCATATGTCCATGACAGTATCAGTAAGTGTGACCACGCACAGTCTTTGCAGAGACAAAGTCCTGCCTTCACATTGAAAAGAACCTTCATCGTGCTGTGTGGCGCTGTCACCGTGCTAAATGGGACAGACTTCACACAGATCTAGCAACTCAAGACTGGGCATTCATGAGGTGTTGTGGACCATCGACAGTGGCAGAATTGTACTCCAGCACAATCTGCTACTTCACGGCCCAGCATATCCCCCACTTAACAATTATCATCAAACCAGGGGATCTACCTTGGTTCAATGGAAAGTGCAGGAGGGCATGCCAGGAGTGGCACCAGGCAGACTTAAAAAATAAGGTGTTAACATGGTGAAGCTACCAAACAGGACTACTTGTGTGCCAAACAGCATAAGGTCCAAGTGATAGACAGAGCTAAGCAATTCAGCAACCAACAGATCAGATCTAAGCTTTACAGTCTTGCCACATCCTGTCATAAATGGTGGTGGACAATTAAACAACTCACTGGAAGAAGATAAGTCTCAGTGCAAAAAATAAGGCTAAAGCTTTCACAGCAGTCTTCAGCCAGAAGTGCCAAGTGGATGATCCATCTCAGCCTCCTCCAGTGGCCCCCAACAATGCAGATACCAGTTTTTAGCCAACTTGACTCACTTCATGTGATATCAAAAAATGGTTAAAGGCTCTAGGTACTGCAAAGGCTACAGGTCCTGACGACATTCGGCAATAGTACTAAAGACTTGTGCTCTCGAACTTGAAGTTCCCCTAGCTAAACTCTTCTAATATAGTTACAACACAGGCATCTGCCTGATAATGTGGAAAATTGCCCAAATATGTCCTGTCTACAAAAAGAATGACAAATCCAACTCAACCAGTTACCGCACCATCAGTCTACTGTTGATCGTCAGTAAAGTGATCGTTGGTGTCATCAACAGTGCTACAAAGCAGCACCTGCTCAGCAATAACCTGCTCAGTGACGCCCAGTTTGGGTTCTGCCAGGGCCACTCAGCTCCTGACCTCATTACAGCCTTGGTTCAAACATGGACAAAAGAGCAGAATTCCAGAGGTGAGGTGAGAGTAACAGCCCTTCATGTCAAGACCGCATTTGATTGACTGTGTTATGAAGGAACTCTAGCAACTGGAATCAGTGGAAATCAGGGGAACCATTGGTTGGAGTCATATCTGGCAAATGGGAAGATGGTCATTGTTGTTCAGGACACCTCTGCATGAGTTCCTCAGGGTAGCGTCCTAACATCTTCAGCTGCTCCATTAATAGTCTCATCATAAGATCAGAGGTGGGGATATTCACTGATGTGTGCAGAATGTTCAGCACCCTTCACGATTCCTCAGATACCAAAACAGTCCATGTTCAAATGCAGAAAGACCTGCACAGAGTTTTCACTTTGGCTGACAAGTGCCAGGTAATATTCACACCACACAAATGCCATTTCCAACAACAGACAAACTGACCATCTCCCTTTGCATTCAGTGCCGTTAACATCAGTGAATCCCCTACTCTCAACATCCCAATTGGGGGGTATAGGAGGGGTTACCATTGACCAGAAACATAACTGGACCAGCCATATAAATACATAAGCTACAAGAGCAGGTCAAAGGTTAGGAATACTGCAGTGAGTGACTCACATTTTGCACATTTTCCCCGTCTCTGTGTGGGTTTCCTCGTGCTCCAGTTTCCTCCCACAACCCAAAGACATGCAGGTTAGGTGGATTGGCCATGCTAAATTGCCCATAGTGTTCAGGGATGTGTAGGTTTAGGGGGATGGGTCTGGGTGGGATGCTCTGAGGGTCGTTGTGGACTGTTGGGCTGAAGGGCCTGTTTCCACACTGTAGAGATTCCAAGATACTAAGATCTTCTGACTCCCCAAAGCCTGTCCATCATCTACGAATCACAAGTCAGGAGTGTGATGGAATACTCCCCACTTGTCTGGATGGGTGCAGCCCCAACAACACTCAAGAAGCTTCCCACCATCCAGGACAAAACAGCCCGCTTGATTGACATTCCATCCACATACATCTACTCACTACACCACCGACAAAATGTGTACCATCTCCAGGATGTACTGCAGAAATTCACCAAAGTTTCTCTAACAGCATCTTCCAAACTCACAATCACTTCCATCGAGAAGGACATGGGCAGCAGACACATAGGAACACCAGCACCTGCAAGTTCCCCTTCAAGCCACTCACCATCCTGACTTGGATATACATCACCGTCCCCACACTGTTGCTGGGTCAGAATTCTGGAACTCCCTCCCTAAGGGAATTGTGAGGTACCTATAATAATAAACTGCAGAGGTTTAAAAAGAGAGCTCACCACCACCTTCTCAAAGGCAACTAGGGACAAGCAATAAATGTTGGCCCAGTTGGCAGCAACCCCATCCCATGAATGAATCAAAAAAGGACTGCATCTAACTTTCAAAATCTACCACTCTGCTGTGTAATTTGTAATTGCTAACTGGTCAAGTAATATGCAAAGTAAGAACACAGTAAAACCTTTACTAGTCATACTGAAGAAGTGTTGTGTTTAAGCCAATCCTTATTTATTTCCACAAATCATTTTTGTGATGGTAGCCATGGGGATCGAAGATGAGGGAAAATGGCTTTCCTTGGGAAGAAGGACAATGGACTTCATTCTTTTCAATAAATATCAGTTAAATTGACAAGCAGATTCTCTTGACAAAGTATAGGCTGCTTCTGTACGTTTTTTAGACCTCACTAATAAATAAGCTGCTTACTGAGTGACAACAGGGAATCTGGTCGAGCTTAGGTTCCGCAGAATGTTGTTTTATGATACTGTGAGATTTGAGTTAGTACTCAAAATCCAGAGAAGGCGTGTTATCATTTTGGCTGGCTCACCGTCAGGAAAGATACTTTGTGCAGAGCCATTCACATTGTTTTGCTTGCAGCAATTGTATTTTTAAAAAGTAGGTGTTGTTTTTATCTATTTCCATTCACTACTTCAGGACATCCCTGGGTATTTCATAGCCAGTGAAATCCTTTTGATGTGCACTCAGTGTTGTAGCAGAGAGAATGCAGCAACTAATTTACACACACCAGCTACCAGCAACAGCAATAATGACGAGCTCATTGATGAATATTTACCCTGCTTCTCTTGGTACAGTGTGATCTGTCACATCCATCTGCAAGGCTAGGCGAGACCTTAGTTATAGAGTCATAGAGATGTACAGCACGGAAGCAGACTCTTTCATCCAACTTAAGACCATAAGACCATAAGACGTAGGAGTGGAAGTAAGGCCATTCGGCCCATCGAGTCCACTCCGCCATTTAATCATGGCTGATGGGCATCTCAACTCCACTTACCCGCACTCTCCCCGTAGCCCTTGATTCCTTGCGAGATCAAGAACTTATCAATCTCTGCCTTGAAGACATTCAACGTCCCGGCCTCCACTGCGCTCCGTGGCAATGAATTCCCCAGGCCCACCACTCTCTGGCTGAAGAAATGTCTCCTCATTTCCGTTCTAAATTGACCCCCTCTAATTCTAGGGTCCTAGTGTCCCCACCTAACAGAAACAACTTCCCAGCGTCCACCCTTTCTAAGCCATGCATTATCTTGTAAGTTTCTATTAGATCTCCCCTCAACCTTTTAAATTCTAATGAATACAATCCCAGGATCCTCAGCCATTCATCATATGTTAGGCCTACCATTCCAGGGATCATCCGTGTGAATCTCCGCTGGACACGCTCCAGTGCCAGTATGTCCTTCCTGAGGTGTGGGGCCCAAAATTAGACACAGTATTCTAAATGGGGCCTAACTACAGCTTGATAAAATCTCAGAAGCACATGGCTGCTTTTATATTCCAACCCTCTTGAGATAAATGACAACATTCCATTAGCTTTCTTAATCACGGACTCAACCTGCAAGTTAACCTTTATAGAATCCTGTACTAGCACTCCCAGATCCCTTTGTACTTCGGCTTTATGAATTTTCTCGCCGTTCAGAAGATAGTCCATGCCTGTATTCCTTTTTCCAAAGTGCAAGACCTTGTATTTGCTCACGTTGAATTTCATCAGCCATTTCCTGGACCACTCTCCTAAACTGTCTAAATCATTCTGCAGCCTCCCCACCTCCTCCGTACTACCTGCCTGTCCACCCAACTTCGTATCATCGGCAAACTTCGCCAGAATGCCCCCAGTCCCTTCATCCAGATCATTAATATATAAAGTGAACAGCTGCGGCCCCAACACTGAACCCTGCGGGGCACCACTTGTCACCGGTTGCCATTCCGAAAAAGAGCCTTTTATCCCAACTCTCTGCCTTCTGTCAGACAGCCAATCCTCAATACATGCCAGTAACTCACCTCGAACACCATGGGCCCTCACCTTACTCAGCAGCCTCCCGTGATGCACCTTATCAAAGGCCTTTTGGAAGTCTAGAAAGATAACATCCACTGGGTTTCCCTGGTCTAACCTACTTGTTACCTCTTCAAAGAATTTAAGAACTTGTCCATGCTGATGGGATATCCTTAATTAATCTAGTCCCATTGACCAGCATTTGGCCCATATCCCTCTAAACCCTTTCTATTCTTCATTGAGTGACTCATCCAAAATACAGCACCTCTGACAATGTAGCACTTGCTTACAACTTCTCTCTCAGGTAACAACACTGATTGCCACAGTTGAGGCAGCAAAGAACATGCAGAAAATGGACAAAATAGATGGACTCTGGGAGCTAGAATCTAAAAATCTTCGGTTTGTAAGACAAAGTGAAGACTAAGTGATTTGGAGTTCCAAAGATTTTATGTGGTAAGGAAGGACAAATAGTTCCATGAAGGTGGAGTCACTATGTTTGGTACACTTGCCTTTATTGGCCAGTGCATTGAGTATAGGAGTTGGGATATCATGTTGTGTATGCATAGGACATTGTTCAGGCCACTTTTGGAATACAATGTTCAATTCTGGTCTCCAAGCTGTAGAAGAACTATTGTGAAACTCAAAAAGGTGCAGAAAAGCTTTACAAGGATGTTTCCGGGGTTGGAGGGCTTGAGCTACAGGGAGAGGCTGAATAGACTGGGGCTATTTTCAATTGAGTGTTGAAGATTGAGGGGTGACCTTATAGAGGTTTATAAAACCATGAGGGGCATGGATAGAGTGAACAGCCAAGGTCTTTTTGCCAGGGTAGGGGAGTCCAAAACTGGAGGGCATAGGTTTAAGGTGAGAGGGCAAAGATATAAAAGGGACCGTTTTCACACAAAGAGTGGTGTGTGTGCAGGACACGCTGTCAGAGGAAGTGGTGGAGGTGGGTACAATTACAACATTTAGAAAGCATCTGAATGGGTACATGACTGGGAAGGATTTGGACAGATATGGGCCAAATGCTGGCAAATGGTAACTAGATTTATTTAGGATATCTAGTCGGCATGGACAAATTGGACCAAAGGGTCTGTGTCCATGCTGTGCAATGCTATGACTGTAACTGAAAGTTTGGCATAACAGACAGGGTAAGCAAAGCGATATCTGAGCAGATTTGCTCATTCAATGGTACAGCAAAAATGTAAGAAATCAGAGAGTAATCATTTTCTTTAGAAAGTAAGAACTGCAATATTTCAGGTGTCAAATGGAATATGAATTATCCTGGCATCACAGTGTCAATCATTCAAGATTCTACTGCAGGCTATTAATCTGGTCATACTGAACTTTACAGGATTCATCGTTTTTACAATGTGCATGTAGCCTAATGTTTGTGAAATGTCTACACATCACATTAAACTAAAGTGGATGATAACCTGTGTATAGGATGAAAATAATGAGTGCAATCTATTTGACTGATTGCATATGTGCCATCTATTGCTATATCCCTTGGACCTTTCAATTGCCTTGTGCAGGATTCTTCAAAAGGAAGTGGTTTTGTGCGTTGCCATCCAAAGGGTTGGCAATGAGCACTGATTGTTCACTCAGCGTGCTCTGTCACTTAGGATGAGAAGGACCTGATGTAAAGAGCTTTCGGCTAATGTGATTGGCCAGCAGCTCCGTAGTCTCAGCAACACCACCTCGAGTGGTGGCCACTGCCAGGATTGCAAGCAGTTTCACTTAGCTGAATGCCAGGGCACAACAGGGCCAGGTGAATCTGGATCTCACAGAGGGAAGAGGAAGTCAGGAGGTGGAGGTCATAGCAGCAAGTTCAGATGTGGAAGGAGGACCCACAGAAATGGCTGGATATACAACCTGGAGGTGGGATGGGTGGAGGAAACAAATCTGTAGAGGGGCCAGTTATGTACACTTCCCACATGACTGCCCAAGACCCAAGCAGGGAAACTGTTGGCTGACCCCTACTGGTCTCTGAGATCCTCCTGGCAATAATGGGCCATTCTGGACTCTCAGGCTGTTGTGCTGCCATGGGCCATGAGCATAGGGTTGCAGAAACATAGGGTTAGGAGGTCACCCAGTAAATTGTCCAGGTTCCTCACTTTGACCACAGTTACAAACCCACTCAAAGCTGGCCTGAAAATTCCATCTTCTGAGCTGATGCTATCCAGTGCAAACACTTCTGTAGCCTGTTCTTGTGATTCAGATGTCTAATTTATGATACATGTTTCACTACCTTTCCTTTCAAGTTGCCTTCACTTTGCTGGAGTGACAATGGAGTCAGACCAGTATCGGTTCTTAGGTCTTTTACTTTCTCTGTATATAATTAGGTATGTAAAGATCTGATTTTTATTTGCAATAAAGTATTGATATTCTACTCAATATTCTTCCACGGCATAACCTGAAACAGAGCATTTTATTTGATAACAATATTGATGGTACCAATTGAGCACAGTGGATGAAACCAGTTAGAGAATCTAGTACGGAATTTAATGTTAACACTTCAGGTTGTATGCACTTTGTGTTAGACCTGAAATAATAGCTTCAGTATTCACTGTAAGCCGCACTGTCTGGATGAAGCCTGACAAATCAAAAAGCCAAGAAAATACAACAGAATAAAATATTGAGACCATATTAATGAAGATTCATTGAGTAATACTGGAGTCTGTATGTTTCATTCTTGGGATGTGCACATTGCTGGCAAGATTGAGAGTTTGTTTTTCTTTTGCAATGTTAATTGTCCTTGAGAAGGTGAAGGTGAGACTGAAGGTTTTAAGGAGTAGCTAAGAGCCAGCCACGCTGCTGTGGGTCTGAAGTATACATGTCTGGACTAGGTAAGGTTAGTAGTTTTACTCTCTAAAAGCGATTAGATGGGCCTTTCTAATAACTTAATCACTGTTGTTAAAACTAGCTTTTAATTCTAGATTTACATAAAATATTGAATTTAAGTTCCTCAGCTACCACTGTGGAATTTTTACTCAACTCCAAGCCTCTGCTAGACCAGTAACATAATGACTGTGCTACCATACCCCAAGATAATTTAATCTGTGACCTGGCACCATCACTGAAAGCACGAGTCTACGATTTGGAGGAACATCAAGTTTTAGTTCGATGTTTCTAACAATTTGCATAATGCACAAGGAGAAAATGAACTTGAATTGAAATTCTGTTGAAAGTTGTTGCAAATGCGATCATAGTCCTATCCAGTCATTGTTATAAATGTAAACTGGACATGTTATTGTATTTCACAATTAGTGGTGGCAAGGTGTGTGCCTTAACATGCTCAAAATTGGTGGTTGATATATTAAACAAAAGAGGTATAAAGAGCTTATATTTCTGCACTGCAGAAACTCACCAATTATCCATAGACTGCCCTTTCTAAACCCACGACCACTCCCATCTAGAAGGACAAGGGCAGCAGTTACTTGCACCTCCAAATTCCCCTCCAAGCCACTCACCATTCTGACTTGGAAATATTTTGCTGTTCCTTCAGTGCTCCTGGGTTAAAACCCTGGAATTCCCTCCCTAACAGCATTCCGAATGCATCTGTATCAGATGGATGGTAGCAATTCAAGAAGGCAGCTTCCCAACATCTTCTCAAGGGCACCTAGAGGCAGAGGATAAATGCTGGCCCAGCCAGTGATTCCCATGTCCCAGGAGTGAATGAAAAAAGCACAAACATAACCCTCCCAAATCCGGAGATAGTAAGAACTGCTGATGCTGGAGTCAGACATAACACAGTGTGGAGCTGGAGGAACACAACAGTCCAGGCAGCATCAGAGGAGCAGGAAAGTTGACGTTTCGGGTCGGGACCCTTCTTCAGAAAAATAAATCTAGGCATATTGGCCTGTATCTGGTTATTTGTGGGAAAGCATTCAAGAGGCAGACCCCACAGGAAAATGGAAATCGGAAATATTTCAGTAACTTTCATTTCTATAAGACTATTCACATAAAGCAGACAATTCACTGCATTTCACACAGTATAAAAAAACTGGAAAATATGTGGGAGAAAGAAAGGGAAACAAAACAGGATGGAGGGCAATAAAGGTCAATAGGATTATTTCTAGATATAATAGGAACTGCGGATGCTGGAGAATCCGAGATAACAAGGTATGGAGCTGGATGAACACAGCAGGCCAAGCAGCATCATAGGAGCAGGAAAGCTTGACGTTTCGGGCCTAGACCCTTCATCAGAAATGGGGGAGGGGAAGAGGGTTCTGAAATAAATAGGGAGAGAGGGGGAGGCGGATAGAAGATGGATAGAGGAGAGGATAGGTGGAGAGGAGACAGACAAGTCAAAGAGGCGGGGATGGAGCCAGTAAAGGTGAGTGTCGGTGGGGAGGTAGGGAGGAGATAGGTCAGCCAAGGGAGGAAGGATGGACTATTCCTAGGCAAGTTTTGAGTATGAGGGAAATTAAGGCATTTCAGCAGAACATGGGCGTATTGATTTTAAAAAAGCTGCAAGTGTTCAAGTGAAAGATGAGGAGACGTCTTGTTAGTCAAGAGATTAGAAAATTATTCTAATTTAAAATGATAATCTTGTGTTTATGTTTAGCATTTACATCAATGCAAAATGATTGTTTGCTAGTTAGTTGGATGATTTGAATAATTGGTTCATTTTGATCTGTGATACAATCACACAAACAAGGAGCAAAGTAGAACACTCAGCCCTTCCAACTTGCTCCACTATTCAACAAGATCATGAGCTAAGTTTAACCTCAACTCTACATTCCTGATAATCCCTGATAATCTTTCATTCCCTTAGAAATCAAGAATCTACTTAACTCTGCCTTAAAAATATTTAGTGAGTCTGCATCTCCTGCCTTCTGAGGAAGGGAATTCCAAAGAATCTCAAAGTGTTGAGAAAAAAAAGTTTCCTTTTCTTTGTCTTAAATGACCAACACTTTATTTTTAAATTTAGTTTTAAACTATGATTCCTAGTTCTAGATTATTCCACAAGGGGGGACATCCTTTCAATCTCAAGTTATGTGGATCAACCTGCATGGATTCATCTTTTGGAATACTTCCGGGGAAGAGGCATACTTGTGGATGTACAGATTCTTTCGACCACTAATTCAACGAATAGGCTCTCGCGCACACTCACAAATCACACGGGATTCACCAATGTGAATTGGGAGCGCTGTGTAAGCAGGTTATCTCATGGCTGAACCTGCTGTGTACCACACTGGTGTATAGCCCATGGTATAACTCTTCTCCTGCACTCTTCCTTTGCATTCTGCACCTCAGAGCAATTCTGATTGCCTTCAGGAATTGGTTTACATTGAGTCTACATCACAAAAATACATCATCTGATCCAAATATTACTGGTATTCATAGTCCCTGCCACAGACCTTTCCTAACTCTCTTCATCAAACCCGACTAATATCCCAGATCTAAAAGGTACTGCAGATGCTGGAGAATCCGAGATAACAAGGTGTGGGGCTGGATGAACACAGCAGGCCAAGCAGCATGATAGGAGCAGGAAAGCTTGACGTTTTGGGCCTAGACCCTTCAGTCTAGGCCTGAAACTTCAAGCTTTCCTGCTCCTATCATGCTGCTTGGCCTGCTGTGTTCATCCAGCCCCACACCTTGTTATCCCGACCAATATCCCCTTTTTTTAATGTATTCATTCATGGGACGAGAGCATACTCGCTTTTTTTTATTCATTCATGGGATGAGGACTAGGCCAGCATTTATTGCCCATCTCTAATTGTCCAAAGAGCAGTTAAAAGAGTGGGTTTAGAGTCACACGTAGGCCAAACAAGGTAAGGATGGCCGTTTCATTCCCTAAAGAACCAGATGGGCTTTTCCCAACAACAGACAATGGATTCACAGTCATCATTAGCCTCTTTAATTCCACATATTTATTGAATTCAAATGCTGTGGCCAGATTCAAACCTGTTTCTCAAAACAGTACCAGAGTCTCTGGATTAACAGACTAGTGATAATACCACGAGGCCAATGCTTACACTTTGCATAGTGCTCTTGTTTCCCCTTGAAAACATCTTTGTTATTTGCCATGAGGACTCCTTGTGGAGGTATCTTTCACATTCCAACTGTTCCTTTGTAATTTGGCTATAAAAAGTGCCATGCTGTGGTCTAATCGTTTGCTTATTATTCACGGCCTCTGAGAGATAGAAAACATGAATGTGATGGCTTTATCTGATGGAATATGGAACACTCACTGATCCTTTAAACAATCACTCTGAATGCATCAGCACACTTGATGGCACTCCACACACTGAGAGTGGTGCTTCATAAAACAAAAGACGATGACTTGTATTCAGACTCTTTCATATCCAATCTACCAATGTTGTGTTGTCCAGAGATCAAAGCATCTGTTAACTTTGTGTCCCTTTTCTGTCATATATTTGTATACGTTTTAGTGGCGTTTGTTTTATCTTAACAGTCGCTGTGTGCCCATAAAATGCATATTACAATATTTCATTCGGAAAGTTTCCTCTGGCCTCAAATGTTATGTTCTTGTCTGAATTCAGTAAGTCACTGTTGTGTAAAACAATGGACACAAAGATCAGAAATTGTAAGAAATTTGCCAGAATTGGAACGAACTCCCAAGAGCCAACCTTAAGCCTCCTGCTCTGATTTGACAACCTGTTAACCTCCCACAACAATCTTAAATATTATTTCGGAATTGTTTATCTTAAAAAATGTAATTTAAAAATTATGTTAAACTGCTATTGAACACTGGTTTAACCTCAGCTGTAGTATTGCACCCACATGTGGATGCCACACTTGAGGGACGATGTGAGGCTGTTTCTCACAACCTTATTGAAACATGTAAAATCTTGAGGGAACTTGGGAAGATGAGTACTAAAAAGATAGTTCCCTTTGTGGGAGAGGCTAGAATTAGGGCACCTGGTTTCAAAATAAATTCTTAAAATGGAAATGAGGAGGATTTTTTTCTCTGAGCTTTGTGAAAGACTTCAAGGACTCTACTCCAGAGAGGGATGGGGGTGGGGTGGGGTAGGTGTAATTGATTACCTTTATGTCAGAGGAGATAGATTATTGATTAACAAGAGTGTCTATGGTTCTCAGCGGTGGGTGGAATGTGGGGTTCACACCACTATTAAATAAGCCACAATCTCATTGAAAGAAGAAGTAGACTTCAGGGGCTGGATGAGGCTGGTTGTAATTCATATGGTCACATGTATATTCATTAAGGGAATGCAGAAAAGATTCATACGGTTTGGTCAGACCACATTTGGAGTATTGTGTTCAGTTCTGGGCACCTTATTTAAGGAAGAATATTAAAGTCCTGGAGAGAGTTCAAAGAACATTTACTAGAATGACACCAGGAATGAAAGATTTTAGATACAAGGAAAGATGAAAGAAATTGGGTTTATTCTCCTTGGAGCAGAGAAAATAAGGAGGTGACCTTATTGAGGTGTTCAAAATTATGAATAATTTTGACAGGGTAGGTATATCAATAACTAGGGGTCACAATTTCAAGATTGTCAGCAAGAGGGCTAGGATTGAGATGGGAGAAAGGCTTTAACTCAGAGAGTTGTTAGAATTTGGAATGTGCTGCCTGGGAGAGTGGTGGAGGTGGATTCTATAGGAGGTTTCAAAAGAGAGCTGGATATATATTTGAAAGTCATGAAGTTAGAGGGCTACAGATACAGGACTGGAGAGTGGGATGAGATCTCTCAGGAGCTGGTGCAGACACGATGGGGCAAATTGTACTGTAAAATTCCATGATTTGAAGACTGATTCCAATGTAAAGGAACTTTAGATACGTAGATAGGTTGGAAAAATTGGGACTGTTTTCCTTGGTGAAGAGTAGATTGATGGGAGACTGGATAGAGGTATTCAAAATCGTGAGGGATTTGGATAGAGTTGATAGGGAGAAATGATTCTTACTAGTAGAAAGTTTGAGAATGAGAACTCATGGATTCATGGAAATTGGCAAAAACAGAAAGCATTGTTGACAGGAGAAACATTCTGACAAAGTATGTGATTTGGACCTGGAACACTGCCTGAAAGTGGAGGGAGGGCTAATCAAGACATTCAAGAAGAAGTTGGATTATTACTTGTGAAGGAAGTTTGTGCAGGGTTGATAGAGGAAAGTGGAACAATCACATTAAGTATATTGCTCATTCAAAGTGCCAGCACAGGCACAATGGGCTGATCAGCCTTCTTCTTTGCTGTAACTATTCTGTGAGTTTTGGATCCATCTTTTTTTTATTCATTGATGGGATCTGGGTCAGCATTCTTTGCCAATCCTTAGTTGCCCTTGACAAGATGGTGGGGAGTTGCTTCTTGAATTGCCTCAATCCGGATGGTATAGGAGCATTCAGAATACTGTAAGGGAGGCAATTCCAGGATTTTAATCCAATGACACAATAGGAAGGGTGATATATTTCCACGTCAGGGTGGTGAGTGGCTTAGAAGGGAACTTGCAGATGGTGGTGGTGTTCTCATGCACCTGCTGCTCTTGTCCTTCTAGAGGACAGTGGTCATGGAATTGGAAGGTGCTGTCTAAGAATCTTTGGTGAATTTCTGCAATGCATCTTGTAGATAGTACATACGGCTGCTACTGAGTATTGGTCACGGAGAGAGTGGATGTTTCTAGATGTGTTTTCAATTAAGCATTTGTTTTGTCCTGGATGTGTCACGTTTTTGAGTGTTATTGAAGCTGCACTCATCCATGCAAATGTGTAGTATTCCATCATGCCTCTGACATGAGACTTTTAGATGGTGGACAGGCTTTAGGAGTCAGGAGGTGAGTTACTCATTCAAAAATTTCTAACCTGTGACCTGCTCTTGTGACCAATGTGTTTACATGGCTGATCCAGGAAAGTCAAGTACAAGCGGAAATTATATGGTAAATGGTAGAACCCTTAGGAGTATTGAAATGCAGCGGGATTTGGGTGTACAGGTCCACAGATCACTGAAGGCGGCAGCGCAGGTAGATAAGGGAGTAAAAAAGGCTCATGGCATGTCTGCCTTCATTGGAAGAGGCATTGAGTATAAGGATAGATAAGGTATGCTTCAGCTTTATGAAACTTTAGGCCACACTTGGAATAGTGCGTACAATTCTGGTCATTACACTACTTGGAGAGGGTTCAGAAAAGGTGTACCATTTTCCGAAGAAGGGTCTACGCCCGAAATGTCAGCCTTCCTGCTCATCTGATGCGGCGTGGCCTGCTATGTTCATCCAGCTCTATACCTTGTTATCTCTTTTACCAGGATGTTACTTGGTATGGGAGATTTTAGCTATGAAGAAAGGTTGGATAGACTGGGTTTGTTTTCACTGGAGCACAGGCGGTTGAGGGACAACCTGATAGAGGTGTATAAGATTGTGAATGGCATGGATAGAGTGGAATGTATGAGGCTTTTTCCCAGGATGGAGGGGTCAATTACTAGGGAACACAGGTCCAAGGTAAGGTGGGGGGGAAGTTTAAAAGAAAAGTGCGAAGCAAGTTTTTCACACAAAAGTTGGTGAGTGCCTGGAACGCGCTGCCAGCGGAGGTGGTGGAAGCAGGCACAATAGCAGTATTCAAGAAGCACGTAGACGAAAACGTGAAGAGGAAAGGCATAGAGGATACGGATCCTGTAAGTGAAGACAGTTTTAGTATGGAAGGGCAAAACATGGTGATGCAGGCTTGGAGGGCCGAAGGGCCTGTTCCTGTGCTGTATTGTTCTATGCCCTTTTTTGTTGATACAAAGCAAAACTGAAATGCAGATTGTACCTCTCTAACACAGCACCCTCCATCCTAGCATATTCTGTTAGCCAGCAGCTGGTTCTGGCTTTCCCTCTATTGACTCTATGTTGATCTGTATTTATCTTATTTTGTGTTATACTTTGTCTGTTTGGATACTCTAATTCCTGTTTTTGGTGTCCAATTGAAAAATCATTTACCATTAGGCACTTGATTGCTACAAATCAAAGTGAGGTCTTCACTTTTAAAGTGTTTGTTCACTGAATGTTCTTGTGCTCCTGTGTTGCAGTAAAGGCCCAGCCTCATACAGAATTTGTACCAAAGCTGCAGTAAGTCTGGAATAAAAATAGACAATGCTGGAAACACTTAGCAGGTCAGGCAATATCTGTGGAGATACACACAGCAGTGATATTCCAGACATCCTTGTAAACAGGTCTGATGAAAGGTCATTGATCTAGAAACATAGGAAATAGAAACAGCAATAGGCCATTCGGCATGAAGAGACAGCCCTTTAGAACTGAGATAAGAAGGAATTTCTTCAGCTGGATGGTAGTCTGTGGAACTCATCTGTGGAATTCATTGCCACAGAGGGCTGTGGAGGCCATCATTGAACGTATTTCAGACTGAGAAAGGTTCTTGATTGGTAAGGGGATCAACAGTTACAGGGAGAAGACAGGAGAACAGGTGTGAGAAACCCATCAGCCGTGATTGAATGATGGAGCAGACTCAGTGGGTAGATTGGCCTAATTCTGCTCCTATATTTCATCGTTTTATGGTCAGTCAGCCCTTCAAGTTTACTGTGCCATTCAGTATGGTCATGGTGGACCATCCAACTCATTCCCCTGTTTTCCCACTTTCTCCTTTGATTTCCTTAGCCCTAAGAACTATGTCTAACTCCTTGTTGAAAATATTCAATGTTTTGACCTCGACTGCCTTCTGTGACAGAGAAATCTACAGGCGCACCACATTCTGGGTGAAGAAATGTCTCCTCACCTCAGTCCACACCATCTGCTTCTACAGTAAGCCCTGGTTCTGGACTCCCCAGTGATTGGGAACTTCCTTTCTGCATTTACCTGTCTGGTCCTGGGAGAATTTTATAGGTTCCTATGAGATCCCCCTTTTTCTTTTGAAACATTTACCGTGTTTCCCTCTGTCCACATTTATTGGCTGGCTAGCTGTGTGTACCTACCATTTAGCTGAGTTGGTTGGTTAGCGATGCAGAGTGATGCCAACAGTGTGGGCTTAATTCCCGCACCGGCTGAGATTACCATGAAGGAATTTCCTTCTCAACCTCTCCCCTTGCTCAAGGCATAGCGTCTCTCAGTCATCTCTCTCTAATGTGAGAGCAGCCGTACAATCTGGTAGGACTACCTTCACGTTCTATTGTCCATCTTCGTGGAGGCAGCACTCTGGAATACTCAGTGATTGCAAAGTCACCATAGGCTTACTAGTCAATAAGGCTGCTCTTTCAACACAGAAAGTTGACTGGTGGAGGTTTAACATGAGGTGCATTAACACCTCAAACAAAGTGAAAGGTTGAGAAGGAGAGTCCTTCGTGGTACCCCTAGAGCAGGAATTGAACTTTTACTGTCAGCCTCTCTGTACCTTGCAAGCCTGCCATCCAGCCAACTGAGCTAACTGGCCACTTTATTTGTTTCATTCTATGGTAAAAGAGACTTTTTTATAGATTGGAAGGCATGGAGCGAGAACAACAGCCAATAGTTAAATGTAGCTAGCATCCCACATCACCTCCATCTCCCGAGGGTGTTGCTCTGTGAGCATTCATTGCAAATTTGTGGCTTTCATGAAACCTTTATGGATGTAAGTGCACCCAGTTTACTGAATTATTTGTTGCGAAAGTGTGAGTTTTCAGTTGAACATCACCCTGCCCTCTGCCCATGACTTTGCCAAAGACGAATCAAAATTAGCTGCTTCAGTAAGCAGTTAAATAAAACATAAATATGAAATATGATAACATAACATTTCTCATTATTTGAAACAATTACTTGGGGAAATTGCTGATGAGATGATGGCTTCACCAATACTGCAATCAAATTAGTGCTTCATAGAAGTCACTGCATTAATATCTTGAACATTTAATCACTTGTCACAACAGATGCGAAATAATATTGTGTTCTTAACTGGAATGATTCGTCGTGTGAAACGATCAAGGGCACAGTTTTTCCTTTCCTTTGGCAAAAATGGAAAACAGTTTCCGTTGTTGCCTCATCAAAGATCTGCCACACAAAGCCCCAAGGCTGACCCCTGGTGTCTAAAACAAAAACAGGGCCGTGTAGCCTTTGAAATGAGGTGACTGGGCAGAGGGCCTTATAGATGGGATGTTTAGGTGGGATTAGAGATCTGAAGCACTGTCTAAATTAAGACACTGGAACAAGGAAGAACTAGAAGCAGGAGTAGAGAATTCGCACCCTCAAGCCTGCATTGCCATTCAATACCATTGTGGCTGATCTCATCTCGGTCATTAACCCTTTAATCCATTACTAATGAAAAATAATTTCTCCTCATCTCTGTTTTAAATCTGCTACTACTTATCCTAAAACTATCACCTCACTTTCTGGATTGCCTTGCAAGAGGAAACAGTTATTCTCCATCTTATTTGTCAATTCCCTTCAGCATCTTATATGCCTCAATTAGATCCTGTTTCATTCTTCTAAACTCCAATGAGTATTGCCCTAAACTACACAATTTTTCTGAGAGTGACAGAGTCACAGAGTCATACAGTGCGGAAACAGACCCTTCGGTCCAACTCATCCATGCTGGCCGTATCCTAAATTAATCTAGTCCCATTTGCCAACATTTGACTGATAATCCCTCTAAACCCTTCCTATTTATGTACGCATCCAGATGGCTTTTAAATATTGTAATTGTACCAGCCTCCACCACTTCCTCTGGCAGTTCAATCCATACACGCACCACCATCTCTGGGAAAATGATACCCCTCGGATCTTTTTTAAATCTTTCCCCTCTCACCTTAAACCAATGACCTGTATTTTGGACTCCTTCATCCGAGGAAAAAGACCTTGACTATTCACCCTATCCATGCCCCTCATGATTTTAAAAGGTCACCCCTCAGCCTTCTATGCTGCAGGGAAAGAAATCCCAGCCTATCAGCCTTTCCCGATAACTCAAACCCTCCAGTTCCAGCAACATCCTTGTAAAACTTTTCTGCACCCTCTCAATTTTAACAGTGTCCTTCCCGTAGAAGGGCAACCAGAATTGTATGCAATATTCTAAGAGTGGCCTCATAAATGCCCTGGGAGATAGCAAGAACTGCAGATGCTGGAGCCAGAGTCAATATAGTGTGGAACTACAGGAACACAGCGGGTCAGGCAGCATCAGAGGGGCAGGAAAGTTAATGTTTAGTGTTGAGACCCTTCATCAGGACTGGAGAAGGGGGCAGGAGCTGGGACATCAATAGAGGGAGGAGGGTTGGGGCTGGGGGAAGGTAGGTGGGACAGTGATAGGTTGATGCAGGTAGGGATAGTGGGGATTGGTCTGTGGGAAGGATGGGGCGGATAGGTAGGAGAGAAGATGGACAGGTTGTGTCAGGTCAAGGAGGCAGGGATGGGAGGGAGGGTTGGACATGGGATGAGGCCAGGAGTGGGGAGATTTTGCAACTGGTGAATTCGATGTTTAGGCCACCGGGCTGTAGGTGAATATGAGGTTTTGTTCCTCCAGTTTGCATGTGGCGTCATTGTGATCTGGAGGAAGCCCAGGACGGAAATGTCACTCAGGGAGTTGGGGGAGAAGTTAAAATGGTTGGCAACTGGAAGGTGTTGTTGATTATAGTGTTCAGAGCACAGATGCTCTGCGAATCAGTCATTGAGTCTGCGCTTGGTCTCACCAATGTAGAGGAGACCACATCAGGAACAACGGATACAGGGAACCAGGTTGGGAGATGTACAGTTGAACCCCTGTTAGATATGGAAAGTTTGTTTTGGGCCTTGAAAGGAGGTGAAAGGGGAGGTGTAGGGGCAGGTGTAGCACCTCCTGCGGTTGCAGGGAAATGTGCTGGGCATGGTGGGGTTAGTGGGGAATGTGGAGTGGATGAGGGAGTTGCAGAGTGAGCCATCCCTACGAAAGGCAGATAGGGGTGGGGAGAGAAATATTTCTTTGGTTGTGGAGTCTGATTGTAGGTGGCAGAAGTGGTGGAAGATGGTACACTGGATGTGGAGGTTGTTGGGGTGACATGTGAGGACCAGGGGGATTCTGTCTTTATTTTTGTTGGGAAGAAGGGGTTTGAGGGCAGAAGGTAGGGAAATGCAAGAGGTGTGGTTGAGGGTATTTTGGATCAAAGGAGAGGGGAAATTGCGGTCCTTGAAGTAGGAGGACATTTGGGATGATGGGGAGTGAAACGCTCTATCTTGGGAGCAGATGTGGCGGAGGCAGAGGACTTGGGATTAAGGGATTGCATTTTTGCAGAAGGGTGGGTGGGAGGAGGTGTAGTCAAGGTTGCTATGAGAGTTGGTGGGTTTGAAATAGATGTCAGTGCTGAGATGTTCACCAGAGATGGAGATGGAGAGGTCCAGGAAGGGGAGGGAGGCGTCGGAGATGGTCCAGGTGCATTCGAAGTTGGGATGAAAGGAGTTGCTAAAGTTGATGAACTATTCAAACTCTTCATGGGAGTACGAGGCAGCGCCGATATAATCATCAATATAATGGAGGAAGAGGTGAGGGATGGTGCCTGTGTAAGAGCAGAAGACGGACTGTTCCTTGTATGCCACAGAGGCGGGCATAGCTCGGACCCGTACAGGTGCCCATAGTTATCCCTTTAGTTTGTAGGAACTTGGGAGGAGTTAATGAAAAAGTTGTTGAGGGTGATGACAAGTTCCCTTGGGCAGATGAAGGTGTCGGTGGACGGGGCGCTGGTTGGGCCTGTGGGAAAGGAAGAAGCAGAGGGCTTTTAGGCCATCTGTATGGGGGATATAAGTGTACAGGGATTGAATGTCCATGATGCAGATGAGGTGTTGAAGGCTGGGGAGTTGAAACTCTTTGAGGAGGTGGAAGGCGTGGATAATGTCCCGAACGTAAGTGGGGAGGTCCTGGAACAGGAGGGCAAAGACAAAGTCAAGGTAAGCGGAGATGAGTTCAGTGGGGCAGGAGCAGGTAGACACAGTGGGTCGACTGGGGCAGAGATAAAAGGTACTGCAGATGCTGGAGAATCCGAGATAACAAGGTGTGGGGCTGCCTGAACACAGCAGGCCAAGCAGCATCGTAGGAGCAGGAAAGCTTGACGTTTCGGGCCAAGACCCTTCATCAGAAATGGGGGAGAGGAAGAGGGTTCTGAAGTAAATAGGGAGAGAGGGGGAGGCAGATAGAGATGGATAGAGGAGAGGATAGGTGGAGAGGAGGCAGACAAGTCGAAGAGGCGGGGATGGAGCCAGTAAAGGTGAGTGTAGGTGGGGGGGGTAGGGAGGAGATAGGTCACTCCAGGGAGGACGGACAGGTCAAGGGGGCGGGATGAGGTTAGTAGGTAGGAGATGGGGGTGGGGCTTGAGGTGGGAGGAGGGGATAGGTGAGAGGAAAAACAGGTTAGGGAGGTGGAGATGAGCTGGGTTGGTTTTGGGATGCGGTTGGGGGAGGGGAGATTTTGAAGCTTGTGAAATCCACATTGATACCATTGGGCTGCAGGGTTCCCAGGCTGAATATGATTTGCTGTTCCTGCAGCCTTCGGGTGGCATCAGTGTGGCATTGCTGGAGGCCCAGGATGGACATGTCGTCTGAGGAATGGGAGGGGGAGTTGAAATGGTTCGCGACTGGGAGGTGCAGTTGTTTGTTGCAAACTGAGCGCAGGTGTTCTGCAAAGCGGTCCCCAAGCCTCCGCTTGCTTTCCCCGATGTAGAGGAAGCCACAACGGGTACAGCGGATGCAGTATACCACATTGGCAGATGTGCGGGTGAACATCTGCCTGATGTGGAAAGTCTTCTTGGGGCCTGGGATTGGGGTGAGGGAGGAGGCGTAGGGGCAGGTGTAGCACTTCCTGCGGTTGCAGGGAAAAGTGCCGG
>JAHRHZ010000283.1:73282609-73297770 GCA_024137785.1 Ginglymostoma cirratum
TTTCCCCGATGTAGAGGAAGCCACAACGGGTACAGCGGATGCAGTATACCACATTGGCAGATGTGCGGGTGAACATCTGCCTGATGTGGAAAGTCTTCTTGGGGCCTGGGATTGGGGTGAGGGAGGAGGCGTAGGGGCAGGTGTAGCACTTCCTGCGGTTGCAGGGAAAAGTGCCGGGTGTGGTGGGGCTGGAGGGGAGTGTGGAGTGGACAAGGCAGTCGCGGAGGGAGTGGTCCCTCCGGAAGGCAGATAAGGTTGGGGAGGGAAAAATGTCTTTGGTGGTGGGGTCTGATTGCAGATAGCGGAAGTGTCGGAGGATGATGCGTTGGATCCGGAGGTTGGTGGGGTGGTATGTGAGGACGAGGGGGATTCTTTTTTGGTTATTATTGCGGGGACGGGGTGTGAGGGATGAGTTACGGGAAATGCGGGAGACACGGTCGAGGGCGTTCTCGACCACTGTGGGGGGGAAGTTGCGGTCCTTGAAGAATGAGGACATCAGAGATGTACGGGAGTGGAATGTCTCCTCCTGGGAGCAGATGCGGCGGAGGCGAAGGAATTGGGAATAGGGGATGGCATTTTTGCAGGAAGGTGGGTGGGAGGAGGTGTATTCCAGGTAGCTGTGGGAGTCAGTGGGCTTGAAATGGACATCGGTTTCTAGGTGTGCAGGAAGTCAAGTTTGTGGATTTTGGGATTGGGGAACAATGAGGTTGGAGGCTGTCCAGAGGTGATGAGGTTATGAATGGTCTGAGAGATGATGGTTTGGTGATCATAGAACATAGAACATTACAGCGCAGTACAGGCCCTTCAGCCCTCGATGTTGCGCCAACCTGTGAAACCAATCTGAAGCCCATCTAACCTGCACTATTCCATTATCATCCATATGTTTATCCAATGATCATTTAAATGCCCTTAAAGTTGGCGAGTGTACTACTGTTGCAGGCAGGGCATTCCACACCCTTACTACTCTCTGAGTAAAGAACCTACCTCTGACATCCGTCCTATATCTATCGCCCCTCAATTTAAAGCTATGTCGCCTCATGCTAGCCATCATCATCCGAGGAAAAAGGCTCTCACTGTCCACCCTATCTAATCCTCTGATCATCTTGTATGTCTCTATTAAGTCACCTCTTAACCTTCTTCTCTCTAACGAAAACAGCCTCAAGTTCCTCAGCCTTTCCTCATAAGACCTTCCCTCCATACCAGGCAACATCCTGGTAAATCTCCTCTGCACCCTTTCCAATGCTTCCACATCCTTCCTACAGTGCAGCGACCAGAACTGTACGCAATACTCCAAGTGCGGCCGCACCAGAGTTTTGTGCAGCTGCAACATGACCTCATGGCGCCGAAACTCAATCCCTCTACCAATAAAACCTAACACACTGTAGGCCTACTTAACAACCCTATCAACCTAGGTGGTAACTTTCAGGGATCTATGCACATGGACACCGAGATCTGTCTGCTCATCCACACTACCAAGAATCTTACCATTAGCCCTCTACTCTGTATTCCTGTTACTCCTTCCAAAGCGAATCAACTCACACTATTCCGCATTAAACTCCATTTGCCACCTCTCAGCCCAGCTCTGCAGCTTATCTATGTCCCTTTGTAACCTGCAACATCCTTCTGCACTATCCACAAATCCACTGACTTTAGTGTCATCTGCAAATTTACTACCCCATCCTTCTATGCCCTCATCCAGGTCATTTATAAAAATGACAAACAGCAGCGGCCCCAAAACAGATCCTTGCGTTACACCACTAGTAACTGAACTCCAGGATGAACATTTCCCATCAACCACCACCCTCTGTCTTCTTACAGCTAGCCAATTTCTGATCCAAACCGTTAAATCACCCTCAATCCCATGCCTCCGTATTTTCTGCAATAGCCTGCCATGGGGAACCTTATCAAACGCTTTACTGAAATCCATATACACCACATCAACTACTTTACCCTCATCCACCTGTTTGGTCGCCTTCTCAAAGAACTCAATAAGGTTTGTGAGGCACGACCTACCCTTCACAAAACCGTGTTGACTATCCCTAATCAAATTATTCCTTTCTCGATGATTATAAATCCTATCTCTCATAATCCTTTCCAACACTTTACCCACGACCGAAGTAAGGCTCACTGGTCTATAATTACCAGGGTTGTCTCTACTCCCCTTCTTGAACAAGGGGACAACATTTGCTATCCTCCAGTCTTCTGGCACTATTCCTGTAGACAATGACAACGTAAAGATCAAAGCCAAAGGCTCTGCAATATCCTCCCTAGCTTCCCAGAGAATCCTCGGATAAATCCCATCCGGCCAAGGGGACTCATCTATTTTCACACTTTCCAGAATTGCTAACGCCTCCTCCTTATGAACCTCAATCCCGTCTAGTCTAATAGCCTGTATCTTAGTATGCTCCTCGACAACATTGTCTTTTTCCTGTGTGAATACTGATGAAAAATATTCATTTAGCACCTCTCCTATCTCTTCGGACTCCACGCCCAACTTCCCACTACTGTCCTTGACTGGCCCTAATCTTACTCTAGTCATTCTTTTATTCCTGACATACCTATAGAAAGCTTTAGGGCTTTCCTTGATTCTACGTGCCAAAGACTTCTCATGTCCTCTCCTGGCTCTTCTTAGCTCTCTCTTTCGGTCCTTCCTGGCTAAGTTGTAACTCTCAGGCGCTCTAACTGAGCCTTCACGCCTCATCTTTACATAAGCTTCCTTCTTCCTCTTGACAAGAGATTCAACCTCTTTAGTAAACCACGGGTCCCGCGCTTGACCACTTCCTGCCTGCCTGACAGGTACATACTTATCAATAGATCGGGGTGGAGTTATGACCAAGGGGGTGGCAGGAAGGTGTATCAGGAAGTTGGCATCTGGCATCTGCAAAGTAGAGGTCAGTACGCCATACCACTACTGTGTTCCAACCTCCCCCCCCCCACCTTACCCGCAGGTTTGATAGTAAGGTTGGGGTTGGAGCAGAGGGAGCAGAGGTTTGCACATTCCATTGGGGAGATGTTGGAGTGAGTGAGAGGGGTGCAGAGATTCAGGTGATCGATGTTGCCAATGTCCTGTACAGCCGCAACATGACATCCCAACTCCTATACTCAGTAAAAACCAAAAGAACTGTGGATGCTGTAAATCAGGAACAAAAACAAAGTTCCTGTAAAAACTCAGCAGGTCTGGCAGCATCTGTGGAAGAGAAAACAGAGTTAACGTTTCGGGTCTGGTTCTGAAGAAGGGTCACTGGACCCGAAACGTTAACTCTGTTTTCCCCTATACTCAGTGTTCTGACCAATGAAGTCAAGCATGCCAGACACCTTCTTCACCATCCTGTCTACCTGCGACTCCACTTCCAAGGCTCCTGGGTCTTCATTAAAAAAGCCCCTTATCTTTGGAGTTAATCTAGTGAACCTCCTTTGAAGTGCCTCCAATGCAATTACATCCTTCTTCAACTAAGGGGACCAGAACTGTATGTAGAGGCATTTGACAGTAATTGGAGGAAGAATAATTTCAGATGGGTGTTGGAAAAAGTCTCATATCTTCAAAATTGGACAATCTTCGGGGCAGGGAAGCGGAGATGGACACGTTAGGTGGAATTTTTGCATTTTCAGTGAGAAATGTTCCATGGAGAGAAACGCATGGTCAGCCTTGATCAGAACAGCTTCTCCTGTTCTTACATCAAGGAGGTCGTGAAACACACCTGGAGCAGGGAGGCAGTTGGAATTCTGAATCTCCAGTTCGTTACAGTTTCCAGAACAAGGGTTAGGGAACAAGCGGGGAGTGTGGGACAGTATCAGAAGTGAGGGCAGAGTTGTGGCATTTAGGTTCAGCCCCACGGTCTCACACAAAAAGGGGCATATTGAGAGATCAGCCTTCTCCCTTCCCCTGCTCCAGTGACCTGCTCACACTGGTTGACAGGTCTGATAAGACGATTCTTTTCTCATTCTGCCTGGAGCTGAAGCAACGGCAGACCTGGCAGAATGAGGCCCTGAAGTGGTCATTATTTCACACTGGGATAGCAGGATTGACCATTGGGCTTCCCACTCAGAACTTATATTTTTGAGGTACCAGAGAACAGGCAGGTACCTCCCCATAACCGAGTCGGTTATTATCTAGATCTTGGTGTACAGGGGGAAGCTTTCAACTATGTAGATGACACAAAACTTGGGTTTAGAAAATCATACAGTACAGAAGAGGCTATTCAGCCCAATGAACCCAAGCTAGCCCCAGTCCCTCATGCTGAGCTCACAGTCTTGAATGTTATGTCATTTCAAGTGCCCATCCAAGAATTTTTTGACAGTTGTGAGGTTTCCTGCCTCAACAACCCTCCCAGATAGTGCATTCCAGACTCCACCACCTACTGGGTAAAAAAGGTTTCTCTCAAATCCCTTCTAAACCTCAAGCCTTTCACTTTAAAGTCATGCCCCCTTGTTATTGACCCTTCGACTAAGGGGAATAACTGCTTTCTATTCACCCTGTTCATTCCACCACAAAGTCTTATATACCTTTATGAAATTCGCCTCAGCCTCTCTCTGGTAAAGAAAATACCCTGAGCTTGTCCAGCTTCTCTTTCCAGCTAAAATCTCAGGCAACATCCTGGTGAATCTCCATTGTACCCCCGAGAATTGTAAACTGTGAGGAGGACAATGTAGAATTCCAGAGGGTAGAGACTAGAACATAGAACAGTACAGCACAGTACAGGCCCTTCAGCCCACGATGTTGTGCTAAACTTATACCCTAAACCTAAGGTCTATCTAACCTCCACCCCGACCTTTTACTATCATCCATATGCCTACCTAATAGCCGATTAAATGCCCCTAATGATCCCAACTCCACTATCCTCTCCGGCAATGCATTCCACGCCCCGACCACTCTCTGGGTAAAGAACCTACCTCTGACGTCTCCCCTATATCTACCTGCACTCACTTTAAAACTATGCTGCCTCGTAATAGCTACCTCCACCCTAGGAAAAAGTCTCTGGCTGTCTACTCGATCTATACCTCTGATCATTTTGTACACCTCTATCAAGGCACCTCTCATCCTTCGTTGTTCTAAAGAGAAAAACCCTAGCTCTCTCAACCTTTCCTCGTAAGACCTTCCCCTCAATCCAGGCAACATCCTGGTAAATCTCCTCTGCACCTTTTCCAACGCTTCCACATCTTTCCTGTAATGAGGTGACCAAAACTGGACACAGTACCCCAGATGTGGTTGAACCAGGCTTTTGTATAGCTGAGCCATAACTTCACGGCTCTGAACTCAATCCCTCTATTAATGAAAGCTAACACACCATACACCTTCTTAACAACTCTATCCATCTGGGTGGCTGCTCTCAGGGAACTGTGGACATGAACCTCAAGATCCCTCTGCTCCTCCACACTGCCAAGAATCTTTCCGTTAACCCTGTATTCTGCTTTCAAGTTTGTCCTTCCAAAATGAATCGTCTCACATTTTTCAGGGTTAAACTCCATCTGCCACTTCTCAGCCCAGCTCTGCATTCTATCAATGTCCCTTTGTAACCTAGAACAGCCCTCTGCACTGTCCACAAAGCGACCCACCTTCGTATCGTCCACGAACTTACTAATCCGCCCTTCCACTCCTTCATCCAAATCATTTACAAAAATCACAAATAGAAGAGGACCCAGAACAGATCCTTTTGGTACACCACTTGTAACTGAGCACCATGTTGAATATTTTCCGGCCACTACCACCCTTTGTCTTCTAAGGGTCAGCCAACTCTGAATCCAATCTGCCACATTTCCACCTATCCCATGCCTCCTTACCTTCTGCATGAGCCTACTATGGGGAACCTTATCAAAAGCCTTACTTAAATCCATGTATACTTCATCCACTGCTCTACCTTCATCCACATGTTTGGTCACTTCTTCAAAGAATTCAATAAGGTTTGTGAGGCATGATCTACCCCTCACAAATCCATGCTGACTATCACGAATCAAACTGTGCTTTTCCAAGTATATAAATCCGATCTCTCAGAGGCCTTTCCAATAATTTGCCCACCACTGACATAAGACTAACTGGCCTGTAATTTCCAGGGTTATCCTTATTCCCTTTTTTGAACGAGGGAATGATGTTTGCCTCTTTCCAATCTTCTGGCACTATACCCGTGGACAGTGAGGACAAAAAGATCATCACCAAAGGCCCTGTGATCTCTTTCCTCACCTCCCGTAGAATCCTTGGATAAATCCAAACTAGTTGATGAGTTGGCGAGTAGGTGACAGATGAGGTTCAATGAAGAGAAGTGTGAGGTGATGCATTTAAGTAGGAAGAACATTAAAAGACAATATAACATAGGGGCTACAATTCTAAAGGAGGGGGGTGCAGGAGCAGAGAGACCTGGGTGTATACGTGCACAGATCAATGAAAGTGGTAGAACAGGTAGAAAAAAGCAGTAAATAAAGCTTATGGTATCCTGGGCTTTATTAATCTGGACATAGAGTACAAAAGCACAGGGGTGATGTTGAACTTGTATGAGCCACTTATTAGACGTCAGCTGGAGGATGGTCTACAGTTCTTGGCGCTACATTAAAGGAAGGATGTGAATATATTGGAGAGGGCGCAGAGGTGAGTTACAAGAATGGCTCCAGGGAAGAGGAAGTCTCGTTCTGAAGACGTTGGTTGTCCCTGGAGAGAAGAAGGCTGATCTGAGAGAGGTTTTCAAAATCATCAGCAGGCTGGATAGTGTAGATAGGGAGAAACTGTTCCTGCTCAAAAAGGAGCAAAAACCAAAGGGCATAGACTTAAAATGACCTGCAAAAGTATCAAAGGGCTTAGGTTTAAGGTGCAAGGGGCAAGATTTAAAGGAGATATACAAGGTAAGTTTTTCACACGGAGGGTGGTGGGTGCCTGGAACTCACTGCCGGGGGAGGTAGTGGAAGCAGATATGATAGTGATTTTTAAAGGGCATCTTGACAAATACATGAATAGGATGGGAATAGAGGGATACGGACCCTGGAAGGGTAGGAGGTTTTAGTTGTGCCAGCATGTCGGTGTAGGTTTGGAGGGCCGAAGGGACTGCTCCTGAGAAGTAATTTTCTTTGTTCTTTGTAAAGTGAGGTGAATATTTTTCACTCAGCGAGTGATGAAGTTGTGGAATGCACCCCCTGGAAATGTGGTGGCAGGAGTTTCAATTGAGAAAAGCATTGGATCATAAGTGGAGGGTATGGGGAGAAAACAGGAGATTGGCACCCGGTATTGAGGCTTGTGGTTGTTGAGGTTGGTTGGCTCGCCGAGCTGGTTTCTTGTTTCGCAGATGTCTGTGAAACACGAAACCAGCTCGGCGAGCCAACCAACCTCAACAACCACAACCCGAGCTACAAATCTCCTCCAAAACCTTACTGAGGCTTGGTTGAAGAATTGATGCAGGCACAATGGGCCAAATGGCCAGCTGTGATTAGCCATTGTCCCCACAACCAGTCCTGGGAGGAGAAAATGCCACCCAATCCAATGGTAACTCCAATACATTTTGTGATAAAGGGAGCGATCGCCATTTGTTTCCGGGATAGAAGATCAAAGAGGGACCACAGGCGTCTCTCACCTTTATTAATCTGCTGACTTTTTGTATGAACTCCACACCACTGAAGTGCGTAACTTTGGCTGAAATGTTTTCTGGAGACGCCTGTGATTTTCTTTTTCCAGTAACGTGACAATTTGAAGTGTTTTTGACCCAGAGTCAGTGAGCCAGAGTGATGATGATTGAGCTGGAGTTGGAGCTGCTTAAGATAAAGGTGGCAGAGCTAGGATGCACCTTTAAGAAGGAGATAGACAGGAGGCTGGCAAGGTATTTGGAGGGAGAGCCATGTGTGGATGGCTCAGGTGGTTGGATCAGAGGCAAGGGCATTGCATCGTGCTACACACAGAAAGAAACCTGGTTTGTCCAAATACTTGCTTTATTAACATATATCTGTTTTTACTGTTGCTTCCATCAAATAGCAATTCAAGTAGAACAGATCCCAGCATGGCTGATCAAATAAAAAAGCATCTAGAGTTAAGAGTCTAATGGTGATTACAAAGCATTACAATTGTCAGAAAAAAACCTATCTGGTTCACCAATGTCCTTTATGGAAAGAAACTGCCACCCTTACCTGGTCTGGCCTACATGTAACTCCAGACTCACAGCAATGTGATTGACTCTCAACAACACTCTGGGTGATTAGGGATGGGCAATAAATGCTGGCCTAGCCAGCAGCACCAACATCCCATGAATGAATTTTCAAAGAATATTTGTCCGCACTAATCCTGCTCCCATTCTTTTGCAATTTGATTCCAGCAAAGCGTAAGTGCTTACCAAAACATTTTCTTAAAACAGTCGACAGTCACGCATTTTAAAACAGTTGGGTGGAGGTGATATATGATTTGTTGATCGCCCACAACTCCTTAAATAGAGCAGCTGCACAAACACATCTTCTGTAAAACATGTGTTTAGTTTGACTTGCAAGAGTGACATGATTGTAAAGGCTCACTGCACTGAGGAGAGGAACGTCACCTACAGTGTGAAGATTTCCTTGCACTGTCTGAGCACAGCAGAGCAAGTGAAGCATCATCATTAGTTTTGTTTTGTTGAAATGATTTGCCTGTTTCAGCGGTTCAGTTGAGTGTTGGATTTCATCGAACCACTCAAAAAGCAAGGACCTCATCCAGTCACCAAGTCAACGAATCTCTCTGAGCCAACTTCAGCAAAGGCACATTATGACTCATGGCTTCTGGCATCGTGCTTTGTAAAAGAATGTCCACCATATTTGCTTAGTTAACTCATAGAAGCCCAGACTGCACTGTGAAACAGTTCTTTTGATGTAGTTTCATGGATGTAGTCCATGGGTCAGCCATGACTGGTGCGGTATGTTGAAGGGTCTTTTACATGTGCCCTTGTATGAAGTGTGCAAGGTCGTTACTGTGAAGTGGGCAAAATGCAACTATGAATCCTCCTTTGATTTCCTACAGAGATAATTAGGTTATTACTTAAGAGTAAAGCCCTTTTTTTTTAAATTTCTTTACCCTAGGCCTTTTAGCCTAAGAATGATGGTCATTTATTGGAAAAGTAGTGAACATATTGTTGGGTTAATCCCCAGAGACCAGGACACATTGAACTAGATAGACACGTTCTTATCCCATTACAGCAGCTGAGGGAGTTTAAATTTTCTCAATTAAATAAACCTGAAATGAAAAGCTAATATAAGCAATGGTGATTGTGAAACTACCCAATGGTCATAAATGTCGACTGGATCACTAGTGCCTTCTCGCAATGGAAATCTGGCATCCTGACATAGTCCGCCCTAGATGTGGCTCCAAGCTGTCAGCAACATGGCTGACTCTTTATGCCAATTGCAGTGGTCTCAGAAGTTACTCAGTATCAAGAGGCTGAGCGTCCACACCTTCTCAAAGGCAATTGTGGTGGATCGTATAATCTGTGGTGCCCATGTACCAGGAACAAATTTTCCAAAAATCTGCTGTACTCCAACTACTGCCTTGAACTAGAGACAGGAGTAAAAGCCTTGAAGTATATTACATGATCCAGTAAGTGAGTGATACTGGGGATTTCTTGTCCAATGGATCAACCTCTTGCTGAACATTGCACTTTGCAACTGTGTTAATAAAACATGTAGTATGCAAACTGTTTGCCACACACAACATGCTGTGTATGTGGAATGAGCTGCCAGGGGAGGTGGTGGAGGCTGATACAATTACAACATTTAAAAGGCGTCTGGATGGGTACATGAATAGGGAGGGTTTAGAGGATTATGGTCCAAATGCTGGCAAATGGGACTAGATTAATTGAGGATATCTGGTTGGCACGGCTGAGTGAACCAAAGGGTCTTTTTCCATGCTGTACAGTTCTATGGCTCTATGACTTTACCTCTGACTTAAAGTTATTCCAGGACTCTGATTCCACCACTCTTTTCAAGAAGAGAGCCCCAAAGACTCTCAAACAGCTGAGAGAAGAATTTTTGCCTCATCTCTGTTTTAATTGGGTGATCCATGATTTTCAAAAAGTGACCCCCTAGTTTTAGGCTCTCTCATAAAAAGGAAACATTCTCTTCACATTTGCCCTGTCAAGATCCCTCTGGATCATTCATGTTCCAATCAAACCGCCCCTCCATACTCTCTAAACTTCAAAAAGATACATGTCTAAAATATCCTATTTTAATTAGGTTGAGGGGGGAAAAGGTTTTATCTAACCTTTCTTCATAGGCCAACCCAATTATTCCAGGTTTGTAGATAATAAGACTGGTGATGGCAGTGGGGGGAGGTGTAAACCTTGCTTAGTAAAGGGAGAATGGTTTACCTCATAGAATCCCTACAGTGTGGAAGCAGGCCTTTTGGCCCATCAAGCCCTCACCATACCTAACCCTGTACCCTATACTTGTAACCCTGAATTTTCCATGGCTAATCCACCTAATCTGCACATCTTTGGACAGTGGGAGGAAATGGGAGCACATGGAGAAAACTCACACAGACACAGTGAGAATGTGCAAACTCCACACAGACAGTGACCTGGAATTGAACCTGGGACCCTGGTGCTGTGAGGCAGCAGTGCTGACCACTGAGCCACTGTGCTGCCCCAAAACAGAATAGTTTCTCGGAATAATTTCTGATGTCCAGTCACCATGATTTTCTGAATTTAATATTTGGATTTTAAGATATCTTAAATGTGGGCATTGTAGGTAAGTTTGACATTTTTTTGCCCATCCCCAGTGGCTTTTGACCTACTTCTGTCAGCCATTTCAGAGGGCACAGAAAAGCAAGCTGCATTGCTCTACTTCTGCAGTCATATGTAGGCCAGCCCAACTGATGACGGCAGATTTCTGGTCTTAAAGGATGTCAGTCAACCTGTTGGGTTTTCACAGCAATCAATGGTGGCTACATGGTCACCATTAGACTAGTTTCTAACTCCACACTTCGGAACATAGAAGTAGGAACTTGACTAAGCCACGCAGTCTTTTCCATCTTATCCGTAATGAATAACTTCATGTATCGTGCACTTTGGCTTTCTAGTGTTATCTCCATGTCTGACTTCCTTAGCATCCAAAATCAATGCCCTGAATTTATTCATTGATTTAGCATTCATAGTCGCCGGCTAGAGTATTTTAAATGTTCAGCATCCAAGTGAAGAAATCTCTCCATAACTCAGTCTTAAATGACATATCTCTTATCCTGGAACTGACAGTCCGTCCAAGGGAAACAGCCTTTCAGCAACTAACTTGTCAAACCTTCGAAGAATTTTATATGGTTTGGATGATATTAACTCTTGTTCTAATAGGCGCCTGAGTGTGTAAACCCGTTCTATTCACTCTCTCCTCTACAGCAGCCCTTCCATCCCAATAATTGATTGTTCCAGATCCCCCAAGGCAAGTATATTCTTAATATGGTAAGGAATTCAAAACTGTGCACTGCATCCTAGATGCAGTTTCACCAAAGTCCTATATAATTAAAACAAAATAACCTTATTCTTACATGGCAAGCACTTTAAATGTGAGAATGGCAAGCAAACCATTTGATTTCCTCATTGCTTACTCTATCTGCATATTAATTTTCTTACAAGGACATCCAGTGTGTTCATTTTGGAGATTTCATGTTTTGTTAAGTCCAGCTCATTATAATTGCATTTGTAGCATCACCATTCTGACAGAATATACATAACCCATAAACTCTTTTTGCAGTTTTCAGTGGATGCATTACATACGTTCATATCAAAATTCTTATAAAAAAGCATTTCTCTCCCCAGAATAGAGTTTCAACCTATTGTGAGTGTAAGTTGTTTTTGTTTAATACAACAGGGCTTACATATGTGCAAGCTGACCAATTAGGAGCAAGAGTTGACCATGTGGTCCCCTCGACCGTGTTCCACCATTTGATAGGATTACGGCTGATCTGACTGGGATTTCCACTCTGACTGCCTTCCATATTGTTTGACACTTTTAACAATCAAGAACCTTGTCAAATCAACCTTAAGAATACTAAATGACCATACCTCACAGGTCTCTAAAGAAGAGAATTCCCTGAGGGAAGCAAAAAATCTCTCCTCATAGAGTCACAGAGCTGCACAGCATGGAAACTGACTCCCTGGTCCAACTGGTCAATGCCGACCAGATATCCCAAATTAATCTAGTCCCATTTGTCAGCAATTTGCCCATATCCCTCTAAATCTTTCCTATTAACGTACCCGTTGATGCTTTGTAAACATTGTAATTGTACCAGCCTCCACCACCTCCTCTGGTAGCTCATTCCATACATGCACCACATTTTGTGTAAAAAAGTTTCCCCTTAGGTTCCTTGTAAATCTTCCCCCTCTCACCTTAAACCTATGCCCTCTAGTTTTAGACTCCATGACCCTGGCTTTTCACCTATCCATGCCCGTCATGATTCTATAAACTTGTATAAACCTCAACCTAGGAAAGTAGTCCCGGTCTATTCAGCCCCTCCCAATAACTCAAACCCTGGCAACATCCTTGTAACTCTTTTCTGAGCCCTTTTGAGTTTAACAACAACTTTCCGAGATCAGTGATACCCGAATTGAATACAGTATTCCAAAAGTGGCCTAACCAATCTCCTGTACAGCTGCAACATGACCTCCTAAGTTCTACACTCAAGGCACTGACCAATAAAGATCTAGGGTTAATGGAACCATGAACCTGTACCCCAAGGTCTCTCTATTCGGCAACACTCCCCAGCACCTTACTATTAAGTGTTTAAGTCCTGCCTTACAAAAATGCAACACCTCACTCTTATCTAAATTAAACTCCGACTGCCGCTCCTCGGCCCAGCTGATCAAGACCCCATTATACTCTGAGATAACCTTCTTCGCTGCCCACTATACCACCAATTTTGGTGTCATCTGCAAACTTACTAACCATTCCTCCTGTATTCGCATCCAAATCATTTATATAAATGACAAAAAGTAATGGACCCAGCACTGATCCTTGCAGCACATGACTGGCCACAGGCCTCCAGTTGGAAAAGCATCCCTCTACCACCACCCTCTGTCTCCTATCTTCAAGCCGTCTCTGTCTTAAATGGGAGATGATATTTTTTAAATGTGCTTCCCAGTTCTGCTGTCTACCATTAGAGGAGACAGCCGTGTGTAAAGATGGCATCTTTTGTTTTTATTTTCTTTTTGGATTTTGGATCAAATTGGAAAGTGGAAACTTCTTTACACCAAAGAAACTGTGGAAGGAGATAAAACGTTGTGGAGCTGGATGAACACAGCAGGCCGAGCAGCATCAGAGGAGCAGGAAAGTTGACGTATCGGGTCGAAACCCTTCTTCAGAAATGGGGGAGGGGAAGGGGAAGGGGATTCTGAAATAAATAGGGAGAGGGGGGAGGCGAATAGAAGATGGATAAAGGAGAAGATAGGTTGAGAGGAGACAGACAGGTCAAAGAGGCGGGGTTAGAACCAGTGAAGGTGAATGTAGGTGGGGATTTAGGTGGGGGATAGGTCAGTTCAGGGAGGACGGACAGGTCAAGCAGGTGGGATGAGGTTAATGTGTAGGAGATGGGGGTGGGGCTTGAGGTGAGAGGAATGGTTGGGGAGGTGGGGACTAGCTGGACTGGTTTTGGGATGTCGTTGGTGGAGGGGAGATTTTGAAGCTTGTGAAGTCCACATTGATACCCTTGGGTTGCAGGGTTCCCAAGCGAAATATGAGATGCTGTTCCTGCAGCTTTTGGGTGGCATCATTGTGGCACTGCAGGAGGCCCATGATGGACATGTCATCTGAGGAGTGGGGGGGACGGTGAGTTGAAATGGTTTGTGACTGGGAGGTGTAGTTGTTTGTTGCGAACTGAGCATAGGTGTTCTGCAAAGCGGTCCCCAAGCCTCCGCTTGGTTTCCCCGATGTAGAGGAGGCCACAACGGAAACAGCGGATACAGTATACCACATTAGCAGAGGTGCAGGTGAACATCTGTTTGATGTGGAAGATCTTCTTGGGGCCTGGGATGGGGGTGACAGGGGAGGTGTAGGGGCAGGTATAGCATTTGCTTCGGTTGCAGGGAAGGGTGCCGGGGTGGTAGGGCTGGGGGGGGAGTGTGGAGCGGACAAGGGAGTCCTGGAGAGAGTGGTCCCTCCAGAAAGCAGATAAGGGTGGGGAGGGAAAAATGTCTTTAGTGGTGGGGTCGGATTGCAGATGGCAGAAATGTCAGGATGATGAGTTGGATTCGGAGGTTGGTGGGGTGGTACGTGAGGACGATAGGGATTCTGTTTTGCTTATTATAGCGGGGAGGGGGTGTGAGGGATGAGTTGCGGGAAATGCGGGAGACACGGTCAAGGGCATTTTCGATCACTGTGGAGGGGAAGTTGCGGTCCTTGAAAAACGAGGACATTTGGGATGTTCGGTAGTGGAATGCCTCATCTCGGGAGCAGATGCGGCGGAGGCGAAGGAATTGGGAATAGGGGATGGCATTTTTAGAGGAAGGTGGTTCGGAGGAGGTGTATTCCCGGTAGCTGTGAGAGTCGGTGGGCTTGAAATGGATATCGGTTTCCAGGTGGAGGCCAGAGATGGAGACAGAGAGGTCCAGGAAGGAGAGAGAGGTGTTAGAGATGGTCCAGGTGAACTTCAGGTTGGGGTGGAAGGTGTTGGTGAAGGGGATGAAGATATTGCATTTTTAAAACAAATTCTTGGAATTCATTGTGAGTTGTGTTTATACTGTTGCCCTGTTTAAGCAGTGGAGGGAGGATTGTTGAACCTATCGTCACCATTGGTATGGGTTCAGGGCAAAACCCTCGGTCTGACTTCTCTTCCTATTCCTACAGTTGTAGCTGTTGTTTTGCCTGCTTTCCTGGTATTTGAACCTTTGGTAATTAGAACAGCGAAAAATCTGCCTCCACTCACTTTCTTAATCTCGTTCATGACCTTGATATGACTGTTTAGTGTGTGATGGCGGTAGAGAGCTAGGAAGTAAAATGCAACAGTTCCGGCAAGCTTCTAACATCAACCCCATTGCATGCTGGTGCATTGGGTAGCTTGGCTTTCCACACCTACCAAACATCTGACAACGTAGTGCATTGCCAAAGAGTTGACCAAGTGCTCTTTCCATTCTATAACGAATGATGACAAATATGAGTGTTGTAGATAACAAGCGTGGGGCTGGATGAACACAGCAGGTCAAGCAGCATCATAGGAGCAGGAAAACTTGACGTTTCGGGCCTAGACCCTT
>JAHRHZ010000283.1:73298170-73311546 GCA_024137785.1 Ginglymostoma cirratum
CGTCAAGTTTTCCTGCTCCTATGATGCTGCTTGACCTGCTGTGTTCATCCAGCCCCACGCTTGTTATCTTGGATTCTCCAGCATCTGCAGTACCTTTTATCTATGAGTGTTGTAGATATCCTTTTCCACTGGTACTTTACTTACCTGACATCCGACACAGCTAACATCCTAGCCTCCTGGCATCATACCTACCTGGCATTCTGCACCCGCCCATCTGGCAAATTAACTACTTGGCACCCGACCCTCCCGGACCCTGACCTAATACTTTACATACGTACATTTTCACAGCTTTAAATCACAATATACAGCAACTGGCTGCAGTGAGAAAAGGGATGGGGTTTGCCTTGACCCACCTGTTCTGCGTTATAAGGGATCAGTGAGAATGGAGACATGGCTCCACATTTCTGGAGGAATCTGATCGGAATCTTCTCTCAGAGGTGAAGAGCTCTTTGGTTTCATAAAAGATCTGAAACATAAGCAGCCATGTTGTGAATACGCAACTGTCAGGCAGCATCTGCAGAGAAAAAAGACAATTGGCTAGGTTACACAGGGCCTTTGTCCAAACATGTCTTCCCTGAGGGAGTAGGTGCAGTCACAATGGGCTGAATGGCCCCTTCTGTGCTGTAAAATGCAACCATTCTGAATTTGCTACGAATGGAAGTCATTGAAATATAACCAGCCTTCGGGAATATGCTTAGTAGGATTTATAACTTGATGTGTTGCAGTTTAGGGACTTTATTTAATCACATATGAACATCTAAGATGCAATGAATAATCCCAACTTAAAATTGGAAAACAAACGTTTAGATAAATACCATCGGCAGGCTAGACGGTTTTATGATCATGCAATAGAAGAAGTTTATTCCCAGGGAACATTAAAATTTGTAATAAAATCAGTGCTGATTTAATTTATTAAAGTGCTAGTTTATCTTGTTTTCCTTAAGGAGCAGCACATTAAACATTTTTACTGCACAGTGGGTTAACAGATATACTCTTCCACAATCTCGTTTAACTGATGAAAGAATTTAATAGTTTTCTTTTAAAACAAACATGATTCACAATTTATTGCCTTTTCTTTCCCAGTGTCTGGCAGCCGATTACCCACTTTATCTTGACAGCTGTCTCCTCCCCCACTCTTCGTCACCATAGTCATAGTTGACACCATGCAGGATATTTTTAGTTCGCTTTCCTGTTAACTCTGGTCAGCCCAGTGACAAAGGGAAATGAATTGAAAATTAGCTGTTAGTCAGTCCGTCCTAATCCAAAAGAAGAACAAATGGGAGGAATTTAATCCTCCCTCCGAGTTTGGTGGCGGGATTCGGGGGGTGTGGTGGGGTTTAAATCAAGCAGGAGGATGGCAGGTGTTGACACAACACTGATTATTGAAGTCACGGACCAGACCAAACCTCCCTAAAATATTTCAGGGAGATCGCCTACACCCTAATTTTTATCTTACATAAAGACAAATGTAAGGTGCTGTGTTCCAGCTGTATTTCGATTGATCATACTACTGAGCTTTAAGTAAAATGCACTTTAATTTTACTCTACAATTAAAATACAAACGAAAGAAAAAGGAATTAGTATAACTCTAACTCTTTTGGAAAACTTAGCAGAATAACACATTATTTAACTGCTAAATAGCAAACTGTTCCAATAGTAATATCCCATAAACATACGCAAACAAAAATAGAAATTGCTGGAAAAGCTCAGTAGGTCTGGCAGCATCCGTGAAGAGAAATCAGAGCTAATGTTTCGGGTCCGGTGACCCTACTTCAGAACTCTGTTTTTGTTTCTGATTTCCAGCATCTGCAGTTATTTTAGTTTCCATAAACACACCCTTGGCGAAAGCAAATTGAGTAAAATCGATTGTCTCACATGCAATGTTTCTCCAATCCAGGGCAACATCAAGAGGAAATTCTAGCAGAGAGAGAATGAACTCAAATGTTTTGTTGTAGTGGGAGTGATGTATGGCAGTTTCAAAACTGCAACAACTGCGGAAAGCTAAGCTAAAACCCGGTCCTGTGGGAGCCTGACTCCACCCATTCATCCTGATTCTATTGTTCCTATGTTTCAAATAAAAATACCCCAAGGCATCACAAGCTGTTTACTTTATTAGCTTGGAACAGGCCATTTGGTACCTCTGTCTCAACCTTTGTTCATAAGAAAATGGACAAAATATACCTCTTAAAGTCATTGTATCGTCACATATTTTGCATATTAGAGAAAAAGAAGATCAAGAGAAAGGAGCTTCTCATCAGTTTTCGAGAATGTTTAATTCAATAGTAAAATCGGCACTGTGAATTTAATGTTTCTAACGAGGGACTGGTACTGCAGGTTTCTGAGCAATCTCTTGTCCAGCAACCTCGTGGTCTGACACCCATAGTACTTCCATGCTTTCCCTTGTGGCTGTATCACTAAACCCTTATGTCCGGCAAAGGCCCAGTTCCAAAGCTTGCCAGATCTGGGGTTACAACCTGGATCTCACATTAAATTGGCTTCATTTATGGATTTGCCTGTGTATATTGATGAGAGAACTCGTGTCATCTTAAAGACTTCATCACTCTGAGCTTAAATCACAGGGGTGAATGCAAAAGTCCTGAAAATGAACACTCAAAGCAAACGAGGAGAACAAAAATTCCCCCTTTCTCTACTTTCCTGTTTAAAATTCTTTAAAAATCCTTTTTGACTTTTACCTGCCTCTGCCAGGGCTTATGAATTATGTGATGTAAGGATAATGTGGAACAGCATCAGAAAAGCACAAGACCAGGTCATCATCACACTGGCCATGTGTATGTTTTGCAAGTGACTCCAATGCCATTGAACCTAACATTTGAGGGACACCTGCCCCTATTACTCCCCTCCAGGGACTTGTGCACACATGTTCCCGTGACAACATTTTAAGCCGAAGCTCTATACCAGATGTATATAAATGATTCCCATGACATTGTTGGGAAGGAGAGCTTGAGTTGGGGGGAGCGGGGTGTTGCGGGGCAGAGCGTGGAGCAGGGGGTTTGAGAGGGAGGGGTTGCTGGTGGTTTGTCTGGTATACTGACCAATATTTGTCACCTACCAAATTCGCAAAATACAAATGATCTGGTCAGTGGGACTTTGTGTGTGGGAATTCATGCGTCACAAATTTGTTAGAGTTCTTTGATGAAGTGACCAAGAAGGCTGATGAGGGCAGGGCAGTAGACACAGTCCATATGGATTTCAGTAAGGCCTTTGAGAAGGTTCCACATGATAGGCTGCTCTGGAAAGTTAGATCGCATGGAATCCAGGAAGAGCTGGTAAATTGGATGCACAATTGGCTTGATGGAAGCAGAGGGTAATAGTGGAAGGATGCTTGTCTGACTGGAGGCCTGTGACTAGTGGTGTGCCTCAGGGGTTGGTGCTGGGCCCATTTACTGTTTGTTATCGATATTGATGATTTGGATGAAAACGTGCAAGGCATGATTAGTAAGTTTGCAGATGACACTAAAATGGGAGATATCGTGGACAGTGAGGAAGGTTATCAGAAATTGCAGCAAGATCTTGATCAGCTGGGGAATTGGCCAAGAAATGGCAAATGGACTTTAATACAGTTAAGTGTGAGGTGTTGCATTTTGGAAAGTCAAATCCAGATAAGAGTCTCATGCTGAATGGTAGGGCCTTAAGGAGTGTAGTGGAACAGAGGGACCTTGGAATTCAGGTGCACGGTTCTCTGAAAGTGGAGTCGCAGGTAGACAGGGCAGTGAAGAAGGCTTTTGGCACACTGGCCTTGATCAGTCAGGGCATTGACTGTAGAAGCTGGAGTTATGCTGCAGTTGTACATGACGTTGGTGACGCCACACTTGGAGCAGTGTGTTCAGTTTTGGTCACCTTGCTATAGGAAGGATGTTATTAAACTGGAAAGAGTGCAGAAGAAATTTATAGGACTGAACGGACTGAGTTAGAGGGAGGGGTTGGACAAGCTAGGACTTCTTTCTTTAAAGCATAGGAGACTGAGGGGAAGCGGGAGGCAATGGCCTAGTGTTATTATTGCTGGACGGTTAATCCAGAGACTCAGATAATGTTCTGGGACCCAGCAGATGGTGGAATTTGAATTCAACAATTATCTGGAATTAAATGATGACCGTGAATCCATTGTCGATCTGGTTCACTAATGTCTTTTAGGGAAAGAAACTGCCATCCTTACCTGGTCTAGCCTACATGTGACTCCAGACCCACAGCAATGTGGTTGACTCTTAACTGCCCTCTGGGCAATTAGGGATGGACAATAAATGCCGCCTAGCCAGCGATGCCCCCATCCTGTTAATGAATTATAAAAAAAATTGAAGTGGGATTTTATAGAAGTGTATAAGATCATGAGAGGCATGGATAGGGTGAATGCACTCAGTCTTTTTCTCAGGGTTAGGGAATCGAGGACTAGAGGGCATCAGTTTAAGGGAAGAGGGGAAAGAATACATGGGAACCTGACGAGCAACTTTTTTACACATAGTGTGGTATGCATATGGAATTAGCTGCCAGCGGAAGTGGTTGAGCTGGGTACATTAACAACATTTAAAAGGCATTTGGACAAATACACGGATAGGAAAGGTTTAGAACATAGAACATTGCAGCGCAGTACAGGCCCTTCGGCCCTCGATGTTGCGCCGACCTGTGAAACCAATCTGAAGCCCATCTAAGCTATACTATTCCATTAACATCCATATGTTTATCCAACCACCATGTAAATGCCCTTAAAGTTGGCGAGTCTACTACTGTTGCAGGCAGGGCATTCCACGCCCTTACTACTCTCTGAGTAAAGAATCTACCTCTGACATCTGTCCTATATCTAACACCCCTCAATTTAAAGCTATGTCCCGTTGTGCTAGCCGTCACCACCCAAGGAAAAAGGCTCTCACTGTCCACCCTATCTAATCCTCTGATCATCTTGTATGTCTATTAAGTCACCTCTTAACCTTCTTCTCTCTAACGAAAACAGCCTCAATTCCCTCAGCCTTTCCTCATAAGACCTTCCCTCCATACCAGGCCACATCCTGGTAAATCTCCTCTGCACCCTTTCCAATGCTTCCACATCCTTCCTATAATGCAGCGACCAGAACTGTACGCAATACTGTAAGTGCGGCCGCACCAGAGTTTTGTACAGCTGCAACATGACCTCACGGCACCGAAACTCAATCCCTCTACCAATAAAACCTAACACACCGTAGGCCTTCTTAACAACCCTATCAACCTGGGTGTCAACTTTCAGAGATTATCTAGTTTGGACTTCCAGTTTGGAAGGATATGGGCCAAATGCAGGGAAATGGGGTTAGCGTGGATGGATATTTTGGTCGGCATGGACCAGATGGGCCAAAAAGCCTGTCTTTGTGCTGTAGGACTGTATGACTCTATGATTTCCAGTTTCCCACATGGCAGCATTTGGGGGTGGGGACAAGGGTACACTTCCATAGTATTTCATTGGGTGTAAAGTGCTTTGTTGGTAAAGATCTAATTCATGACAGGTTGCATATGAGTGCAAACAAAACATTTCTTTCTAAATGTGAAATTATTCTTTGTCAGGATCATGCATGGGTGGGTGGAGGTCCAACAACACTCAATAAGTTTGACATAAACCAGATAAAGTAGCCTGCTTGATTGACATCACATCCACAAAACTTTCACCCAGTAGCAGCAGTGCGTACCATCTACAAGAATGCAATGCAGAAACTTCTACAGCTCCAAATCCACAACCACTTTGTTTGGAAGAACAAGGCCAGCAGATACATGGGAAAACCACCAACTCCAATTTGCCCTCCAAACCACTCACCATCCTGACTTGGAAATATATTTCTGATCCGTTAGTGGCACTGGGTCAAAATCCCAGAACTCCCTCCTGAATGGCTTTGTGAGTCGACACATGGACTGAAGCTATTAGAGAAGGCAACTCAGCACCACTTTCTCAAGGGCAACTAGGGATGGCAATAAATGCTAGCCCGGCCAGCAAAGCCTGCGATCATTAAAAACAGCTATTTCATTGTATGAAATACTAATAGGGATGAGAAGCAAGCTGAATGAAAGGAAAATAACTGTTGATGCTTTGCATTAGAAGCGCCCACCTTTAGAGATGCTGCATGGATGGTTTCCTTTTATGTTGTAATTATGGCTTCTTCAGGTTACATTTATCTATTTGCTTTCATGCTGTATTGTGAATCACTCCTTGGCATTTCGCTGGTATTTAGCACAGATTGCTTGCCTTTATTTTTCTTTTCTGCCTATTATTGTTTGTGTTAAAAAAATACCTTCAGTGAACGAAGGAGAGTTCACTAATAAAACAATTTCATTCAAGCGTTGTTGAAGGAAAATGTGTAGCTAATCTGTCAGCATCTGAAGAGGACAGTATTGATTAGCATTTGAATGCGAGCTTTCATCCAAGCAGGAGAATGTCCAAAGGGCATTCTGCATGCACTGTCTGACACATACACTTGATGTAATGTCTGACGTATAAAATATAATATCTGAATGTGGAGACGGGAGGAGAAGGAGTGCTGCCTCCCAATTACTCCCCTCCTGTCCCATCCCAGGTTTCTCGCTCCCCTCCCTTCCCCCGACAAATGCCTCCTTCTGCCCACACACCACCCCCTCCCAACCACTTCTCTCCATCTCTCTGAACACATCCCCTGATCTGTCACCTTCCCCCACCTATCACTCCCCACCATCCTCTGATCTCATGTCTACTCCCTCTAATCATTCTCCACTTTCTCTCTGATCACTTCTCTTGTAGAATCCCTACAGTGTGTCAGCAGGCCATTTGGCCCATTGAGTCCACACTGACCCTCCGAAGAGCATCCTGCCCACCCCACAACCCTGTCCCCTTAACCGGCCATTTCCCATGGCTAATCCATCTAGCCTGCACAACCCTGGACACAATGGGCAATTTAACATGGCCAAACTACCTAACCTGCACATCTTTGGACTGTGGGAGGAAACTGGTACACCCAGAGGAAACCCATGCAGACACATGCAAGCTCCAGACAGGCAGTCATCCAAGGCTGGAATCGAACCCAGGTCCCCTGTGCTGTGAGACAGCAATACTAATCACTGAGCCACCATTCTACCCACCCTCCTGCAATCTCCCAAATCGTCTCCCACCCAGGTCCCTTGCTTCCTTCCCCCTAGTTTATTACATCCCATCTGATCCAGGGTGACTGACTGTAAGATGTTCTAAGGGACTACTGTTACTTAAGTGAGTTTCTCCTTTGTCCCCCCTATTTCTAGCACAAATTAGGAACAATGAACTCAATAGAGAAGGGTATCAGTGTAGGTGGGACTGTGGAGTGATCAGTACAGCCATGATTTTATTGAATTTACCAGGAGATAACTGGAACTGGAGGGTTTGAGTTATAAGGAAAGGTTGGATAGGCTGGGCTTTTTCTCCCTGGAGTGTAGGAGATTGAGGGGTGGCTTATAAGAGTTTTATAAAATCACAAGGGTCATAGATAAGGAGAATAGCCAAGGTCTTTGCCCTACGGTAGAGGAGTTCAAAACTAGAGGGGCAAGATTTAAAAGGGGTATGAGGGGCAACTTTTTGGCATAGAGGGTGGTGCATATATGGAATGAATTTCCAGAGGAAGTGGTAGAAGTGTGTCCGATTACAAAATTTAAAAGGCATTTGACAAGTACATTAATAGGAAAGGTTTAGAGGGATATGAGCCAAACACAGGGAAATGGGACTAGTTTAATTTGGGAAATCTGGCTGGCATGGACAAGTTGGACTGAAGGTTTCCATGGTGTATGACTTTATGAGTCTATACGTGATCAAGCAGATTTGATGTTGTGAGTGGTCTCCTCTTGCTTCTAACTCATACGGCTCATATGGAATGTAATGCCCAAACAGCAGTGGAAACAGATCCAACAGTAACTCTCAAAAAAGTAATTGGATAAATACTTTAAAAAAGTTAAGTTTGTAAGGCTTTGCTCATATGAGAAGGGGAGACTATGCCTAAGAATTCTGAGTAGCTAACTGAGAGATATGTGGTGGAGGATGGTGGCAGCGAGATATTTTTCTGACCGGAAGGGGATGTTGTTGTACCCCTCCCCCCCTCCACATCAACACCCCCATCACTCTCACCCCAGGGATTTATATTTGCATCATTGCCTTTCTTGTATTACATTAATAAATCAGACCTGGGAGTACAAGTTACAAAGTTTGGAGAGAGCTTGTAGGTGGTGATCTTCCCTTGTATCTGCTGCCTTTGTCCTTCTACATGACAGTGGTCCTGAGTTTGGATTGATACTGATTTGAGGGCAGTGCAGTGATTGTAACAAGGTCAGCCAGCTGGACTTCACAGAATATGAGTCCCTGATTGTTACTGCTAATCTGATCCAATCAGGGAGCCCTGGCTGACATATAGGGGTGAATGTCAGGGATAATAGGACACTGAATGCTTGACTTAGTGAGAGGCATTGCTATTGTCAAAGGCTATGCATTTGTGAAAAAGGGGTGTTTGGTGATGGGATGCCAGGCTCTGAAGAGTCATTTCAATTGGAGGTACAAAACAAGGAGACCTGGAAATGCATTCTCATAAATCCTTGAAAATGTATGGCAAACGGGAAGGCAATAAAGAAAATGTGTGGGTCTTCCTAATTTTGTAAATCTGGGTGCTGAATACAAAAGTCACACTCACCATTTACCTTCTGGGCTAACAAGGTGCAGAGCTGGATGAACACAACAGGTCAAGCAGCATCAGAGGAGCAGGAAAGCTGACGTTTCAAGCCTCGACCCTTTTTCAGAAATGAGGGAGGGGAAGGGGGTTCTGAAATAAATAGGGAGGGGGAGGAGGCAGATAGAAGATGGATAGAGGAGAAGATAGGTGGAGAGGAGGCAGACAGGTCAAACAGGCAGGAATGGATTTAGTAAAGGTGAGTGTAGGTGGGGAGGCATTCCACTCCCGAACATCTCAGATGTCCTCGTTTTTCAAGAACCGCAACTTCCCCCATTCAGTGGTCGAGAACGCCCTCTTCCGTGTCTCCCAACTCATTCCTTACACCCCCTCCCTGCAATAACAACCAAAACAGAATCCCCCTCATCCTCACGTACCACCCGACCAACCTCCGAATCCAACGCATCATCCTCCGACATTTCCGCCATCTGCAATCCGACCCTACTACCAAAGACATTTTTCCCTCCCCACCCTTATCTGCTTTCCAGAGGGACCACTCTCTCCGTGACTCCCTTGTCCGCTCCACACTCCCCTCCAGCCCCACCACCCCCGGCACTTTTCCCTGCAATTGCAGGAAGTGCTACACCTGCCCCTACACCTCCCCCCTCACCTCCATCCCAGGCCCCAAGAAGACTTTCCACATCAAGCAGATGTTCACCTGCACATCTGCCAGTGTGGTATACTGTATCCGCTGTTCCCGTTGTGGCCACCTCTACATCGGGGAAACCAAGTGGAGGCTTGGGGACCGCTTTGCGGAAACCTACGCTCGGTTTGCAACGAACAACTACACATCTCAGTCGCGAACTATTTCAACTCCCCCTCCCATTCCTTAGACAACATGTCCGACCTGGGCCTCCTGCAGTGCCACAACGATGCCACCCGAAGGTTGCAGGAACAGCATCTCATATTTCGCATGGGAACGCTGCAGCCCAATGGTATCAATGTGGCTTTCACAAGCTTCAAAATCTCCCCTCCCTTGACTGCAGCCCAAAACCAGCCCAGCTTGTGTCTGCCTCCCTAACCTGTCTTTCCTCTCATCTATCCCCTCCTCCCACCTCAAGCCCCACCCCCATCTCCTATGTACTAGCCTCATCCCACCTCCTTGACCTGTCTGTCCTCCCTGGACTGACCTATCCCCTCCCTAACTCCCCACCTACACTCACCTTTACTGACTCCATCCCTGCATCTTTGACCTGTCTGCCTCCTCTCCACCTATCTTCTCCTCTATCCATCTTCTATCTGCCCTCCCCCCCTCCCCATTTATTTCAGAACCCTCTTCCCCTCCCCCATTTCTGAAGAAGGGTCAAGGCCCAAAACGTCAGCTTTCCTGCTCCTCTGATGCTGCCTTGCCTGCTATGTTCATTCAGCTCTACACCTTGTTATCTCAGATTCTCCAGCATCTCCAGTTCCTACTATCTTCTGGGCTGTTTAAGTTCATGGAACTAAAGAGGGTTAATGTTCATTTTAAATTAGCTCCACCTATTTTATTGGGTCTGTTTATGTGTCTACTGGAGTTTTGGAGGGAGAATATCTATCTGCACCAGCTCCCTAAGGCCCTTGTCATTGTGGCTGATCAAATAAGTTGTACTTCTTGCTAATATACAGTGAACCTTCCTGCTATCAAGGAACAGTGTCTCTTCTGCAGATTAACCAATCACCAGACAGGCCTAAGATAAAGCAAGACAAAGGAGGATTTGTGGCAACAAATGACTTCAAACAACCCATATCCAGTACCACGTACTGGAAGAGATGGCAAATGCCAACAAGTGCCAGGAGTATTTGGCTGAGGAAATACCACTGAACCTAAGCAGGAATACTGTGCATAGCTCAGGATACTGTGCTTTGGAAGGAAATAATGGACTGAGTGGTCGCTCTCTCTCTCTTTCTCTCTCTCTCTCTCTCAGTCTCTTGTGATTCTGTGAATACCTAATGAAAAATCCTGACTGATTTTCAGCCTGGTATTTGATTAGTAAAGTTTTATTACACCGTGAATAGTGCAAGGGTGTTCTGAAGAAAACTAAAGGCTGACATTCAAACCTGCAGTTAATATTGGCGCAGAATTTGCCCTGGGAGGTTTGCAGAAGATAATGTTATACAATGAATACCATCTCCAGTTTGTTTGATTAACTGAAGAGGAATGAAAGTCTTTTTGCATGTACAAACTGGTAGCATACTTCCACTGCTTCCTTTAAGATTAACAGATGAAGTCCTTTTATGAAACATTTCTGATTTCTGAACTAGTAGTTGCCACATGAAACTGACATTAAATAAGGCACTGCACCACACTTCCTCAGCCTGATTTGTATTACAAAAAAGATCAAGCGATGTGATGTTCATATATTAAATAAGGACATTGGCAAGGCAGTGTTTCTGTGTCAATTTGATCATCTGATGACCTGGATTCCCAATGCAACATCACAGACTGGCTTCTCTTTCTCTTAAAGAGGAGCTCAAATTCCAGTAAGTGGCCCAAGATATTTGGTCCTGACTGACAGTTTTGAAGCGCAGTTTGTAATTAAGTTCTTAGCTGCTTTGTTCTTTCGCAGTGGTTTGAGAACACAGCTCACCACCTCTTTCTCAAGAGTAATTCGGGATGGGCAATAAATTCTGACCCATCCAGCAACTAACATGACAACCGTGAGCAGATAAAAAAATCTCATGTTCAGATGCTCTATCAGAGAAAATGAAGAGATATAGGAATGAGAGACTCACAAGGGATTTCTGAACTCCTACAGTGTCTGCACATTGGTGTATTATAGCCATTGAAAAATAGTTAGGACCAGTTTTTCCTTTTTGTTGTGCATGCAGAGCACTTGGTATTCTGATGAACATTGATGATGCATTGTCGTTACTATTTGGAAACTTGAGCCTAAAGTGGAGAAATTATACGAAGCACTGCGCTTGAAGGCAAAGCCATTTTTACTTTACTGTGCTCTCTGAGTGGTACATGAGTGAAGAAACTCCACAGAGGCCAGTATCCTGTCACCGAGTCACTCTTTATTTACATGTGGAAAGTCCTTACACTCCAGCTCCCTCAGAGCCAGCTCTCAGAATGACAGGATGTCTGACACTTCTGTTTATATCAGTCAGTCATGACTCCCTGATGAGACCAGATTAATAGCCCTAATCAGGGAACTCATATTCTATGAGGCCCACCTGGCCGACCTCATTACAATCACTACAAGGAGGATCTGAACATTTGTTGATTTCATGAGAATTTGTAGCCTTGGAGTCTCAGAGCTTGTGCTGAACAGTACAGGAGAAGAGTAAAAAAGCTCCTGTTGCCTCCTGTTGTGTTGAGGTCAAGTATCACAGAGTGAAAGAACCACCCAGAAGGTCAGGCAGTGTGTGCAGATTCAGTCAGAATGAAAAGGCTCTGTTAATATAATGGTCTCCAAAACAGCTAAGGCTGAGGACAAGAGTTGTGAGTAGCCGAGAAAACAATTCCAGAAGCAGAAAAAAGCTGGAAGCTGACGTCATGGAAAACCCATGTGTTTGCTCTGAAAGTGTTTAGAAGTCAGTAAGAAGAAAGCTCCAGAAAAATGGCAACTGAACAAGGAACTGTTAACTGGAGGGTTTGAGCTATAGGGAGAGGCTGAATAGGCTGGGGCTATTTTCCCTGGAGCGTTGGAGGTGGAGGGGCATGGGTAGGGTGAATTGCTAAAGTCTTTTCGCCATGGTAGGGAAGTTCAAAACTAGAGGGCATAAGGTTAAGATGAGAGGGAAAAGATTTAAAAGAGACCTCGGGGCAACATTTGCATGCAGCGGGTGGTGCGTGTGTGGAATGAGCTGCCAGAGGCAGTGGTGGAGATGGGTACAATTACAACATTTAAAACGCATCTGGATAGGTATTTGAATAGGAAGGGTTTAGAGGGATATGGCTGAATGCTGGAAAATGGGTCTAGATGTTTAGTCGGCAAGGATGAGTTGGACTGCAGGCTCAGTTTCCACGTTGTACATCTCTAAGACTCTGAAGGGTGATCTTTCACTGAATTTTCAGTGTTTCTAAATTTATTGCTGAGGTTAAATGGGTTTAAACATTCTTTCTGACATTTGTCATAAAATGTTGCAAATTATTCTTGATTAGTCTAACATAGTGTTTTTTTTCTGCCCTTTCTGCATAAGAAACCTGATGTAGTTTAGGTCAAAGTGCATTGGCAGGTTCTTGTGGATATATTCAGTGAAAGACTACCACAGTAAACAAAGATTAGAATAAAACGTACGACCTATCAATCCAGATCTCACTGTGGGATCTGACTTGTCTAGTATAACCATCAGCTAGGATTCTAACAGTGATAAAACATACTGCAGATGCTGGAGAATCCGAGACAACAAGCATGGGGCTGGATGAACACAGCAAGTCAAGCAGCATCATAGGAGCAGGAAAACTTGACGTTTCGGGCCTAAACCCTTCATCAGAAATGGGGGAGGGGAAGCGGGTTCTGAAATAAATAGGGAGAGAGGGGGAGGCGGATAGAGGATGGATAGAGGAGAGGATAGGTGGAGAGGAGGCAGACAAGTCGAAGAGGCGGGGATGGAGCCAGTAAAGGTGAGTGTAGGTAGTGGGGTGGGGAGGAGATAGATCAGTCCAGGGAGGACGGACAGGTCAAGGGGGCGGAATGATGTTAGTAGATAGGAGATGGGGGTGTGGCTTGAGGTGAGAGGAATAACAGGTTAGGGAGGTGGAGATGA
>JAHRHZ010000283.1:73311946-73346476 GCA_024137785.1 Ginglymostoma cirratum
CTTGACCTGTCCGTCCTCCCTGGACTGACCTATCTCCTCCCCACCCCACTACCTACACTCACCTTTACTGGCTCCATCCCTGCCTCTTCGACTTGTCTGCCTCCTCTCCACCTATCCTCTCCTCTATCCATCCTCTATCCGCCTCCCCCTCGCTCCCTATTTATTTCAGAACCCTCTTCCCCTCCCCCATTCCTGATGAAGGGTGTAGGCCAGAAACGTCAAGTTTTCCTGCTCCTATGATGCTGCTTGACCTGCTGTGTTCATCCAGCCCCATGCTTGTTGTCTCGGATTCTAACAGTATTGGGAAGAGAAAGTGGGATCTGATGGTGGGCTGAGCACTTGCCTTATTTTACATGCTCCTTACATGTGGTCAAACAAGTGAACCTGCATCAATAAAATTCACTCCAATGATTTTGTACGTATCCTATAGATTACCAGGATTATTGAAGAACAGGCATGGTCAGATTTACAATTAGGACTTAGCTGCTGGTTGAACACTGCAACCATCTGGACTGTTTTGTATAGGTTGGCTTTTCCTCTCTTATTGTGACAAAAAAGTGTAAAGTTTGCTTTGTCAGCCTCGGTTCAGATGGTAATGATGGTGTTTCCATCTCATATTAGACAGGTACATGGAAGGGATAGATATGAAGGGATATGGACCAAACATGGGCAAATGGGACTAGTTTCAATTGTGAAAATTGGGCGGCATGAGAAAGTTGGGCTAAAGGACCCCTTTCTATGCTGTATACCTTTACGACTCTATGTAAGAATAAGATTTGCTACATTCCTGCACAGAATTAAAGGTTGTAAGTGGCCTGTGACTATAATTGTTATAGGTGATAGAAATCTCAGGCTCAGGTGTTATTTGATGAAAAACATCACTCTGAGGTTATAGATGTCACTAACAGAGTTGAACATTTATTGTGCGTTGCTGGTTGCCTTTGAGATGTTATTGGCGAGCCCCATAAAGATGGTACCTCCACAGGAACTTAAGGGAGAATGTTCTAGGCACAATGTTGGGATGCCCATTTCTATTCATGCCAGAGTGATGTAGACAGTGTGCAACTATTAGAGGAGCTGATGACCTCATGCACCAGCTGTCCTTTCCCAACTAATCAATACAGTCCCATGCTCAACAAAGGGGCAACTCAGACCATCACAGCAAGAGATAAGGCAGAAATGGTTGCAACAATCTTCAGCCAGAAGTGTCAAGTGATGATTCCAACAGTAGCCCTCACTCCAGAGGACCCCAGCATCACTGATGCCAGTCTTCAACCAATTCAATTCACTTCATGTGATAGCAAGAAGTGGCTGAAGGCATTGGAGACTGCAAAGGCTATGGGCACTGACAGTTCACCAGCAACAGTACAGAAGACCTTTGCTCTAGATCTAGTTGCACTCCCTAGGCAAGGTATGCCTAGTATGGCCACAGTGCTGGCATTTACCTGACAATGTGGAAAATTGCCCAGGATTCTTTTGCGTGCAAAAAGCAGGACATGTCCAATCTGACCAATTATTAACCAATCGGTCTACTATCAATCACCAGCAAATTGATTGAAAGGGTTGTTGGCGGGGCTTTCAAGCAACACTTGCAAAGGAATAAACAGCTTATTGACGCTCAGTTTGAGTTTGGCCAGGACCTTTTAGCTGCTGATCTCATGACAACCTAGTTCCAAACATGGACAAAAGAGTTAAGATGTCGAAGTGAGATGACAGTGACAGGGCTAGTTTGATCCAACTAGCCCTCACTCCAGAGACCTGTTAAGAATCAACCAAGTTGCTGTGGGTCTGGAGTAGGTGTAGGCCAAACCAGGTAAGGATGGCAGATTTCCTTTCCTATAAGATATTAGTGAACCAGATGGGTTTTTATGGCAATTGACAGGGGTTACATAGTAATTGTTAGGCTAGCTTTTAATTCCATATTTCTGTTGAATTCAAATTTCATAAGGTTGTCTCCAGAACATTAGCTTGGCACTCTGGGTTGCTAGTTAAGTGACCATAAGATTATGCCACTATCGCCCCTAAGTTAATTGGAATCAGTGGGAAAACTCTGATGGTTTGAGTCATCCAGCGGACAAAGATAGACGGCTGTGTTTGTTGGAGGTCAGTCATCACAGCCACAAAACACCATTACATAGACTGCCTCAGGGCAGTGTTCTTGGTTCAACACTTTGAGCTGTTTCATCAGTGACCTTTCCTCTACCGTAAAGTCAAAAATGGGGGATGCTCTCTGATGGTTGTTCAGTGTTCAATATCACTTGTGATTCCTCAGATATGGAAGCAGTCCATATCCATTTTCAGCTAGACCTGGACAACATTCAGGCTTGGGTTGATAAGTAGTAAGTGATTTTGGAGCCACACAAGTGTCAGATAATTACCATCTCTAACAAGAGAGAATCTAATCATTGCTCTTTGATGTTCAATGGCATTGTCATGAATGAATCCCCCACTTTCAAGATCCTGTGGGTTACTATCGAAAAGAAAGAACTTGACACTATCCAGCCCACTTGATTTTGTACCCAGCCAGCACCTTTAACATTCTCTTCATTTACCACACGCTCGCAGCAGCAGTGTGTACCATCTACAAGATACGTTGCTGAAATTCACCAAGAATCCTTCGCCTGCACCTTCCAAACCTGAACTTATACCATATAAAAGGACAGGGACTGAAGATGCAGGAAGACCTCCAGTTGCACATGGCCCTTTAACCTTGTCACCATCCTGACTTGGAAATGTATATCCTTCACTATCACTGCATCAATATCCTGCAACTTTCTTGCCAACACAGCAGTACCAATCCCCTTGAACTGTACCATTTCAAGGAGGTAGCTCACCACCACAGGGCAGTTGGGAATAGGTAATCAAAGCTGGCCAATGACAGCTACATCCCAGGAACAAATTGTGAAGTTTGAGAGGTATGGTTGGATAGCGGGGTGATTAAAGACGCTTTCCTCACTGTAAAATCCATCTTGAAAGTGGGGGATTCATTATTGATAGAGGGATTGAGTTTCGGAGCCGTGAGGTCATGTTGCAGCTGTACAAAACTCTGGTGAGGCCGCACTTGGAGTATTGCGTACAGTTCTGGTCGCCACATTATAGGATGTGGAAGCATTGGAAAGGGTGCAGAGTAGATTTACCAGGATGTTTCCTGGTATGGAGGGAAGGTCTTATGAGGAAAGGCTGAGGGACTTGAGGCTGTTTTCGTTAGGGAGAAGAAGGTTAAGAGGTGACTTAATAGAGACATACAAGATGATCAGAGGATTAGATAGGGTGGACAGTGAGAGCCTTTTTCCTTGGATGGTGACGGCTAGCACAACGGGACATAGCTTTAAATTGAGGGGCAATAGATATAGGACGGATGTCAGAGGTAGGTTCTTTACTCAGAGAGTAGTAAGGGCGTGGACTGCCCTGCCTGCAACAGTAGTAGACTCGCCAACTTTAGGGACATTTAAATGGTCATTGGATAAACATATGGATGATAATGGAATAGTGTAGGTTAGATGGGCTTCAGATTGGTTTCACAGGTCGGCGCAACGTCGAGGGCCGAAGGGCCTGTACTGCGCTGTAATGTTCTATGTTCTATGTTCTATTGTATGAACTTTGGAAATGTTCAATGACTGATAGCATATGAGCACAGTGGAAAATGGATTTAATTCCTAGCCCAGATACTTGCTCACCTGGTTGACCAGAAATCACTGGGGCCAAGTGTAGTGAGAAACATCATGAACTGAATTCGAGGAAATTTGGAGCAAAAGATATTTGCGATTGCATTTGTTCTCCAACTTGTATGCATTCTAACATTGTATGTTTCAATGATAACTAGTGGGTCACTTCTTTGAGCAATGCCATTACAGCTGCAGTTTTTCAATGTTAGTTTTCCCAAATAAATAACGCCCCTTTTGTTTTCTCTCTGTTTCCACCCCCCACCTCCCCTTGATCCATGCAGCCAGGGAAGACAACTCTGCAACATTCCGAGGATCTGAGTACTTCTGTTACGACCTATCCCAGAACCCTATCCAGAGCAGCAGTGATGAGATCACTTTGTCCTTCAAGACCTGGCAGCGGAACGGACTGATCCTGCACACAGGGAAGTCAGCCGACTATGTAAACTTAGCACTGAAAGATGGAGCTGTTTCACTAGTCATTAACCTGGGATCTGGCGCTTTTGAGGCGTTGGTTGAACCAGTAAATGGGAAGTTTAATGACAACGCCTGGCATGATGTCAAAGTGACACGCAATCTGCGACAGGTAATAGTGGAGGCGGACGCTAACTCTGCTATAACAGCAAAAAAAAACCAAAAAGAAAAGAATAGGCAGGATGAGGAACGTTACAACGAGCTGGTCATGTTCACGTTAAAACAAAACAACATGCTGGTCGCAGCTAATCTGTTTATTCTTCCCCACCTCACACCAACCCCTTCAACCTTTTCCTCCTCCCTTGAGAGAAAAAAAAATGCTGGTGGTTTGTTTTGTAACCCTTCAAGCCTACTTTCTTATGTTACATTTTCCGTTTTTTTCAAAAAAAAGTCATTCCCAATTTAGTTTGTTCAGTGTCCTAATCCTTCGAACTACTGGTGGCTTTAATTTATTTATTCAGTATTTTGTTTCCTTGGTTCTGCTTTCGCTTTGATTCCTGCACACTTTTTTTCCCAATTATTTTGGTGTTCTGTGATACATTCTCTTATTATTTGTTAATTTCGTTGATTTCACCATTTTCATTGACTTACTAGTAAGGTTTAGTTTTTTGGGCTAGTATGCTGGAATATGTGTAAACTCTAGCGTTCTGTGTGGCTGGCTGAAATTCTTTTTTTTTTATTTCCTGTGTATGTGAGAGACAATCTTAGCTCAGATTAGTGCACTAATTGCCCTTGTGTTGACCCTTTTACTTCATTCTTTGCTTCCTTAAGCAGACATCTCTGTCAGGGGCCCATGACTTTTCTTGATGGCTTTGGAAGACTGAATACTCCTGTTAATAGTAACTTCACCCTGTAAAGGTCCCAGGACTAGTAACTGATATGACTTCTGCAGCAGCGCTTCAAGATCTCAAGCCCGTTTATTATTACTGCATGGCAGTGTTGCAGTTGAACTTTAAAGGAGAGTCAGTACTTGTGTTTCTTTCCAATGGTTAAATGTAGGATGTTCTTGTTTTTCTCTTCCTCGAGTGTCTCTGATGATACGTTTGGATGTTGTGTTGCCTCTCCAAAAAAAAATACTTGGTGCAGTCAGAAAGGGCTGGGGGCTGGGGGGAGAGTTTTGCTATTTGCTTTTAAGTAACTGGTAGAATTGTTGAAGGGAGGAATGTTGTAATAAAATAAGCCTTAATATCTTCCAAAAGAACCCACTGCCCACTAAGATTCATATTGGATTCACATTAAAGATGACTCAGTGACAACAACCAATGAAGCAAAATTAGTTTCAGGACCCACTTCATGAAAGTTTGGCTTAATTGCGGTAATGGTAATTCTTGTGACTGGGTGTATGAACATAAGCTTCCTTTCCTTACTTCAAAAACACAAAACAAAACAAAAAGTCACTGTGTCATAGTCAAGTAATTGAAAAAAAAGCTATTGAGAACCTTTTTACTCGTTTTTTGGTCTGCTTTGGTCCTGTAGAATTTGTTTGCATCTCTATATGTCAATGACACGCTTTAAAAAGAAAAACTAACACTGATCATTCATGGAATGTGTCATTTTACTAACCGTTACCTAACCAACTAATGTACTAACACCCTAATTATCATCATGTTTTATTTTAAGTAACAATCGTTCTGTTCACAATTTTTAATTTCCTTTCTTCCCCTTTTCCGCAAAGCACTCAGGCATTGGACACGCTATGGTAAACAAACTACATTGTCTGGTAGATATCATTCTTATTGTCTCTTTTTTTGGGTTTGCCGTGTGTTCCCCTCTTCCCCTCCTCCTTTTTCTTTTGTTCATTGTCGACACCTTTACAATGAGGAAATGGGGTTGGTATTTCACTGCTTATTTCAGTCACTTTTTTTCTCTTTCTTTTCCCATTTTTTCCATTTTTGTTTCCTTCCCACCATGACTAGTTTGCTTTGTTTGTTTTCCAGTTTCTCTCCTTTTTTTTTTCTCTTTACTCTACCAAGTACTTAGTTCAGACCATCGTAGGGCCTTTAGCTGAAAGAACGAGCCTCTGCACCTCTTTGCGGTGGCTGTTGGCTAACTGGCAGGAGTCCAGACATCCTAAGAGTGGGCTCTGCCAGTTTCTTTCTCTACATAGTGCATGGCATGACCAAATTCGACCTTCAGTGTGACCGGAAAAAAGAAAACCCAGACAATCAAACTCCATCCACCATCTTGCCTTCTAACCTATTTCCACTAACATGTCTATTCTTAACTTTTCCCCCACCTCCTCACCCCTACACACCATTCCTTCCCCACTCCCCCATCACATACACACCACAATCCCCACCCCCATGTGTTTATCTGCATGCAAGTAGAAGCGATGCTGCTATAGTTCACTTTCGCGATCCATGGCTTCAGTTTTTTTTCTGCATGAGAGTGTTGAGTTTTGACACGTGCATGTTTTCCTTTGGGTTTCCTTTCGCTTTCCTTTTCTTTGCATTTTCTTTTGGAGAAGTTATTTTTCTTAAGAACGAGGTGATGCAGCTGCTCACAGTGATGAAGTTGGTGATTTTTTCATGATTGAGTTTTGACTCGTCATGCGCATTCATGCTGTGGACGGTAAGAGCTCTCTCCTGATGCATGCTTGTTAGTGTTCAAATGATAATAAAGTGGGGAATAAAGTTTATTTTTAAAAAAAAATCTTTTATTTTTTTCAACTGAATTTTTTTTAATTCTCCAACTCAAGCTTTATTTTTTTTTAAAGAAATAATTGGCACAAAAGTGGATAGTTCCATTTTCTCGCCTGCATTGTCACCCTGCTCCACTTGTTAAAAGTAAAATGCTCAGAATTCTTGGATTCAGTGAGACGAGCCAAGAAGCATGGGCAAACTAGATGAAAGAATCTCCGACACTGCAACCATGCCATTGTGCAAACACAGACCAGAAAATGGGACTTTCCCAGTATTAACTCAAGAAACGCAAACCTGAAATAAGCACAAAAAAAAATAAATTGAGAAAACACAGGCAGGTGCCAGGCAGCACAATGTGTAAAGGTCACTCTTGGCCGTTTTCTTCGTTATATCCTTTGACTAGGTTACCATTTCGGTGGATGGCATCCTCACTACCACAGGTTACACCCAAGAAGACTACACCATGTTGGGGTCTGACGATTTTTTCTATGTCGGTGGAAGTCCAAGTACAGCAGATCTACCTGGATCCCCTGTCAGCAACAACTTCATGGGATGCCTCAGAGAGGTAGGGCCTGTTGCTGTCAATTTGTTATGCACTTATGGTTTGAACATTGTGTACTCAACTAAATTAATCACAAACAGGCAGATGATTATCTGGTGTTTATGCTCCATCTCATTGTTTAGCTTCCCATTAAATGCATCGATATTTTGATAACATATTGGCAAGTGAGTTGTGAAGAGAACGTAAGTAAGCCACTAAGGCAAATGGTTGTGAGTAGGCAAAGGTTTGGCAATTTGGAAAATGGTACATTTTAATTCTTCCCATCAGAAAGGACAAAGAAGCATGTTTTCTAAATGGTGAAAGATTGTAAAGCTCTGAAACGCAGTGGGATCTGGGTGTCCTAGTACGTTAGTATGTTGGTAATAATTAGGAAAAGTTTATAAAGTATTATCACTTATTACAAGGCAAATTGAAAAATAGGGAGAACATGCTTCAGTTACACAGGGTGGAGGTGAGACCACATCTGGAGTGCTGTGTGCAGTATTGGTCATTGTATTTAAGGAAGGCTGTCAGTGCATTGGAGACAGTTCAGAGAAGATTTATGAGACTAATGCCTGGTATGAGTCAGTTATCACATGATGAAAACTTTGACAGGCTAGACTTGTATGTGCTGGAGTTCAGCAGAGTAAGAGGCAATTTGATTAACATCATGAGGTGGCCTTGACAAGGTAAATGTGGATAGGATGTTTCCTCCTGTGGGTGAATATAGGACCTATAGTCACTCAAGGCTTGGCCATTTAACATAGAGATGAGAATTTATTGTCTTGCAGAGAATTGTGATTCTTTGGAACATCTCTGTAAAGTCATGGAATAGGATGGCTGAGTAGACCAGTCCTCATAACCTAGCTTGAGAGTAAAGAGTTGGGATAAAATCCTGAAGAGGTTACTTAAATCTGAGCACATTAAAGCTCAGGAATATACAAGATCCAGGAAGAAGCTGAGTCACACGTAACTTAAACCTACCCAGGTGCTGGTTACAGGACTCTGGTGTGAGTATTGTACAAGTGGTGTTTTGAGATCTGTTTTGTGTACAATACAAAAGCTGTTTTATTCCTTTTCGGTTTATGAAGGAGTATTTTGGAATTAATGTGATTGTGTTTTTAGTGCATGTTTAAAGGACTTTGCATTTGTATTATAAATAGATGCTTTGAGTTATCGAATCTTTTCTTGATTTCTTTTGTTTGATAACTTCTGTTTTATTGTTGAAGCAAAGTTTGCAACGTTGTGCGTTTATGTTTCAATGACAGACCACTTTGCTAAAGCTAAAACAAATAGCGTGATGCTCTGTCAAGCCAGGCTCCCATCAGGGATCTGCCTTATTTGGTCATTACATCAGCTAGGATCATAAGACAGTGTAACAATCCAAAGACAGAAAGGTCAAGGTGGTACAAATTGAAGAGCAGAAATGACCAGGTCAGGGTCGTTCTTGCAGACTTATGTAAAACAGGCACCCAATCTGCATTTGGACTCCCCAGAATGTGTAAGCCACCACACAGTGAGCAGCGAATGCAGTCTTAAAAAATTTCAAAAGAAGTATCAGAAAGTCACTGCTTCATTTGCATGGAATGTTTGGGGCCATGGATCATGAGAAGGGAGAAGGTAACAGTGCCGTGTTGCATTGCCTGTGCTGACCTGGAAATGTACTTTAGGAAAAGGAGGGCATATTAATGCTGCCTATATAATTGACCAAGGAGGTCACAGAGGGACTGTCACCTCAAAATGCTGGAAGAAAAGGGCAAGGGAAATGTATTTTGGAGGTGGCATCACACGAGAGAGCATGAAAATTGCTGTATTATCAAAAATGATCTAATAATCAATTTCAGAGATGAATTAATTCATCAACCTATTTTTCTTGAATTCTGTAATGGGATGGGGGTGTTGCTGGCCAGATCAGCATTTATTGCCCATTCCTAATTGCCCTTGAAAAGCTGCCTCTTGAACCATTGCAGTCCATGTGCTGTACGTAGACCCACAATGCTGTTAGGGAAGGAATTCAAACCATTCTACCCTGTGACACTGAAAGATATACTTCCAAGTCAGGATGGTGAGTGGTTTGGAGGGCAACTTGCAGGCGGTAGTGTTCCCACATAGTTGCTGCCCCTGTCCTTCTTAGATGGGAAGTGGCCGTGGCTTTGGAAGGTGCTGTCTGAGGAGTCTTCGTGATTTTTTGCAGTTCACCGTGTAGGTAGTACTGAACTGGTTAGTTTAGATGCATTACTTTAAAATAGTAAACAAATTATATGTTATAACGTGGACATTACATCAAACAGCTGATCTCTATGTGCGCATAGCTTGCAAACTCAGAGCAGACTAAGTGCTAGGCAGAATCACGACATTGTATACACAGAGTACAATGATAAAAGTAAGTGCTGTTAAAGGCAAGACACACGTATGACAGAAATGTTGAAGGATGATCGGTTTAAAATGGAGGCTGATATGATGGGAGTTTAGGTCAAGGGGACCATATCATGACTTTGTGAACGAGGGGAAAGGATATGAGTGGAAGTGTGAACAGTAGACAAGGGTGGGTGGTCCTGTCAACCATGCTGAGTGGGAATGGGTGGAGGACAGAAGTGGGGCTGGGGTTCTGCAGGGCAATTGAAGTTGTCCAGTGTAGAAGAAGGAAGACAAATCAGAAAGCTGTGCTATGGAAATTTGCATTGCCTGAATCATAGAATCGTACAGTCATGCAGCATGGAAACTGACCCTTTAGTCTAACCAGTCCAGGCCAACCATAATCCCAAACTAAACTAGTCCCACCTGCCTGCGCTTCGCCCATATCCCTCCAAACATTTCTTATTCATGCACTTATTCATATTTTTTTAAATGTTGTAACTGTACCAGCATCCACCACTTCCTCTGGAAGTTCAGTCAGCACATGAACCACTCTCTGTGTAAAAAAAGTTGCCCCTCGTGTCTTTTTTAAATCTTTCTCCACTCACCTTGAAAATATGTCCTCTAGTATTGAAATCCCCATCCTAGGGAAAAGACACCTGCCATTCACCTTATCTATACCCCTCATGATTTCATAAACTTCTATAAGGTCATCCCTCAACCTCTTACAGTCCAGTGGAAAAAAATATCGATGTAACAGAGATGAAGAAACAGGGAATAGAATGGAGTCCTTGCAGGAAGTGGAGTATGAGGAAGTGTAGTCAAGTTATTCTGTGAGGGTCCATGGTTTTTAGTGAATATTAATTGCTAGCCTATTCCCAAAAGTGGAGACTGAAGACCAGTAAAACTGGACTCACCGTAGTTGCATTTTCTGTTAGAAAGAGAGCCAAGTGGTGGTAGTTTAACCTGAGCATCACCACACCTTCGGCAAGGGGAGAGCTTGAGAAGGAAAATCCTTCATGCTAACCTCAGCTGGTGCAGTATTTGAACTCATGCTTCCCGTATTAGCTTCACAAAGTAAAGCAGCCAACCGGCCAACTGAGCTAAGTGCAGTAGTGCCAGTGGTGAGTCAGAGGTGGAAGCTGAAGGGAGGAAAGAAATCGGAAATAAAATCAATGAAATTTTCCATTCCAGGAAAATAGCAGGAAGTGGCTCAGATACAATTAGGAATGTAGCAACAAAAGAAGTGTGAGATGGAGATTGGGTGTATTTTGTTGGTGCAGGCCTTCATCCAATAAAGGAAATTGGGTTACACTGTTTTACAGCTTCATTTTTACTATGTTTACTTTGGGAATATTGTTGCGCCGGTGGAAACAGCTAAGTGCAAAGTTATGCATTTCAGATTTTAAGTGTGTGCTGCTTGTGGAGAGGGAAGATTGCATCGTAAATGACATGAAATTCTCAAGCAAAGTACAGGAGTGATAAGGGTTTAAATGTGATTTCAGAAAGAGCTCGTTGACTCACCTATTGTGAAGGATTCTTATTATTCATTATGGGCTGACAAAGAGAACAAAGAGATAAATTATAACCTCGCCAAACAAACGTAGGTCATTGTCAAAATGTTCATTCAATGAGTGTTGCAATGTGTGGTTTGAGGCATAAGTTTGGGAATCATTACAAGGGGTGCATTTCAAATATAACCTGAATAGACAGATCAAAAAAACACAGTCACATCACAACTAACTTGCTCGTGGTTTTGTTTCAGTCCTCTCTCAACAGAAATAGTTTAGTGTAACATGGATAAATTGAATCTAATAGAAATGTGTGACAACAAAAGTGAATTAAACTGAAAACAAGCCACTTTATTGTGTAGATATACGGTTCTGATTTTTCTTTGCCCCCAGTAGGGAACCTCAAACACTGAGGATGTATAATCAGAGAATTATGTGTGCATTGTACAATTTTACTCGTAATTATGTTAACTGGTCAGAAAGTCGGTGCATTGGAAATGTAGACATGCATCTTATATGCTACAAAGAGGTGAAGCTTGATTAAGATTCTAATGATGACTATGAAATTGTTGCAAGGGAATACTTGTCTGATTTACTGATGTCGTTTAGAGAAGGAAACTGCTGTCCTTACCTGGTCTGGTTTAAATGTATGACTCCAGACCCACAGCAATGTGGTTAACTCCTAACTGCCCTCTGGGCAATCAGTGCTGATCTAGCCATGATATGGAGGTGCCGGTGTTGGACTAGGGTGGACAAGATCACAAGTCACATGACACCAGGTTATCGTCCAACAGGTTTATTTGAAAGCACAAGCTTTCAATGCACTGTTCCTTCAGCAGCAGTCTGAAAGCTTGTGATTTAAAATAAACCTGTTGGACGATAACCTGGTGTCGTGTGACTTCTGACTTGGTCTACCCAATGGCACCCACATCCTGTGAATGAATGAATGAACTAGAAAGGAATCTTTGATCAAATCTAATTCCATTTGTACCTCCTGAATTTCATTGTTATTGTCCTGCGGTCTATAGTTTTCTTCCTCATTTTAAGCCCACAGCCCACTGTTGTATAATTTACAGACTTCATAATTATATCCTCTGTATTTAAATCTAAGTCATCACTTTTTATATGACACAAAGGGAATTATTGCACTCCTCTAATTTTCACAGAAAGCAGCCTTGTAGACACAAAGATCTTATTGATCATTACCCGTTGCTCCTTTGCGACTGAGCTGGTTTTGATCCATCTTGGCTCTTTCTCTTGTGATTTTTGATTTTTCTACCAAGTCCTGCCATAAAAGACCTTGTTGCAGTCTGTGGAGACTCACTGAACTGTGTTACACCGATAGCAGAAAGATGAGAAAGGAAGCAAGTAGCAAATTAGAAGCATACAAATGAAATAAATATATGATCAGTGAGTGGGCAATGAGCTGACAGTGAGGTATATGTGGGAAATTAGTGGAGACTAAACTACATAAATAGGAGCCGGAGTAAGCCACTGACCCCTTTGAGCTTGCTGCATCACTCAATAAAGCCATGATTGATGGGTTTCATCTTGATCTAGCAGTAAGCCATACAGAACACTAAGGATCACACACTGGTGAGTGGGGTAGATGCTGGCATTGTGATAATATCACTGGACTAGTGCTCGAGGGAGTCTGGTTAATGCTGTGGGGGAGATAGGTTTAAATCAAACCACAGTACCAATTGGAATTTGTGTTCAGGTAATTGGTGCTGTCATTTTTTAAAAAAGAAACGCCCATGTGCTGCACTAACATCTCCTTTAAGGAAGGAAATCTGCTGTCCTTCTCTGGTCTGTCCTACGAGTGGCCCCAGACCCACAGAGCTATGGCTAATTGCCCTCTGAATTGTCCTAGCAAGCAACGCAGTTCAAGGGCAGTTAGGGATGGACAATGAATGGTGATCCAGCCAGTGACACCCACATCTCATGTAAAAGAATTGTTGAATTTAATTAGAAGGGTTAATTTATTTTAAGTGAATCCTGAGCAATGAGACTTTTGCACAACAGATGCAGACTATTTTTCCAATTTGCCACCGTGGGCTTTGATATCTCCTTTGGCTTTATCAACCTCATGTATTGAAGCCACTTGTGGAGGTTGTGTTCCACTCTTTCAGTTCCAGCTTCTTGTGTCTACTCCTGGCATACATCGCTTTCAGTGTTACAGCATAGCCATCGAACATCAGGTGAGAGCTTAGGGAAAACCAAGCAGACCGACGGGAAACAAGCTGCTTCACACTGTTTCAAACTTGGGAGTAAATTGAAAACTTTGGTTTTACACAAAGTAACATATTGTCTTTAGCAGTACACATGGTCTGCCTGTATAAGGGGACCTTTTCCTGAGGTATCACAACAATAAGGTCTATCCCAATTCTGTTGTTTCAAGGAAATAGAGTCATAGAGTCGTAGAGATGTACACCATAGAAACAGGCTTTTCAGCCCAACTCGTCCATGCCAACCTGATATCTCAAATTAATCTAGCCCCATTTGCCAGCATTTGATCCATATCCCTGTAAACCCTTTCTATTCATATACTAATGCAGATGCCTTTTAAATGTTGTAATTGTACCAGCCTCCACCACCTCCTCTAGCAGTTCATTCCATACACACACCACCCTCTGCATGGAAATGTTGCCCCTTAGTTCCCTTTTAAATATTTCCCCTCTCACCTTAAACCTATACCCTCTAGCTTTGGATTCCCCTACCCTATGGGAAAGACCTTGCCTCTTTACTCTATCCATGCCCCTCAAGTTTTTATAAGGTCAACCCTCAGCCTCCGACGCTGCAGGGAAAATAATTCCAGTCTATTCAGCCTCTCCCTATAGTTCAAACCCTCCAACCCTGGCAACGTCCTTGTAAATCTTTTCTGAATCCTTTCAAGTTTTGCAATATCCTTCCTATTAGCGGGGAGACCAATATTGAATGCGGTATTCCAAAAGTGGCCTAACCAATGTCCTGTACGGCCGCAATGTGACCTCCCAAATCCCAAACTCAGTGCACTGACCAATAAAGGCAAACGCAAAATGAAAATGGTTTCACGAAAATCTTCACAAGTTTGTTGCAACTTTCTCATGAGTTCTTTAAAGCTTGCCTCTCCTTTATAAGAAACAGAGCATTTTAATGTTCCCCCACTGTGTATCTTCAAGCTGCTGTCTAACCATCATCTGCTCCCTAGGAGTACAACAGTAAACGTTGAAGAGCCAGTCGCTACATTTGCATTAGGAATATTGTTTCTCATCTCCCCAGCAGGTATTGAGTAATGTACATCAGGTAATCAATATGAAAGATATTCAGACAAGATGACACTTCTCTTTAGAAACACCACATGCCAAAGATTACAGACTATCATTTGTCATGAGAGTAGCGAGATAACCAAGGTGTTTAAACAGTTTCTCCTTTGGATAAAGTTTGCAACAGAAGTTACTCAAACTCTCTTCCTAAACCCTTGACACACCATGGATTGGACTGCTCATCCAACTGCTGTGTTGAGTGCCACTATTCATTTACAGTTCTGCATGTGTCTCATTGAGTTTTTACATGACATACTTTGATCTACTTTTGTACTTATAGTTTCACTGCTTTCAGAATCTGGGTGGGTAATTGAGTGGACTGCTGATGTTTCAACCAATTTTGAGGATTTTTTTTAAGAACATTTGTTCCTACCCCCAAAATGAAGAGTCGAAACAGGCAGGGAAAAGATCAGTTCCAATTCCATATCTGATTAAATTGGATGTGCATCAAAAAAATCACCTTCTCCATGAAAAAGCAAAGAACCCAATTATATGAGGCACTGGATGCCTCATCCCCACTGGGGGTGAGGGGGAGCTTGCTGAATGTCCCTCAGCTATTTGCTGACCAAAGAAGCATCTCCCGCAACTCATCCCTCACACCCAGTCCCCGCAATAACATCTAAAACAGAATCCCCCTCGTCCTCACGTACCACCCCACCAACCTCCGGATCCAACGCATCATCCTCCGACACTTCCGCCATCTGCAATCAGACCCCACCACCAAAGACATTTTTCCCTCCCCACCCTTATCTGCCTTCCGGAGGGACCACTCTCTCCATGACTCCCTTGTCCGCTCCACACTCCCCTCCAGCCCCACCACACGCGGCACTTTTCCCTGCAATCGCAGGAAGTGCTACACCTGCCCCTACACCTCCTCCCTCACCCCCATCCCAGGCCCCAAGAAGACTTTCCACATCAAGCAGATGTTCACCTGCACATCTGCTAATGTGGTATACTGCATCCGCTGTACCCGCTGTGGCCTCCTCTACATCGGGGAAACCAAGCGGAGGCTTGGGGATCGCTTTGCAGAACACCTGCGCTCAGTTCGCAAACAAATGCACCTCCCATTCGCGAACCATTTCAACTCCCCCTCCCATTCCTCAGACAACATGTCCATCCTGGACCTCCTGAAGTGCCACAATGATGCCACCCGAAGGCTGCGGGAACAGCAAATCATATTTAGCCTGGGAACCCTGCAGCCCAATGGTATCAATGTGGATTTCACAAGCTTCAAAATCTCCCCTCCCCCAACTGCATCCCAAAACCAGCCCAGCTCATCCCCATCTCCCTAACCTGTTTTTCCTCTCACCTATCCCCTCCTCTCACCTCAAGCCCCACCCCCATCTCCTACCTACTAACCTCATCCCGCCCCCTTGACCTGTCCGTCCTCCCTGGACTGACCTATCTCCTCCCTACCTCCCCACCTACACTCACCTTTACTGGCTCCATCCCCGCCTCGTTGACTTGTCTGCCTCCTCTCCATCTATCCTCTCTCTATCCATCTTCTATCCACCTCCCCCCTCTTCCTATTTATTTCAGAACCCTCTTCCCCTCCCCCATTTCTGATGAAGGGTCTAGGCCCGAAACGTCAAGCTTTCCTGCTCCTATGATGCTGCTTGGCCTTGCTCTCTTCAACTTAATGGTTGCTGCTTATAAATTTTACTGGTGCTCGGAACCTGCTGTACAGTCCCAGACTAATGATCTCATCCGCTGTACATTTTTTTATTTACTCTTGGGACATGGATGTCAATGATTGTGAATTGATTGCCCATTCCGAGCTACCCTTGAGAAGGTGGTGGTGAGCTGCCTTCTGGAACTGCTGCAGTCCATGTGCTGTAGGTTGACCACAATGCCCTTGGGGAGGGAGTTCCAGGCTTTTGACCCAGTGACAGTGAAGGAACGTTGAAATATTTCCAAGTCAGGGCGATGGGTGACTTGGAAGGGCAACTTGCACTGTGTGGTATTCCCGTGTATCTCTTGCCCTTGTCCTTCTAGATGGAAGTGGTTGTGGGTATGGAAGGTGCTGTCTAAGGATCTTTGGTGAATTTCTACAATGCACCTTGTCGATTGTACACACTCCTGCTATCGAGCATTACTGGTGGAGTGTTTGGATCTTTAAGGTTGCAGCCCGTGTGGTAATGATGCCAATAATGACTGCACATTATCAACCCCCAGGCTTTCCCATCTAGAAAGACAGCAACAGCAGGTACATGGGAACACCACCCACCTGCAAGTTCCCCTCCAAACGCTTACTATCCCGACAAGAAAAATATATTGCCTTCAGTTTTACTGGGTCAGAATCCTGGAACTCCTTCCTCAACAACATTTTGGGTGTACTTACAGCACATGGACTGCAGCAGTTCAAGAAGTCAGCTCACCACCACCTTCATGAGGACAGTTAGGAATGGGCAATGAATTCTGGCCTGGCCAATGATGCCCACATTGCACAAATGAATAAAAAACAAACTTGTAACTTCTCTTTATATTGAAATTGCACTTCTCTTCATGGCGACATTCACAGTCTGCCAGTCAGGAAGGAAGAAATCTTTACGTACGTGAAATGGGAGGTGGGAAGCCCAGAAAGAGGTAATCAAATCCAGCTGGTCTGTGCCAGTGTTTATGCCCCACACAAACCTCCTCCTATTCCCTGGCATTTCGTCCTATCATGCCATATTTCTGCTCCCTGTTCCTAATCCAGCCTGAGACCTGGGCTTCGAATCTCCCAGACCTGGAGACCGACAAAGTTTTGACCCATTTTCTCGTATGCACAGCCAATCTCTGTTAAGCATTTGGAGAGCTCCACCAACAATCTGGTTGTCTACATGGGTCGACCACTTGCTCTATGTCCAATAGGAGCCCCCTGCCCATCCAGATGGGCAGCCAGCAGGTCAGGTGACATGGCCAAGCTGACAGAGCTATCTTTTGGAGGTGCTGAAAGAAACTGGAGACAGTTCTGAAAAATTTTCCTTCTCCACCATTGGGTTTAAAGACCCATCACTGAGTGCCTAGAATCGTTGATAGAAATTTAACATCAGATGCATTTAGTTCATTTCTTGTGTAGAAATAATATTCTTCTATCACTTGTTGGGTCCTCTGTCTAAAGGCAAGTCCAACTCACTGCACTGCTGTCTCCACCAAACTTCAGACAAGGGCACAAATCCTAAATCCATTCCTGACCTGACTGGAGGCCATAAGGCTATAAGAAACAGGATCAGGAGTCGGCCATTCAGCCCCTCAAGCCTACTGCAGCAATCATGGCAGGATCCAACACTCTTCATGTCCACTTTTCTACCCTTTGCCCAGAATCCTTGATTGCTCTACTGCTCAAGAATCTATCTATCTCAGCCTTAAGTATACACAAGGACTATTCCCCCACAGCTCTCTGTGGCAAGAATTTCCAAAGACTCATAACCCTCTGAGAGAAGAAATTCCTACTCATCTCAGGATTAAACTGGCACTGCTTAATTGGAGGTTGAAGCCCACTCCATTGTCATGAATCTAATTCACAGTAAATGTCCAACCAATGGCTCCTTCCTGCCCAAGGAATCCAAGTTGCCATATGGTAGAGGCCTGGATCTATAGGTAATGACTGTGGAGCCCTCTTTTTTTTTCTACCATGTGGCTGAGCAGGAATGTCCTGCTGTTCCTGCCTGTCATAGATATGTGATGCATGGTTTTCCATGTGGATGATACTCAGGCTCTTTGGTCATGTCATGGGGAATCAAGGGTTCTGGAGAAAGGGCAGGAAAGCTGATATGAGGAGTGTTCAATCAGCCTTGACCCTATTAAATGGTGGAGGAGGCTCAGGGGGCCAAATAGTCTGTTATTGTTCCTGTTTCTTATGGTGACGCACCTTCTCTGGCCATCAAGTCTTGGAGTGGGACTTCAAAACGGAGTCAGAAATGGTCAAAACTGGCTCAGAGGCAGAATGGTATCTACTGTGCCACCAGATCTCCATCACTGCAGAACTGCTCAAGGCAGATGGAAAACCAATTGTCCCATGGCTATGTTAACTTTGTAAATATGTAAACACTGGCATGATACCTGAAGATGAAAAAGGTGGAGAAATCATCTATACCCCCAAAATACGCAATCATGGCACATGCTTATCAACTTCCCTTCTTTAATGGCTCACTGGGACCAGGCATTTCACATTCTACGAAATTAAGAGACCATAACATGTAAGAGCAGAAGTACGCTATTCAGTCCATTGAGTCTAGTACACCATTCAATGAGAAATGGCTGATGTAGTAATCTTCAACTCCACCTTCCTGCTTTTTCCCCATAACCTCTGATTCCCTTCCTGATGAAAATTCTGTCTGTTTCAGCCTTGAATATACTTTATGACCCAGCCTCTATAGCCCTCTGCGCTAAAGAATTCCATCAATTCACTACCATCTGAGAGAAGAAATTCCTCCTTACCTCTGTCTTAAATGGGGAGCCCCTATTTTAGGAATATGCCTTTGGTGCTACACTCTCCCACAAGAGGAAATGACCTCTCCATATCTACCCTTTCAAGTCCCTAAGTACCTTTTATGTTTCAATAAGGTCGCCTCTCATTCTTCCATATTCCAAGAGGATGGGCCCTTCCTACTGAACCTCTCCTCAGAAGAGAGCCCCTCCATACTTTGAACTCCCATTTGGAACCTGTTGTGTTTCAGTAATTCCTTCGGACCTTGGGGTTGGATTCAGTTTGTCACTTTCAGGAGAAAATATTGGAAATACGTAGCTGGCCAGATCAGGCAGAATGTGTAGGAGGGAGATCCAAAGTTAACATTTCATGTTAATGACCTTTCATGAGAACAGGAAGCTGTTAGAAAGTTCATTACTGTCCAGCAGTTTTTTTTTTAATCCTGGAAGAAAGGGTGGGAGGAGGAAGAAAAGAAGTTAAAGGGAAGTCATTTATAGGGTGGAAGATTGGAGATTTTAAATGTCACTGATATAAAATACTGCAGATCCAGGGAATCTGAAATAGATATAAAAAATCGTGCAACTACGCAATACCTAAGGCAGCATCTGTGGACAATGAAGCAGAGTCAACATTTCAGGTCTGTAACCTGTGTTCACAATTTCCCTGATAATAGGTCATTCCCGAGGTTGAAAATGTAAGTAAATGGTAAACAATGATAGGTCCTGGTTGTACTAGACTTCTGTTTTGAAGTATACAAGACCAGCTTGTGTTACTTGCCAGTTTTGTTTTGAGATCATAAGACATAGGAACAGAAGTAGGCCATTCAGCCCATTGAGTCTGCTCTGCCATCAATGAGATTATGACTGGTCTGATAAACCTCAACTCAACTTTCCTGCCTTATCCCCTTGATTCCCTTACTGATTAAAAACCTGTCGACCTCAGCCTTGAATATACTTAACAACTCAGCCTTGACAGCCCTCTGTAGTAAAAAATTTCACAGATTCACTACCCTCTGGGAGAAGAAATTCCTTCTCATCTCTGTCTTAAACAGACAACCTCTTATTCTGAGATTATGCCCCTCTAGTCCTAAAATCTCCCACAAGGGGAAGCAACCTTCCTTTAACTACTCTGTCAAGTTCTCTATGAATTGTATAAGTTTGAACAAGGTCACTTCTCATTTTTAAACACTCCAATGAGTACAGGCCCAAACTACTCAGCATCTCCTCGCAAGACAGTTCCTCTATACCTGGTATCAGACCAATGAACCTTCCCTGGACTGCCTCCAATGTCAGTGTATGTTCCCAGAGATAGCCAGTTTTCCCTCTGCAATTGACCCAAAATGTTGTCAGTTTTCTTCTCAATCACACAGCCCTCATGCAGTTGCTGATTTATCAGCAAATTCAGGATCCCAGTAGCCGCGATGATTTCTTCTTAGCCTTTTGTCACTTGAAACTATGTTTGCGATTCTGGTACTAGGACGTGTCCCATGTTTATGACACGCCGCTGGCGATATCTCACCGTGCTGTGTTGACAGCTCTGCTGATGTTGTGAGGGTTAAGGAGTAGAATTTTACTGTGCTGTGGTCATACTTAAGCCTGTGGTTTATGATGGCTTTCGGGTAATAATCTCCACTGTGTGACATCTACAGGCAACAGTCTGTGATCAAACACTGATAAAAAAAAAGGCAGCCAGTATTATTGAGCAGGGCCGGTCATGAAATCTGTATTCTAGTGAGATGACTTCACAGTCAATCTGAGGCAGCCATTTGCTGCAGGGTATTATCTTCAGGTTTTTTTTGTGTAATTGGAAGGACCCACCAAAGCAATCGGAGAATCTTTCAGTCTGAATGTTATCTTTTGCCTTCAGCTATGCAGCGGATATATATAAATGAAATTGCATCTCCTTGACATGATGTAGCAAATTTTTGCCCTGTCCTTCATGTTGACATTTAACTTGGTGGCCTCTATTATGTAAGAGTTGACACAGGGCCGTGTGAATTAATAAAGTAACCTGCCTTTAATTCTTTATTGAAAAGCAGTCAAGATGCATCTGAAAGACCTCCTAATACTTACAGCTCTGTTTCGAATATTATTCAACTGGCCAGTACCTTATGGGATTCACAGTAGTGTAACCCTCAGTGCAAATTTGTGCAGGATAATTGCACATCTATTTTCCATACATAATTACTGAAAGCGTAGTGTTGAGAAAGTGATGAAACATTCAGTTTAGTTCCTCGCCTGGTAAATAAATGACAGTAAAAAACAAAGTTCATTTTTGCTCATCAGTTGCACTTTTTCCTAAACTGGGTTCCATCTCTGCTTGTTAAGGGAGTTTTAGGGGCAACTTAGCAGCTAGGCCTCCCAGTGGCACTTTCGTATACGTTTGTCTTTTGCGCCGTGTCTTGTTTTGATCTGGGATTTCACAACCTGGCGGGTTGCAACTTCCAACAATGGGTTCGGCTATATCCTTGAATCCAAATCCTCGAGGGGAAAGGACAAATGAGTGGGACACTTTGTAAAGGCCCTGCAGAATAGAGACCCGGGGTGCAGGTGGATAATTCTTTGAAATTTGTGCCATAGATTGACAGGGTGATTAAGAAAGCATTGAGCAATTGTCTTCATTGCTCAATCCTTTGAGTACAGGAGTTGGGGCGTCATGTTGAGGTTGCACGGGACATTGGTGAGGCCTCTTCTGGTCGCCCTGCTATAGGCAGGATATTATTAAACTAGAGACGGTTCAGAAAAGATTTACTGGGATATTGCCAGGAATCAAGGGTTTAAGACGTAAAAATAGACTAGAAAGGCTGGGACTTTATTCACTGGAGCGTATGAGGTTGAGGGTTTACTTTATTGAGGTTTAAAAAATCACTACGGGCCTAGATAAGGAGAATAGCAAGTGTCTTTTCCCTAGGGTGGGGTACTTCAAAACCAGGTGGCATATTTTTAAGGTGAGAGGAGAAAGATTTAAAAAGGACATGAGGGGGCAACATTTTTATGCAGAGAGTGGTTCGTGTGTGGAATGAATTTCCAGAGGAAGTGGTGGATGTGGGTACAGTTACGCTTAGAAGATATTTGGATAAGTTCATGAATAGGAAAGATTTGGAGGGATATGGGCCAATTGCGTGCATGTGGGATTAATTTCGTTTAGAAACATGATTTGCACGGACTGGTTTGACCGAAGGGTCTGTTTCCACGCTGTCTCACTCTATGATTGTATGAGTGGCCACCCACACTGCTCCATCCCTTGGCGATTCTCTAACCAATGACAACATCCTCCATTGGACCCAGGAAGACGTCCGAGCACAGCCTGACTCAGCTTGAGTGAAAAAGTCAATTGGAGAAGATAAAGAAGGCTTTCTGCACTAGCTTTTTTGTTTCATTAATTCTTCCGAAGCCAAACCCATTAAGTGAAAGTCAACAGGCTGGAGGCAGTTCAGAGAAGTTCACTGGGATGATCCGTGGTATGGAGGGATTATCTTACGAGCAAAGATTAAACAGATTGGACTGTACTGATTGGAATTTAAAAGAATGAGAAGAGATCCATTGAAACATCTAGGATTCTTAAGGGGCTTGACAGGGTAAATGCTGACAGGATGTTTCCCCTCATGGGAAAGTCTAGGACCAGAGGGCAAAGCCTCAGAATAAATGTGTGTCCCAGTTAACACTGAGATGAGGAAGAATATTTTCTCTCAGAGGATTGTGAGTCTTTAGAATTCCTCACCACAGAAAGAGTGAGGGCAGAGTCATTGTGTATATTTAAGGCTGGGATACATAGATTCTTGATCCATTGGGCAATCAAGGGTTATGGGGAAAGGGCAGGAAAGCAAATGTGAGAAATCTTGGATCAGCCACAACTTTATTGAATAGTGGAGCAGGCCCGACGGGCCAAATGGCCTGCTCCTGTTCCTATTTCTTATGGTCTTATGGTTATGAAGAATTTCAGGGCTAGCAGCTGTAGTGTTGTAACATCTCCACTTATCAAGTGATGCATGATTGGGATTTCTTTATTCAAGTTCAGTCATCCTGTTTGATATTTTTTGGTGCCTTGCCCTGCTGAATACCATCATAATCAAAAAGGAGTAAATGAGTAGCTGAAGGAATGCTGCAGCTAAAAAATTGTTGAGTCAGATCTCACCGGTGCTCAGTCTGACATTTTGTCCTTCTATTCAGCCAGAACAAGAATTGTGGTGTCTTCAAGATTGTTCACTTTCCACTTTGTTGCTTCAATATTGTTTTAAAAATGAGAGTGTTCTTAACAACAATGCAAAATATTGTACTGTCGTGACCTTCCCAGTTTAAAGCTGTTCAAGCGTGCCATCTTGTGGCAGGAGAGATATGTTGCAAATCCAACAATTCAGTAGAATTAATTATCATTACATATGGGGTGTGGGTGTCACTGGCTGGCCAGCATTTATTGCCTGATCCTAGTTGCCCTTGAGAAAGTGGTGATGAACTTTCTTTTTGAACTGCTGCAGTGCATGTAGTGTAGGTATGCACACAGTGTTGTTAGTGAGCACGTTCCAGGACTTTAACTCAGCAATAGTGAGGCAGCAGCAATATATTTCCAAGTCAAAATGGTGAGTGCCTTGGAGGGGAATAAGAAGGTAGTGGTGTTCCCAAGTATTTTCTTCCCCCATCCCAGATGAAAGTGGTCATGGGGTTTGGAAGGCGTTGACTAAGGAGCTTTGGTGAATTTCTGGAGTGCATCTTGAAGACAGTACACACTGCTGCTACTGAGCATCAGTGATGGAGGGAGTGGATGCTTGTAGATATTGTGCCAATTAAGTGGGCTGCTCTGTCCTTAATGGTGTCAAGCATCTTGACTGCTGTTGGAGCTGCATTCACCCAGGCAAGTGGGGAGTATTCCATCACACTCCTGATGGTAGATGGCGGGCAGTCTTTGGGATTCAATTAGAAGTTTGTTGTTTCAATTACGAATGGCACATGAGTGCACTGCTGATCAAGTGCTGTACTGTTGAAGTTATCATCTTTAAGATGAGACCCCTACCATCTTGGGCAGTGGCTTTAAAAACCATGCAGTACAACTTTAATGAAGAGCAATGCAGTACTCCCTGGTATTCAGGCCAATTATTCCTTAAACACCACCCCATAACAGATTATCAAGTCATTCTTACATGGAGGTTAAACAGAGTTTGTTATCCATTGATTTGACCTGTGTGTCCTATCATGCAGTAGTTCTTACAGGAGTGCTGCAGAGGTCTGTGCTGAGGCTACGAACTTTTACAATTCACATCAATGAATTAGATGAGGGGGATTGAAGATTGGTAGTGAAATTTCCAGACGGCGCAAAGGTGGGTAGGAAAGTACGTTGGAAGAAGATAGGTTGAGTTAGTGGTCAAAAGTCTGGCAGCAGAAGTATAATGTAGGAAAATATGAACTTGTTCACTTTGCCGGGCAGAATGAAAAAGCTGAGGGTTATGTAAACAGAGAACAATTGTGGAAAACTGAGATACAGAGGGATTTACGTGCTCTATACCTGAGTCAGATAGTTAGTATAAAGATACAGCATGTAATCAAGCAAGCTAATGGGATGCTATTCTTTCTTATGAGAGGAATTGAACAGAAAAGTAAGGATGTGATATGCTTCAGTTATATGGGAAATTAATTAGACCACATCTGCGTAATTCTGGTTATTTAAAGCAGTATGTAAATGTGTCACAGGTGGTTCAGAGGAAATTTCTTAGATTTGTACTTGGAATAATTGAGTTATCTTATGAGGATTGATTGGACAGGCTGGGCTGTGATTCCACTGGAGTTTAGAAGAGTGAGAGGTGAATAATTTTAACAAGGTGGACATGAAAAGGATGGTTGCTGTTGACCATGAGTCCAGAAGCAGGGGGCATGGTTTGAAACTTTGGTATCATCCTGACAGAACAGAGTTGAGGAGAAATTCCTCTCAGAGAGTTGCACGTTTTTTGGTACTCGTTGCCTCAGGTGGTAACTGAAGCAGGGTTATTGAATATTTTTAAGGTGGAGATGGATAAATTCTTGTTAGGCAATGGAATCAAGATATTAAGGGTAAAATGGGCGGGGAATGCAAACAGATCAGCCACAATCTTATTGAGTGGTGGGACAGGCTCAAGGGGGCCAAATGGTCAACACCTACACCTATTTTATACGTTCGTATGCACATTGTTGGCTATAAGCAACCAGTGTTGCAAAACATACTATATAAATGCAGATCCTCTTCTTTCTTTCTGCTCTGTGCATTCAAGTTACAACAATCAGTGAAGTTGTTACTGGACAACTTCTTCAGGTGATCATTCAAATTCAATGTAGTTGTTTATTGTCACGTGTATTTAATGTAAAATACAGTGGAAAGTGTGTACCTTTGCCATGCATAGACAGCATACTTGTTGACATAAAATAAAAAATAAAGGTAACTTAAGAGAGTCCAAAATTTCCTTCTCTGCCGCTACATCGCTACATTCAACATGAGGGCTTCATCTAATTATTTCATGTACTACTGTCCGTAACAAATAGCATATACTCACGTAAAAGCTAAGTTTTCAAAACCAAATTGTTAGGCTAAAAGTCGAGGGCTGACAAATCCATGAGCCATTTTCCCAGTGGTTGTAATCCAAGCCGGGTCTTGGGAAGTGCCGACAATAACAGTGCCTTGGTGGCCGCTGGCCGTGGTGCTGAATTCAGGAGGGAGCGCTGTCCGTGCTGATCTATTTAGATGAATAAATCAAAGAGGGAACAATTGTGTGAAAAAAGACTCACTAGGCTATTCCTGCCAAAACTAACGCAAACTATTTGAAAAATTAAGGATTTTGGTCCAAATTTCAGAGGTCAATTTACACATGCAATGTATGGAAAACTAAGAATATTTTAGCATAAAAGCCAGGGACTGACGTTTACCCAAGATTGACTATTTCTCCAGTGTAACTGGTGGCAACCATATGGCTATGTAGAGCACATCAAGGTTGTTGGAGGCTTGGGGATGGATTTTATATTCAGAACACCTCCTCAAAGAAATCTTCCCCTTTTTGCAAAATGGTTGTTAACAATAAAATGTTTTGTTTAACCATTATTGGCCAGAATGCCCATTCTTTGCAGAGTTAGAAGTGCTCCATTATTGCTTGACATTTATCTTTCCCTTTGCCTGTTTGTAATACATTCCAAATTGATGGTGTAGATTAGATTCCACAAACAAGATAGTGAAATATAAAAATGTGTTGATGGCTTTAAGTTGATGAAAGATAAGAATGCAGGAAACAGGAGTAGTAGTTGGCTATACAGCCGCTGGAGCCTGCTCTGACATTCAGTAAGATCCAGATCAAATTCCCTATGTCACTATATCCCCATTCCCCATTATGTCTTTAGTATCCAATACGTACTAACCTTAGACTTTAATATGTTCGAAAGCTGAGCATCCAGAGCTCTCAAGGTTGGAGAATTCCAAAGATTCCAAAATTTAAAGCATTCCCTATATTTCAGCAGTGATGTCCTTCAAAAGCATTTTGGTGGTTACAGTGCAGAGTGTCTTGAGATGATGCTAGCTGTGATGCCAAGGCATTTAATTCTATGTTTAATACCTTTCACATTCTACACCATTTCAGTTAATTAAAAATAGGGTGAGTTTTGCTTTTTTTTGTTCAGTGCAACGTACACATTGCACCTTCATCATATCTTACATTAAGCCACCCATAATTTGTTCTAAGGGTTTTTTTTAAAATTAGCAATTTCATGTTCATAGATAGACGGGACTGCTTTTTGGAGCTGTGAAATGTAATTAAATTGCATGCAGCATTGCCAAGTGATAGCCTCTCATCTATGTAGGTTAAGCTGAACAGATTAATAATTTGTTTTTTTTTAAAGACAGGACATGATAGAAATGGGTAATAATCATTCTACAGCTCTTTACTTTCACTGTCTTCTTATCTGTTCTAACATTTGTTAGTAAGTGAAGGGAGATTGCATTTAATATTCTTTGAGACTGCTAGCCCCTGGGTCTTTTATGGGCTTTTTCATTGAGTTTTTTTTTATTTTAAGGGTGAAATTAATTGTCTTGGGTTAATTTTGTGTCTTATTATTTTGAGGGATCTCTGTATGGACAAATGGTATTCTGGAATCCTTTGGCATTCGTTGTCAAACAAAGAATTCTCAAAGGTCAGACATCACTTAGCTGGAGATGGAGATTAAATGCATATTCCTTAGGGCAAATGCAATAGATGTTTACGGAGAATGCCAAGCAGATCCTACTGTGAGTAACTACAAATTGGACAATTGGTAGCCATATCAACAATGCTCAAAACTAAGAACAAATTAACTGAACTCATGCTTGAACATAGAAGCACAATTGAATGTAGGTTGGCTAAAGGTCTCCAGTGAGTGAATGAGTGAACAAATACATGGCAGATGGTGCAATGAGACCTGGGTGTCCTTGTACAGCAGTTGCTGAACATTCTGAAGAAGAGCCACTGGACTCAAATTGTAAACTCTGCTTTCTCTCCACAGATTCTGCGAGACCTGCTAAGTTTCTTCAGTAACTTCTGTTTGTGACTTTGATCTAAACTGGTGTTCCGTCACTGTTGCTGGATCAACATCTGGAACTCCCGTGGGTGATTTTATAATCCAAACACTACAGCAGTTGAAGAAGGCAGCTCACCGCCAGGGCAATTAAGAATGGACAATACATGCTGGTCTAGCCAGTGACATTCACATCCGTGAACATACAACAAAAACAACAAGAGTTGGTGTGAGTTAGTATTGGGCAGCAGCATTAGTTCCACACTGATGACTTTTTGCTCAGTTGTACCTAACATGTTTTTATTCTTTCATGAAACATAGACATCACTGTCAAGTCCAGTACTTCTAGCCCATGTTTAATTCTTTTGAATGAATAGTTTTTAGGGTTATTAGAGTGGGCAGCACCTTCTGTTTTTATCCCTCAAACTTGCTGGGCTATTCAACAAGATCATGGCTGATCTGATGTTGGCCTTAATGGATCTTTGTTGCCTGTCTCTATAACCCTTTACTCCCTCATCAATGAAAGATTTATTGTCAATTATAGACTTTTGAAATAGGTCAGGCTATTGCCTACAAGTTTTACACTGAGAGCTCCAGTCCTTGTAGCATCGCAGTAATCTACACAGTGTCAGCTAAGGCTGTTGAATGGATTGTTAACCTTAACATAGGCTCTTGTGGCATAGTGGTAGTGTCCCCACCTCTGGAGCAGGCAGGTCTAGGCCAAGTCCCACTGAGCTCTGGAGGTGTGTAATAACATCTCTGTACAGGTTGATTAGAAGCTTTTAAACTACCACATCAGGCCATCTGCATAAAACCTGGAGAAGTCTCCTTGTTTCCCTTTCAAATTAGTTGTAATAACATCACTGTGCAGCTGTTGAATAAATGCCACTTTAATGAAAATTTAACATTGGCAGCTGTCCTTATCGAATTGTAATTTCAAGCAGGAGTCATCCATTCGGTCCCTCGAGTCCCTGCTATTCAATTAGATAATGGCTGATCAGATTGCTACATAGCCATACTTATCCCAATAACTTTTCACAATGTTTCTTATGAAAAATCTATCCACCTCTGCCTTCCGAGGAACATACTGTCTTAATGAATAAACAACCACTGCCATTTATATCACACCTTTAGCCTGTTGAAACATGCAAAGATGCATAATTCCTTACCAGCCTCACCTGAGGTGATGCACATTGGCCAGAAGAACATTAAAAGATGATATAAAATAGAGGGTATGATTCTAAAATGGGTGCAGGAGCAGAGGGACCTGGATGTGTACGTTCACAGATTATTGAAGGTGGCAAGCGAGGTGGAGAGAGCATTTACTAAAGCAGACAGCTGTTTTTTTATTCATTCCTGGGACGTGGGCATCACTGGCTGGTCCATTATTTATTGCCTGTCCCTAGTTGCCCTTGATGGTGATGGTGGTGAGCTGCCTTCTTGAACCGCTGCAGTCCACATGGTGTGGGTTGACCCACAATGCTTCTGGGGAGGGAATTCCAGGATTTTGACATAGCGGCAGTGAAGATACGGTGATATATTTCCAAGCCAGGATGGTGAGTGGCTTGGAGAGGAACTTGAAGGCGGTGGTGTTCCCATGTATCTGCTGCCCTTGTCCTTCTAGATGAAAGTGTTTATGGGTTTGGAAGGTCCTGTCTGAGGACCTTTGGTGAATTTCTGCAGTGCATCTCGTAGGTAGTACACCCTGCTGCTACTGAGTGTCGGTGGTTGAGGGAGTGAATGCTTGTGGATGTGGTACCAATCAAGCGGGGCTGCTTTGTCCTGGATGGTATCAAGCTTCTTGAGTGTTGTTGGGGCTGCATTCATCCAGGAAAGTGGGGAGTATTCCATCACATTCCTGACTTGTGCCTTGGAGATAGTGGACAGGCTTTAAGGAGTCAGGAGGTGAGTTACTCACCACAGTATTCCTAGCTTATGGCCTGCTGTTGTAGCCACTGTGTTTATGTGGTAAGTCCAATTGAGTTGCTAGATCTGTGCGAAGTCTGTCCCATTTAGCACAGTGATAGTGCCACGCAGCACGATGGAGGTTGTTCTCAATGTGAAGGTGGGACTTAGTCTCCACAAGGACTGTGCGATGGCCACTCTTACCAATACTGTCATGGATAGATACGACTGCAGCTGGCAGATCAGTAAGGATGAGGTCAAGTATGTTTTTCCCTCTTGTTGGCTCCCTCACCACCTGCCGCAGACCCAGTCTAGCAGCTATGTCCTGTAGGACCCAACCAGCTCGATCAGTAGTACTGCTGCTGAGCCACTCTTGGTAGTGGATATTGAAATCCCCCACCCAGAGTACATTTTGTGCCCTTGCCATGTGCTTCCTCCAAGTGTTGTTCAACATGGAGGAGTACGGATTCATCAGCCGAGAGAGGATGGTGTGTGGTAATCAGTAGGAGGTTTCCTTGCCCATGTTTAACTTGAAGCCGTGAGACTTCATGGGGCCCGGAGTCAATGTTGAGGATTCCTAGAGCAACACTCTCCCGACTGTATCCCACTGTGCCGCCCCCTCTGCTGGGTTTGTCCTGCCGGTGAGACAGGACATATCCAAGGATGGTGATGGTGGTGTTTGGTACATTGTCTGTAAGGTATGATTCTGTGAGTATGACTGTGTCAGACTGTTGCTTAACTAGTCTGTGAGACAGTTCTCCCAATTTTGGCACTAACCCCTGGATGTTAGTGAGGAGGATTTTGCATGTTCGACAGCGCTGTTTCTGCCGTTGTCTTTTCTGGTGCCGAGGTTGATGCCAGGTGATCCATCCGGATTTATTTTTTTGGGACTTTGTAGTGATTGGTACAACGGAGTGGCTTGCCAGGCCATTTCAGAGGGCAGTTGAGAGTCAGCCACATTGCTGTGGGTCTGGAGTCTCATGTAGGTCAGATCAGGTGAGGGTGGCAGATTTCCTCCTCTGAAGGGCATTAGTGAACCAGATAGGTTTTTCTTGACAATCGGCAATGATTTTGTGGTGATCAGTAGATTCTTAATTCCGGATTTTGTTTTAATTGTATTCAATGTCCATTGGATGATCACTTGGATAGAATCCCTGCAGTGTGAAGCAGGCAATTTGGACCTTGGAGTCCACACTGATGCTCCAAACAGCATCCCAAACAGACCTACACCCCTACCCTATCCCTGATACCTTGTTTCCCATGGCTAATCCACCTAGCCTGCGCATCCCTGAACACTATGGGGCAATTTAGCATGGCCAATCCACCTAACCTGCACATCTTTGGACTGTATGAGGAAACCCACACAGACATAGAGGCTGCAATTGAACCCAGGAATCCTAGTGCTACGGGGCAGCAGTGTTAACGACTGGGTCAGCGTGCCATCCCTGGTGTGCAGTGATATTAGGAAGAGGCAAGAGATTGGCTCTAGGTAATCGAACTGATGCACAGTCAATGGGCCAAGTGGCCTCCTTTTGCATCATCATAACTCTGGATACTGCATGAAGACAGGTGAAAAACACCTGGACAAAGTGTCTGTTTTGAAGGAATATCTGAAAGGATGCATAACGGGAAGCAAGAGATAGAACATAGATCATAGAACAATACAGCGCAGAACAGGCCCTTCGGCCCTCGATGTTGCGCCGCCCTGTGAACTAATCTAAGCCCATCCCCCTACACTATCCCATCATCATCCATATGCTTATCCAAGGACTGTTTAAATGCCCCTAATGTGGCTGAGTTAACTACATTGGCAGGCAGGGCATTCCACGCCCTTACCACTCTCTGAGTAAAGAACCTGCCTCTGACATCTGTCTTAAATCTATCACCCCTCAATTTGCAGCTATGCCCCCTCGTACTAGCCGACGATGAAGAGGTTTAGTGGGCAGAAGGGAAACAGGCAAACAGGATTTCCTGGTAAGGGATGGGATGTGGGCAGCAGGATTTTGCATAAAATATCGTCAAGCACTGTCTTTATCGACTATGTACATGATTAGTACTAATTGCACTGTCACTGCATCAATGACTTAATAAGTTGTAACTAAGCCTTATTTAAAGAGCCATGTCCATCTTAGCTTAGATAAAACTGACATTTGGGAATTGAAAACAAAAAAGAAATGCTAGCAATACTCAGCAGCATCTGTGGAAAGAACCAGGCTAAATATTTCAGGTCAATGACCTATCACTAGAATTCAGAAAGAAGGCATAGTACTAAACCTTGAAGTAAATAATAAGGGTAAATTAAGCAAGCTGGTTAACTTGGAAAATGAGTATCAGATGGCAGAAACATTATTAAGTTTCAAAAAACAATTAGAAAAGAGGGTAAAAGAATTCTGCCAAGTTCACACATGTTGTGAGGTGTGAAATAATCACTTTTTCATTGAACATCACTAACATCAACAGTCACTGAAACAGACTGACTGGTCCTTAGTGCATGGCTTTCATGGGAGCTTGCAGTGCGCAAAATGGCTGCCGCACTTCCTACATTGCAACAGTGACTGATGGGCTGTATCCTAGTGTAGGTACAGACTTAGAGAGAGAAAGAGGTTTAGTGGGTGGTAATCTTCCAAGAATCTTTCGATTCTGGAAAATTCCCAGACAATGTATGTTTAAAAAATTCTTCACCCACTGTGAAGTGCTTGGCGCATTCTGAGGTCATGAAGACATTATCTGAATAAAAGTTCATTGTTTACCGGATGGCTGAATTGGTGTCGATTCTGAGAGCTTTGAGAAAGTAGATTGCACTGTGTTTGTTCATTTTGTCCCTGGTAGCTTTAGGAGACAGAACCTCAAGGCTTAATCAGGTTGTCAAGGAGAGAGTTGAAGTTGTGAGGATCATGTATTGGGGGTTGACAGGCCTAAGGCCTATTTTATAGGCTTGCAATTTTCCTACAAGTGCATCTTTTGGCTGAATGTGTAATCTGCCATCTTTTTAGCATTCCATAATGCACTTTGCAAAAAAAAATCTCATAGTTGAATAATCCAACCCAGAACTGTGAATGGACTAGATTTGGGGGTAGGAGGATTTTTCTTGCTCCATCATTTCTTTCTTCACTGGAAAGAGACAAAAATGCTGCTGCAGTTGTTTGTGATTTATTCAAAATTGTTCTGCCGAGAAAGTAGTGCTTGTGAGAATTTGTGTTTAGAATGCTTTCCTTTCAAGTGGGGAATTACAAGACTGACAAAAGCTTATGTTCTAGAAATTCCACTCACTGCATAAGCCAGGTGTTTTAATCAAGGAGAAAAGAATAGATTTTACATATAGATTAGGTTCCAGAGTCTTGTGACTAACCCAGTATTGAGGTATCAATGATCTGGTGACAGGAGTAAGAAAAACAGAAAATACAATCCAACAGGTTCAACAAGTCAAATTGATTTTAAAACCACCTACTTGCCTTTTTCTTGTACCTGGACAGCCTTGGTGTTTAAACTCATTTATTGTGTTTGCTTAGTTTCATAGAGTCATAGAGATGCACAGCACAGAAACAGACCCTTGGTCCGATTCATCAGTGCTGACCAGCTATCCTAAATTAATCTAGTCCCATTTGCCAGCATTTAGCCCATATCCCTCTAAACCCTTCCTAATCAAATACCCATCCAGATGCCTTTAAAATGTTGTAATTGATCTAGCCCCCGCTACCTCCTGAACAAATGCGGCTCATTCCACACCCTGCATGAAAAAGCTGTCCCTTAAGTCTCTTTTAAATCTTTCCCCTCTCAGCTTAAACCTATGCCCTCTAGTTTTGGACTCCCCTGCCCTGTGAAAAAGACATTGGCTATTCATCCTATCCATGCCCCTCATGATTTTATAAACCTCTATAAGGTCATCCCTCCGACTTTCCAGGGAAAATAGCCCCAGCCTATCCAGCCTCTCCCTACCAAACCCTTGAACCCTGGCAATATCCTTGTAATTTTTTTCTGCACCTGTTCAACTTTGCAAACAAGTATATTACTATGATGGTACTGAACTTTGTTTTCTACTTGTGGGCTTGCATCTGCCCTAAAATTTAATTGTGATCTCTTTCACCAATATGAAATATGTATTTTGTAAATGAGAATCTTTCTCCTAAGTGTCAACTTTGCAAAGTTGGGCATACTACATTCTTTTGTTTATAGCCCAATCACAGGATGTGGCATCGCTGATTAAGCCAGAATTTATTGCCCATCCCAAACTGCCCTTGAGAAGGTGGTGTTTCTTGTGTCAGTAAGTTATATTAGGATATATACTTGAAAGTGATGAATTTAGAGCGATAAAGAGATAGGACTTGAGAAGGGATTAGCCGGATAGCTCTTTTGGGAACCAGTTCGGACACGATAGGTTGAATGGCCTCCTTGTGTACTGTGAAATTCAATGATTCTAAGACAATTAATACGTAAAGTGTTACCACAAGGTAAGCTGCCCATTAGGTTATAATGGACTCTTTAAACAAAGAAATGCTGGAGATTTGAAACAACCAAAAACAGGAAATTTCTGGGGAAATCCAGCAGGTCTGGCAGCACGTGTGGACAGATGGCTGGCTGAGGGAGGTTAACACCATTTGCTAGTACAGTGGGCATCCAAGTAGGCTCATAGTGAGTGAGCATCCCAGAGAGGCAGCCTGGTCTAGTCCCTGAGCTGTGTGCATGGTCCTGGGCACAGTGTTCTTGGTGTAGCATTACAATGAGAGTTGTCATTACACCCTGAGGTGCAGCATTAAAGTGCAGAAATGCACTGCGAGTGTAATGGAGAGAATGTCTGCTGTGAGGGTTCTTAGAAGCTGGCACATGTTGGACGCCGGTGTCCATAAATGTGGCGTGTGTATGGCCAGTGTCCATGGAGCGTGCCCTGAAATACTGGCACCTGATGCCCAATGTGGATGTCCTTTGCAGTAAGTGACAAGCTAAAGTACCATGTCAACATTTAACTATTTTCGCACGTTTGTCTGATAGGAGGTTGAATATTAATGAGGCGAGTTGTACCCTTCATTTGGTTTTTAGTAGGCTATAATCCCCGTTAATTGGCAACTCACCATTGCCTAATGAGAAGGGATAAAAGGTACTGCAGATGCTGGAGAATCCGAGATAACAAGGCGTGGGGCTGGATGAACACAGCAGGCCAAGCAGCATCATAGGAGCAGGAAAACTTGACGTTTCGGGCCTAGACCCCATTTCTGATGAAGGGTCTAGGCCCGA
>JAHRHZ010000283.1:73346576-73358868 GCA_024137785.1 Ginglymostoma cirratum
GTCCGTCCTCCCTGGACTGACCTATCTCCTCCCTACCCCTCTACCTACACTCACCTTCACTGGCTCCATCCCCGCCTCTTCGACTTGTCTGCCTCCTCTCCACCTATCCTCTCCTCTATCCGCCTCCCCCTCTCTCCCTATTTATTTCAGAACCCTCTTCCCCTCCCCCATTTCTGATGAAGGGTCTAGGCCCGAAACGTCAAGTTTTCCTGCTCCTATGATGCTGCTTGGCCTGCTGCGTTCATCCAGCCCCACGCCTTGTTATCTCATTGCCTCATGAGAAACTTGCTTTGCCACTCGGGAAGTGTATAAAAGATTCGGCAAGGTGAGCCTGATGTTGAGATTGATCTTGGCGGACCTCTTGTGCAATTCTGCCCCAAATCTCACCATAGCCCATATCATTCAGGCTCTTTCTAGGGTTCTACTCCTAGACTGGCTCCAGTAAGAAGGATTGGTGGCAGTGAATGTATGCAAGGCATCTCAGATGGTTCCAGACAACACACACTGTTATAATGTGGGCGCGCTGTCTTCTTGCTGTAGTCCGTCAGAGGGTAGGTTCACTGTGCTGTTAGGAAGGGAGTTAAAACATTATGTGTTACCTTTATTATTCAAGCAGGCAACTTGACACTTCAATATATCATCAGTGAACCATCATCAGCATTCCACAAATCTGGCATAAACTTAACACATAACATAATTTCATTCCATTTTTAGCATCTTCTATATCTGTGATAAATATATAGATATATTTACAGAGGAGCGACAAGAGAGTTTGCGCCGGGATTAAAGAGAAAGGATCATAAGGAAGATGTGAGGTACACAAGAGTCCAGAAAAGTGTTGTGGTTGGTAAGGTAGAATATTAATTTAAGGTGGTTGTGGAGAATGTAACATTTTATGTTTAGAAATTAAAACAGGTCTCAGGGAACATCATCTTTATTCACATTGTGCAGCACTACTATGTCTCCCAGTAGTAGATGCTGATCCTCTCCGTGAATACATTAAGAAGGAAAAGAGCTACCGAAGTCATGCTTAAAATATTGTTTTACAGTTGCCAAAATAGTTTATTGATTGCTTTGTGAAGCAAGGTTGAGTAGTTTGACTCTATGCTCATTAGAATTTAGAAAAATGAGAGATGATCTCATTGAAATGCCTAAGATTCTGAGATACAAGCTTACCAGTGCAGGTTCTAGAAAGGAGGTTCCCTCTCATGGGAATCTAGAATTCGGGACACAATTTAAAATGAGGGGTCCCCTACTTAAGGCACAAACTGGGAGGATTTTTTCTGTCAAGAGTTTGTAGTTCATGGAATTCTGTTCCCCAAAGAGCAGATCAATATATTCAAGGCAATGGCCTAAAGGTATTATTGCTGGACAGTTAATCTAGAGACCCGGGTAATGTTCTGGGGACCTGGGTTTAAATCCTGCCATAGCAGATGGTGGAATTTGAATCCAATAAAAATCTGGAATTAAGAGTCTAATGATGTGACGCGAACTATACTGTAAACGGAAGATCCTTGGGAAAAGTTGATGAGCAGAGAGATCTGGGAGTTCAGGTCCATTGTACCCTGAAGGTGGCTGCACAGGTGGATAGAGTGGTCAAGAAGGCATATGGTATGCTTGCCTTCATCGGACGGGGTATTGAGTATAAGAGCTGGCAGGTCATGTTAAAATTGTACAAGACTTTGGTTCGGCCGCATTTAGAATACTGTGTACAGTTCTGGTCGCCACATTACCAAAAGGATGTGGAAGCTTTGGAGAGGGTACAGAGAAGGTTTACGAGGATGTTGCCTGGTATGGAAGGTGCTAGCTATGAAGAGAGGTTGAGTAGGTTAGGATTGTTTTCATTAGAAAAAAGGAGATTGAGGGGGGACCTGATTGAGGTCTTCAAAATCATGAAGGGTATAGACAGGGTTGATAGAGATAAGCTTTTTCCCAGGGTGAGGGATTCAGTAACGAGGGGTCACGTGTTCAAGGTGAGAGGAGAAAAGTTTAAGGGGGATACACGCGGAAAGTACTTTACACAGAGGGTGGTAGGTGCCTGGAACGCGTGGCCAGCAGAGGTAGTAGAGGCAGGCACGGTAGATTCATTTAAGGTGCGTCTGGACAGATGCATGAGTAGGTGGGGAGCAGAGGGATACAGATCCTTAGGAATTGGGCGATAGGTTTAGACAGTGGATTTGGATCAGCACAGGCTTGGAGGGCCGAAGGGCCTGTTCCTGGGCTGTAAGTTTTCTTTGTTCTTTGTTCTTTGATGACCATGAATCCATTGCTAATTATCAGAAAAACCCATCTGGTTCACTAATGTCCTTTAGGAAAGGAAACTGCCATCCTTACGTGGACTGATCTACATGTGACTCCAGACCCACAGCAATGTAGATGACCCACAACTGCTCTCTGGCCCAATTAGGGATGGGCAATAAATGCTGGCCTAGCTAGTGACACCCTCATCCTGTGAATGAATGAATAAAAAAAAAACAAGTGAGAATATTGTAAACGGTTAAGGGAGACAGGCAGGAAAGCAGAGTTGTGGACGCAGTTAGATCACCCATGATCATACTGTGGAGTAGACTCAATGACCTGAACGGCCTATTTCTGCACCTATTTATAATAATCTTACGAAATAAAAAGATAGCTAACCTTTTAACTATGGAGTTGTGAAACTTTCTGTCATACGGAAAAAAAAACCCAGAAGAACTGCGGATGCTGGAAATCAGGAATGAAAGCAAAAGTTGCTGGGAAACCTCAGCAAGTCTGGCAGCGTCTGTGGAGATAAAGTAGAGTTAATGTCTCAGATGGTATCATTGGAACAGAAGCGATGGAGATGAAGAAACTGGAAGGATGGAATAGAGTCTTTATAGTAACCTCCTCTCATCTCCTTACTCTCATCTCATCTCCAACTGTCACACACCAGGCCTTTTCATTACATGGGCTGCGACCGCAACCAACACATTATCAGCTACTAATGGTCCCATTGGCAGCTATCGGTTCCCCAGGCTGACCTTCACCCAAAACTTTGTCCAATGTTGATCTCTGTCTCTGGGCTTCATTTCCATCTATTGTTTATACACCCCCCCCCCCACTCATCTTCAGCACATGTCCTAACCTTTTCCAAGCTACAATCAGTTCTGAAGAAGGGTCACGGAACCCAAAACGTTAACTTAGCCTTTACAGACTGTCTTTACAGACTATGTTAGTGCATAGCATGGAACCGTGAAGATCTCACAGACTCATAATGATTCATTCTGAGCCAGTAAATGGGTACTATTATTGTCCCCATGGTCGGAGAGGCAGGATCATGGGTGATGGCGAGCGTGACAGGTGATTAGTGGTGGGAGTGGGGGTTGTTCAAAAAGTATGTTGTGAAGAGGACATAAGGAGGTTACATAAATTATCAGGATAAATTGGTGAGGTTGGGACTGTTCATCTTGGAGATAAGAAGGCTAACATCTGATAGAAGTTTTCAAAATCATGAAGGGGTTGGATAGAGTAAGCAAGAAGAAATTGTTCCTGCTCATAAAAGGAGCAGGAATGAGAGTACACAAATTTATAATGATTTGCTACAGAAGCGAATACAGTGCAAGAAAAGTCTTTTTTGCGCAGAATGGGTGGTTTGGGTATGAAATGCACTACCTGAAAATGTGGTGAAGATAGTTCAGTTGAGACATTGAAGAGGGAAATCAATGACTGTCTCCATTTAAATAATGTGCAAGGCCATGGGGAAAAGGCGGGTGAATTGTACTAAGCTTGTGGTGGGTGCAGGAATGTGAGACCAGCAGTCTGTAACTTGGATATAACTCATTCCGAGCTCCATAACCATTGCACCCTCAAAACCTGTGACCCTGAAATTTCAGCAGCCTGTTATTTACTTTGGGAAGCCCTGTTGTAATGTGTGTTAGAATCAATAGGAACCAGCCTGAATCAGGGTCCTCTTCTGTCCATGCAACCTACCAAAATTAAACAAGATAGGTTTGTTGCTTAAAGTATGATTGCAAATATCATCAAACTCCGGTTCTGAGGAAGGGTCACCAGACCCGAAATGTTAACTCTGATTTTTTTCTTCACAAATGCTGCCAGACCTCCTGAGCTTTTCCAGCAACTTCTGTCTTTGATCATCAAACTCATATTAACATATTGTAAAACATGGTGCTGATTCGTCCAGTAATTATAGTTTGAATTTATAGATTTTAAGACATGTCTTAAAACTAAATTTCTGGCTAAGCTTTAGATCATCTGCTCCAATCTCGTCATGAATGGTTCAGTGTCATAGATTGTGTTGTGATGCCCTTGATAAACACCCAGTAGCACTTTATCATGTCAAAGATGCTGTGTTGGTACAAGGTGTTGTTCCATCTATAATTAGAAGTAAATGCTTATTGTGTACATGTGAATATAAACATTGATTCCAGCTATGTAGATATAGCAAGAGCATAATTTGAGATTAATTTGGCATTTTATCAGTTGTTGTCCTTGATGAGAATCATTACAATGATCCTATTGTATCATATTAAACATGATCTATAAATCATATTGCTATGAATAAGCAGTAGTCAAGGAAAGCACAGACAATAATTTTGTTGAGAATTTGACTTACATGGGGCATTAAACCTGACAGAATAAAGAATAGTCTTAATTTTTTTGGTATGTGCAGATTGGCTGTTGTCCCATAAATCAGCACAAATCAAACTAACTTTCGAATGAACTAGAGGATTTACAACTAAACTTATTATGTACTTGCAGTGAAATATTAATGGTCGTTGTATTTCTTGCAGTTGTTATAGTGCAGGTCTGTTTGAATATATTGTTGGTATGCTGTTAGGCACTAATAGGCAGTGAATTCTTTAAGAAACAGCTTCTTAAGAATAGCTTCTGGGACAGCACAGTAGCTCAGTGGTTGGCACTACTGCCTCATAGGGCCAGGGACCTGGGTTTGAGCCCGCTCTTGGGCTACTGTCTGTGTGGTGTTTGCACGTTCTCCTTGTGTCTGTGTGGGTTTCCATCAGCTGCTCTAATTTTGTCTCACAGTCCAAAGATGTACAGGTTAGGTGGATTGGCTGTGCTAACTTGCCATGTAGTATGCAGGGATATACAGGCTAGGTGGGTTAGCCAACGGAAATTGGGTTACAGGGATACAGTAGTGGGGTGGGTCTGGATGGGATGCTCTTTGGAGGTTTGCTGTAGACTTAAAAGGCCAAATGGCCCGCTTTCACACTGTAGGGATTCTATTATTCATCCTGATTTCTCATAGTACACTGTTTCAGTTCCTTGGTACTCCATTTCTTTCATACCTAAATCAAATCATCAGGACACTTTCTCTCAGGCCTCTCTGCATGATATTCTACAGCTGATTAAGCACAAGGTTCTCAGCATATGGGATAGGCCATTTAGGGCTGAGACGAGGAAAGATTTCTTTCACCCAGAGAGTGGTGAGCCTGTGGAATTCTGTATCACAGGAAACAGTTAAGGCCAAAAAATTTGACCGTTTTCGGGAAAGAGTTAGATATACTTCCTATGGCTGAAGGGTGTACAGAGAAAGCAGGAATAGGGGACTGAGCAGGATAAATCAACCATGATCGTATTGAGTTGCGGAACAGGCTCAAAGGGCCAAGTGACCTACTCCTGCTCCTATTTTTCGTGTTTCTCTGTTTTTATGAGTGTACTTTGGGCTGATGATAACTCCCTATTTGAGGGTAAAGTCCTCCTTCCTGCATCCTCTTAATTTACAGTTTCACTTGGAAAGTCCATTATCGTCTGAGTTTGTTGCTGCAAAACCACATTCAAGGATAGCCAAGGTCATCATTATTGGATATATCCTTGGATGGACAGGCATTGTCAAAGAGTATTGCATTATGTAGCCTTCGTCAGTTTGCTATGGCTCTTCGTACTTGCAGCCAGGGCCATTTCTCAGCTTCCAGTTGATGACATTATTACTAGTCTTTGCTCGTGGTCTAATTAGAATGGTCTTCCTAAAATGCAAAACCTGTCAGATCGGTCAAGTCTGCAGCATGTATTATTCGTGAGCTGACTGACTGGGTCATTGGGTAGCTGAATGTACACTGTAAGTAAAGACCAGATGGTGAAATGGCTTTTATGTTACCGATCAATGCTTTCCTGATTCCGACCTGGAGCATCAGGTGAAAGGCGCAATCTATGAGCAAAAATGGGACCCGTAGACAAAGGCTTGTAGAAGCAGCAGCAAGCGAAAATTGGAATTAATCAGCAATATTGTTACAGTTTCCCCAATGCAGCCATTACAGAAGACTGAACTTTTCAACGATACAGGCTGAGTTTTAGTATGTTCAGAGTTTATGCTGTATACATTGACGGAGTAGGTAATAGTATAAGAGTTTATACTGTGTACATAAGCAGTGGCTTTCAGTCTGTTCAGATTTTGTACTCTGTACATTAACAGAGTAAGTTTCAATATGCTTAGAGTTTATACTGTAAAAGTTAACAGGTTCCAGTATGTTCAATTTATACTGCATCTGTTAAGTGTGCTGGTTTCAGTATATTCAGGTCTTATGCTATCCACATTAACAGGGTCAATTTCAATATAAAGTCGTAGACTCATACAAGTAGAAACAGATCCTTCGATCCAACTGGTCCATACCGACCATGTTCCCAAACTGAACTGGTCCCACCTGCCTGTATTTAGCCCATATCTCTCCAAACATTGTTTTTATTCATTTACTTATCTAAATGTCTTTTAAACATTGTAACTGTACCTGCATCCACCACTCCCTCTGGAAGTTCATTCCACACGCACACCTCAGTTCATTTTTAAATCTTTCTCCTGTCACCTTAAAAATCTGCTCCCCAGACTTGAAATCCCCCACCCTAGGGAAAAGACAAAGATATGTTCAGAGTTTACCCTCCTGCTCATTAACAGTGTAGGTTAGCAGCACTTTGGAGCTTGATACTTCTGTCACTCTCAAATGACTCGCCAGCACAGACTGGAACTGAACGTCAGAGGTTGAACTGGTCTCCTCCTAAGCCCGGTGGGTGGCTCCCAGGAACTCTGGTAACTTTCTTTCACTTGCCAATATGGGTATTGCAGTTTTTAAAAGCTAATTGTTAACCCCAAATAGAAAGACAAACTCAAATGTTTAACTTAGAATTCCAAGAACCTAAATTTGCTGTAGACAGTATTAAAATACATATATACAGATGAAATAACTTCACGGAAGCTGGTATCCTGTCACCAAGTCACCCTTTATTTACATAAAAACCGAAAGAACTGCGGATGCTGTAAATCAGAGACAAAAATAAAAGTTGCTGGGGAAGCTCGGCAGGTCTGGCAGCATCCAGCAAAAGTTGACATTTCAAGTATTGTGGAACTCTTCTTCAGAACTGATTTTGGTTTTATGCGTTGCAGTATTTGTTTTGTCAATTTGACAAATAAAAGGTTATTAACAGTAGAAAAGAAGATAAAGATGAAAGAGATATCCTATTCCCTTATAAACAGATTCGAAGATTTTAATACACACAGAAGCACTCTTTGTAGGTTGAACTAGAAACAACATTTGTATCAGAATCAGTACACCCTGGTAAAGCTTGCAAGCATTATTGCAGAGATAGTAGGAACTGCCGATGCCAGAGAATCTGAGACAACAAGGTGTAGAGCTGGATGAACACAGCAGGGTGTAGAGCTGGAAATGTTATTGTAGTTCTGAGACAATCAACTGCTGTGCCTCTACCTGGTCCAGCTTACTTCCAAGGTGGAGGGATTCTTTACTTTTTAGTACTTTGATGCACTCAAAGTAGTTGAAATTTCAAATCATCTGCTCTAACTTTAAACAACTCGTTCTTAATTACAATAATTACTATCATCCTCCACACTCAGCTTCCTTCTATTACCGTAATATCTCAGATGCAGTATCTATTGCTTTTCTAAACAAATTTCAAAATCTTTACTTCTTTTGCACCAACAGTATCCCAATACCCCAGTCTGAGATTAATTATAACGTGTTATTTTTAGGTAATTTCATTACTTAAAACTCGTTTTCTTAGAAATGCTGCTTTGCACAATTAAGTTGAAAAACTTCACAGTAGTTTGCAGCTTGATATGTGCTTCTCTCTCAAATGACATCCCAGCACAGACTGAAACTGAAAGTCACAGTCTAGAAAATTCTCCCCCTAAGCCCTCTGGGTAGTTCCCGAGGAACTCTGAGTAATTTCCTTCATTTGGAATTGAGGGTAGTGTGGTTTTTGTTAAAAACTAATTGTTTACTCCAAACACGTAGACGAACCCAGCTGTTTTAACTTAGAATTTCAAGAACCTAAACTTACAGTAGATAATGCTTGCAGTACCATCACAGAGATTTTAGTATATTCAGAGCTATTCTATATATGTTAACGCAGTAGGTTTCATTATATTCAGAGTTTACACATTAATGAGATAACTCCACAGAGGCCAGTATCCTGCCACCAAGTCACCCTTTATTTACACGTGCACAGTACTTGTATTCTGACCAGCCCTGAGGGAAAAAGAGAATCCCTGTGACTCCTGTTTATATCTGTCAGCCAGGACTCCCTGATTGGACCAGGTTAACAGCCCCAATCAGGGAACTCATACTCAATGAGATCCACCCGGCCAACCCTGTCCCAATCACTGCAATTAACAAAGCACATTTCAGTATGTTCAGAGTTCATACTGTGTGTGCTAACGTGTTCAGTGTTAAAATGTGCAGACATTATACTCTATACATTAGCAGAGTAGGTTTCAGTGTGTTTTGTGTTGAAACTAAAGCTAGTTCAAATGTCTACAGATCTCCAAGTGTTGCTGGCACATTTTCTATAGCTCAAGTAATTATCCATTTGCTCCCAACCTAACAGCATGTGGGTTTATCTATACCACATTGAAAAAGCAGCTCAAGAAGGTGGCTTCTCATCACTTTCTTAAGCCAAGTAGCAAATGAGAATAATGTGCTGACCTTGACACCAGTATAAACAACCCATGAATGAACAGAAATATACCATATATAGCCTTCAGTTTCTCAGTGTTGTATTGTCTTTGGTGACTTAGATTTAACTGAGAGATTCTTTCTCTTTTATGGATGCAACTTTTTTTTTGTCATTGTTCTTTCCTGGGACGTGAGTGGTGCTGGATAGGCCAGCGTTTGATGCTTACTTCCCTTGTCCTTGAGAAGGTGTTGGTGAGCTGCCTTCTTGAACAATTGCATTTCATGAGGGTCAGATATTCGTACAGTGCTGTTGGAAAGGGAATTCTAGCAACTGTGAAGGATTGATGACATACAGCAGCTCCAAGTAAGGATTGTTTGTGGCTTGTCAGGTAATTTATAGCTGAAGATATTCAATGAACCTCACGTATCTAAATCTCATCTGAGTAAACCCGCAGACATTGAAAAAAACACTCTTTAAAGAAAGATCAATAATTTCAAGCTATAAAGTGACACAGGAAGATGTCTCCTGCTATTTTTTGGAATAGCCGCGCAGAATCTTTTATTTTCTTCTGTTAGTGATGACAGGCCTCACCTCATTGAAAAGCCAATGTCTCCAACAGTGCAGCATTCCCTCAGTAATGCCTTGGAGACTGGTAGCTAGCAGGATATTCCGTGGATCATATTCGGTCCTCATTCTATAAAGATTGGAACATGGTGTCATGCTGTATTGGACACGGTCATAGCGCACCGTATCAGGTGCAGATATGATGGACTGAATGGCCTCCTCCTGCGCCATAACTATTCTGTTGTTTGACGTATTGTGTTCCTTTGAAAGAACAATTCAATTAGTCCTGCTCTTCTGCCTTTTCCCTGCAACTTACCTGATTTGAATATAATTATGAATCCAGTTTCCATTTGAAAGTTATCACCCCATTTCATCCCGCTAACAGTTTGGTTAAAGGTCCAATGGAGAGTAAAGGTGCAAAGGACCAAAAAAGCGCGTGAATACGAAGTGAACAATTCAGGTGAGAGTTATAGTGAAGAGTTTTGTGAACAGCACCATGTTTTGCAACAGCTTTGTATAAAATGGCCAATAAGGTGCCAGGTTATATGAGTGAAGGGATCGAGTACAAATTGAATAAATTGAATTACTGTTATATCAGACACTAATCTTGCCTGTCTAGAGTGTAGCCTGAGTTTTTTGCCATTGAATTATCAGACAGATAAGAATGCCCTGAAGGTATTGCAATAATTGAGCAGTAAAGATTTCAGAATTTGCTACAAGGGAAAGCTTAGGAACCATGGAGGAGATTTTTCCTTGGGGACTCAATGACATCAGGATGCCTGTAATAAAACCAGCCTGAATTTGTTGGAGGTTTCTGTTAGTAAAGATCGCAGCGAGTGGTTTTAGACTAAGTACAAATCAGACAGATCCTCTTCCCTTCAAATTAGTGCCAGAACAAGAAGCCCCAGCCAGCAAAAGTTGCAGAAGCGTAAAGTTTAAATGAGTTTCAAAAGTTAATGGGAGATAACAAGCATGGGGCTGGATGAACACAGCAGGTCAAGCAGCATCATAGGAGCAGGAAAACTTGACGTTTCAGGCCTAAACCCTTCATCAGAAATGGGGGAGTGGAAGGGGGTTCTGAAATAAATAGGGAGAGAGGGGGAGGCGGATCGAGGATGGATAGAGGAGAGGATAGGTGGAGAGGAGGCAGACAAGTCGAAGAGGCGGGGATGGAGCCAGTAAAGGTGGGTGTAGGTAGGGGGATGGGGAGGAGATAGGTCAGTCCAGGGAGGACAGACAGGTCAGGGGGGCGGGATGATGTTAGTAGATAGGAGATGGGGGTGTGGCTTGAGGTGAGAGGAAAAACAGGTTAGGGAGGTGGAGATGAGCTGGGCTGGTTTTGGGATGCGGTTGGGGGAGGGGAGATTTTGAAGCTTGTGAAATCCACATTGATACCATTGGGCTGCAGGGTTCCCAGGCTGAATATGATTTGCTGTTGCTGCAGCCTTCGGGTGGCATTACTGTGGCATTGTAGGAGGCCCAGGGCGGACATGTCATCTGAGGAATGGGAGGGGGAGTTGAAATGGTTCGCGACTGGGAGGTGCAGTTGTTTGTTGCAAACTGAGCGCAGGTGTTCTGCAAAGCGGTCCCCAAGCCTCCGCTTGGTTTCCCCGATGTAGAGGAAGCCACAACGGGTACAGCGGATGCAGTATACCACATTGGCAGATGTGCAGGTGAACATCTGCCTGATTTGGAAAGTCTTCTTGGGGCCTGGGATTGGGGTGAGGGAGGCGGTGTGGGGGCAGGTGTAGCACTTCCTGCGGTTACAAGGAAAAGTGCCAGGTGTGGTGGGGCTGGAGGGGAGTGTGGAGCGGACGAGGGAGTCGCGGAGGGGGTGGTCCCTCCGGAAGGCAGATAAGGGTGGGGAGGGAAAAATGTCTTTGGTGGTGGAGTCTGACTGCAGATGGCGGAAGTGTCGGAGGATGATGCGTTGGATCCGGAGGTTGGTGGGGTGGTACGTGAGGACGAGGGGGATTCTTTTTTTGTTATTATTGCGGGGACGGGGCGTGAGGGATGTGTTCCAGGAAATGCGGGAGACACGGTCGAAGGCGTTCTCGACCACTGTTGGGGGGAAGTTGCGGTCCTTGAAGAATGAGGACATTTGAGGTGTACGGGAGTGGAATGTCTCATCCTGGGAGCAGATGCGGCGGAGGCGAAGGAATTGGGAATAGGGGATGGCATTTTTGCAGGAGGGTGGGTAGGAGGAGGTGTATTCCAGGTAGCTGTGGGAGTCAGTGGGCTTGAAATGGACTTGAAATGTTTCTAGGTGGTTGCCCGAGATGGAGACAGAGAGGTCCAGGAAGGAGAGAGAAGTGTTGGAGATGGTCCAGGTGAACTTCAGGTTGGGATGGAAGGTGTTGGTGAAGTGGATGAACTGTTCGAGCTCCTCGTGGGAGCACGAGGCGGCGCCGATGCAGTCATCAATGTAACGGAGGAAGAGGTGGTGTTTAGGGCCAGTGTAGGTACAGAAGAGGGATTGTTCCACGTAACCTACAAAGAGGCAGGCATAGCTTGGGCCCATGCGGGTACCCATGGCCACCCCCTTTGTCTGTAGGAAGTGGGAGGAATTGAAAGAAAAGTTGTTGAGGGTGAGGACGAGTTCGGCTAAGCGGTTGAGGGTGTCGGTGGAGGGGGATTGGTCAGTTCTGCAGGACAGGAAGAAGCGGAGGGTCTTTAGGCCATCAGCATGGGGAATACAGGTGTATAGGGACTGGACGTCCATAGTAAAAATGAGGTGTTGGGGACCGGGGAATTGGAAGTTCTGGAGGAGGTGGAGGGCGTGGGTGGTGTCACGGACGTAGGTAGGGAGTTCCTGGACCAAGGGGGT
>JAHRHZ010000283.1:73363868-73393459 GCA_024137785.1 Ginglymostoma cirratum
GTTTTCCTGCTCCTATGATGCTGCTTGACCTGCTGTGTTCATCTAGCCCCATGCTTGTTATCTCGGATTCTCCAGCATCTGCAGTACCTTTTATCTCAAAAGTTAATGGAGTGTCTTTCTGGAGAGTAAGGGAGGAAATTGAGGAATACGACCTGGTGGCTCAGCGGTTAGCACTGCTGCCTCACAGCACCAGGGACCTCAGTTTAATTCCACCCTCGGGCGACTGTCTCTGTGGAGTCTGCTCATTCTCCCCCTGTCTGCGTGGGTTTCCTCCAGGTGCTCTGGTTTCCTCCCATAGGCCAAAGATGTCCTGGTTAGGTGGATTGGCCGTGCTAAATTGCCCTGTGGTGTGCTGGCTAAGTGGGTTAACTTTGGGAACTGCAGGGTTATGGGGATACAGTAGGGGGGGTGGTGGGTCTGGGTAGGATGCTCTTCGGTGGACCAGTGTAGACTCGATGGGCCAAATGGCCTGCTTCCACACTGGAGGGATTCTCTGAAACTGACAGGTTCTGAGACAGGAATTGAGTTCTGCAAGAACTTCCTATTTTAATGTAGATTTTGAATGTTGACTGGGTGCTGAACTTGTGATTTCCCTGGTTTAAATACTATATGTAAAGTGTGGTACTTCGAAGTGTTAAAATGGCATTTTGATATATGTTATATTGGCACTAAATACCATTGTTCACTTTTGGTTTGTTTGCAAATTTGAGGATTATTTTCAGTGTCACCTTTACACTGGAATTAATGGAGGTAATGATGAATTGCAAAAAAGCTATAGCCAGAAGTGAAGGGCGGCATAATTGGAACTATTAAGTACAATGTGATCTTGATGTCCTTGCTAAAATATTGGAGTATAGGAACAGAGGAACAGGAGTTAGCCATTCAGCCCATCAAGTTTGTTCTACCATTCAATGAGATCCTGGCTAATCTGTAGACTAACTCTGTTTCGTGCCTTTGGCATATATCCCTTATTACCTTTTTGAACAAAAATGTTTCAATCTCAGTTTTAAATTGAGCAGCTAGGCCCAGAATTTGACACTATACTCCACATGGGGCGGAATCTTCCAAATATGTTCTTGTCGCAGACACTTGTTGGTCCCTAACTACTTTATTCTGCTCTGACATTTTCAGAGTGAGACTCACTGGGTCACAATATCGACAGGAGAGGCAGGTATACTGTGGTATTCTCACTGGACTTTTAACCAGAGACCCAAGCTAATTTCTGGGGTGGGACATGCGCTTGAGTCTGACCAGAGCAGATGGTGAAATTTGAATTCAGTTAATAAATTGGAATTAAAAGCTAGTCTAATGGTGATCAAAAAGCCATTGTCGATTCTCTTTCTGTAAAAAAACAGTCTGATTCACTGATGTCCTTTAGGAAAGGAAAATCTGTAACAGTTCGCTGGCCTGACTAACACAAGACTCCAGGTGGTGACTGTTACAAAGCAGAGTTTGACCCTGCTCTGAGAACTAAAAGCAAAACACCCAAGGAACATCATCTTGCCCTGTAATCTGCAAAAGGAGTGTCAAAAATGGTGTAACCTGCTTTTCAGCAATTTCTAATGGTTAAACAAAATAAATCCCTGACAATCACTGTAAAATCAACAAGTGGCTATTTATTTATCTAACAGTGAACATATAAACTAAACTGATAACAAACCAAACAAATTCTTTCTAACTATTAACTATTCCTGAATAAAGCAAGATTCTAATGGTTTGCTGTTCCAATAAATACAAATCCCACTTGTATATAAAGAAAGAATTTAGTCTCTTGAAATTACAACCAGGTTATGCGTCTTCTGGAATGTTCTGTGCCTTCTCTGTTGATTTTTCTGTCAGAATTATTAACTAGTTGCATTGTTGGTACCGTTGTTATTTAGATGGTGCTTTGTCTAAGACATAGAGGAAGCTTTGGCAGATGGCAGCTAGCTCTCTGCTCTTTGTCCAACTGCCCTGTTCTTTTATACCCTTGATGAAATATCTATATTTCTTACAATAGGATTGGACCTATGTTGTCAAAACCATCAGACTTAAATGTAATAGGTTATTGGTATCTCAGCGCCCGGTTCAAATTGATTGGCTAAATTCAAAAGCCTGTTGTCATGATAACAACCGCTGCTTGGCCTGCTAACTGTACAGCCTTTTGACACAAATGTACGGTCTGTGTACTTGCAAACTTTCAAGCTGCTGCTCATAGACATCCATTTTAAATCTCTAAACACAGAAAAATCACATGATCTTTTAAAGGGACCACGCAATGCCCCACCCCCACCTAGCATTTTATAAACACCAAATTTCCTGCCTCCCAATCCACAAGTACTTTGCAACAGTGACTCATATTTGACCTTTGAAATGGCCTAGCAAATCAATGACATTACCATCACTGAACCCTTCATTATCAATATCTTAGGGTTACCATTGATCATTGGATTAGTCTTATTAATACTGGGACTACGAGAACAGGTCATAACCTAAGAATACGAGGCTGGCAAAGAAGTCATCACATGACTCTCCAAAGACTGCCCATCTATAAGGCTCAGGAATGTGATAGAATAATCCCCACTTGCCTAGATGAGTGCAGTTCCAACAACACTCAAGACGCTCAACAAAATCCAGGACAAAGCAGCCTCCTTGATTGGCATCTTATCCACATTTAGCACTCACTCCTTCCACCACTAAGAACAGTATGCACCATCTACACGAGAAATTTCAACAACCCAGTGAGGTTTGACAGCACCTTCCAAGCCTGCACCCTTTACCTCCTCAGGAGCATGGGAACACCACCAGCCACAAGCTGTGCCCAAAGACATACACCATCCTGACCTGAGCTAGAATCGCTGTTCCTTCACTGTCACTGGCTCAAAATCCTGGAAATATTTCCCACAGGCAGCACTCTGGGTGTTCCCACTACACCTCATGGTGCAACAGTTTAGGAAGGCAGCTCACCACTTTATCAAGGAATGGGCACTAACTCTTGCCCCATGTCCCATAAAGTAGTTTAGAAATGTCAGAACTATAGAACAATTATAAATAGTCAGAGGTCATTCAACTACTTAGATCATAGAATCCCTACAGTGTAGAAACATGCCCTTTCGCCCAGCCAGTCCACACTGAACCTCAGAATATCCCACCCAAACCCATCTCTCTATAACCCATCTAATCTGTCCATCCTTGGACACCATGGGTAATTTAACATGGCCAATCCACCTAACCTGCACATCTTTGGACTGTGGGAGGAAACCGGAGCACCCAGAGGAAACCCACGCAGACACGGGGAGAATGTGCAAACTCCACACAAACAGTCACCCGAGGGTTAATTTGAACCCAGATTGCTGGAGCTATGAGGCAGCAGTGCTAACTACTGAGCCACCATGCAGCCCGGTATTTGTATCTGCACTCGCTGTTGAAAGGAGCAATGCAACTCATACCGCAATCTACCCTTCCCCCTCCATAACCCTGAATATCCTTCCTTTTCAGAGAGTAATCCAATTCCCTCTTGAACATCTAAATTGATTCTTCCTCCATCACAATTTCAGGTAGTGCTTTTCAGACCACTCGTTGCACGGAATAAAGTATCTCCATGTGCCTTCGACATTTCTTCTGCCAATTACCTTAAATCTGTGCTCTCTGCTTCTCAAACCTTTCACAAGTGGGAAATAGTTATTCCTTGCATGCTCTGTCGATCCAGACCCCTCATGATTTTGAATGATTCTATCAAATCTCTCAAACTCCTTTCTTCCAAAGAAAACAGTCCCAACTTTTCCAATATGTTTGTGTTGCAGGCAACATTCATTTGCAATGTTCTTTATTTATCTTGTCAGACCGGTGTCCTCTGTAAGGAGACCCATCCTCAACTTTAAATGGACCATGACTCAACGTAGCAGTGACCCTTCGTCAAGAACCCTCCATTGTTTTGAGAATTTGGAGCTGAAAAACACCTTTCCTTATGTTGCAGATGTTTATAAGCTGTGGGAGCTTTGTGTAATCAGCTGTGCAGACGACAGCCCACATGGAGTAGCTAATGTATGCAAATCCCAAAAATCAGAAGCAAACAGTCTTGAAAAATGCAAGCAGTGGAAGGAGTCCCATTCTACTATTTATCCCTGATTTGCAATTCATCAGAAATTGGCTCGACACAGTAGATGTGGAAAGGATATTTCCTTTTTTGGGGTCAGCCCAGAATGAGGGGTATTGTTTTAAAATTAAGGGTCGCCTTTTCTGGAAAGAGGTGGTGAGGACTTTTTCCTCTCAGAGGACTGTGCAACCTTCTTCTGCCGTAGAAGGCAGTGGAGGCTGGGTTGTTGATTATTTTGAAGTCAAAGATGAATAACTTCTTCTTAGCATAAGTGCAGAGGTGGCGGTGGGAGTGTTGATGTCTGGGCCCGGGGGTTGGGAGGGGGTGCCAGGTCCTAGTGTTGGCAGGGTGCAGTCTGTCAGCGAGGAGGACCATGTGACACTGAAGAGAGAAAAGATGTATTTTTTATTTAATTTATTAATTTATGGCCACCACTGGTTGTCCAGAATTTATTGCCTGTCCCGAGTTGCCCTTGAGAAGGTGGTAGTGAGCTGCCATCTTGAACTGCTGCAGTTCACCTGCTGTGGATTTACCCACAAATGCCATTAGGGAGAGAATTCCAGGATTTTGACCCAGCAACAGTGAAGGAATGGTGATATATTTCCAAGTCAGGATGGTGAGTGGCTTGGAGCGGAACTTGCAGGTGGTGGTGTTCCCATGTATCTGTTGCTCTTGTCCTTCTAGATGGAAGTGGTTGTGAGTTTGGAAGGTGCTGTCTGAGGATCTTTGGTGAATTTCTGCAGTGCATCTTGTAGATGGTACGCACTGCTGCTACTGAGCGTTGGTGGTGGAGGGAGTGCATGCTTGTGGACGTGGTACCAATCAAGTAGGCTGCTTTGTCATGGATGGTGTCGAGCTTCTTGAGTGTTGTTGGGGCTGCAGCCATCCAGGCAAGTGGGGAGTACTCCATCACACTCCTGACTTGTTCTCGTAGATGGTGGACAAACTTTGGGAATCAGGAGGTGAGTTGCTCGCAGTAGTATTCCTAGCCTGTGACCTGTCTTGTAGCCACTGTTTTTGTTGTTTCTGGTCAATGATAAGCCTCAGGATGTTCATAATAGTGGATTCTGTGATGGTAACTCAATTGAATGTCAAGGGGAGGTGGTTAGATCGTCTCTTATTGGAGGTGGTCATCTCCTGGAATTTGTGTGGTCGGCATGTTACTTGCCATTGCCAGGCAAGCTTGGGTATTGTCCAGATCTTGTTGCACTTGCAATTGGACTGCTTGAGCATATTCAAAGCCATGCAAGTACACAGAGGAAGAAAATCACTACGCCCAGCTCAGGCAGCAACGTCAGACGAGGTGCCCGGAACCAAGACCCAGGTGGGTGATGTCCATCATCAGCATCTGCAGGACATTGGAGGAGGAACATGAGGTAGACGACCCGTGCAACCCCAGGTTCCTTGACACAGACGCGGCAGATATGGGAGCAGTGGCAGCCGCGTGGGAGGAGAAGCCTGTTACCAAGACCCAGCCCATGTTGAGCCGCAGCAACTGGAGGACCTGATTGTTGCACATTCCTGCCTTTCCCCAATGATCTTTCACCTTCTAGCTTCTCACAAATTGATCATTTTAAGTTGCTGAGTCCATTTAATTTAGCCAACAACTGGGAGAAATCATCGTTTCTGCTCTTTATCGTCATATTTCTATGTAATCATTGATTCGATGATCAAATTGACTAGTTTTTCTGCGATTTTGGAAGTCAGTGTCTCAGTCCTCTCCTTCTAAACAGAGTCCGTTCCCAGCACCAGACGAGAAGCGCTGAATAAACTTCTGTGTTAATAGACATCTGTGGTTCCCAGTCAAAAAATCATTGCCAGACTATTATCCCGGTTTCGATCTGTGTGGATGCTTACCAGACCTACTGAGTTTTTCCAGCAATTCCTGTTTTTAGTTCAGATTTCTAGCAGCTGTAATCGTTTACATTTTTATTGTGGTAACTGTGATGCTTTAAAAGGGGCAACTGGTTCTGCCTCCTGACATTTTCATTTTCTTGAAGATTCCTATGACATATATGGTCATCTAAAGCATAGGCTCTGCCACCGGTGTTCAAATTAAAACGTGGACTTGGCAACAGTTCCACAGTTTGGCGAGCTCTTCTGTCAAGGTGAAGAGTTGAGCTTTCTCATTTCATGATGTTCAGAATGAAAACAGAAGAAATTGCCATGGTATTGGCTCAGAGGCTGCCATTTGAAAGGAGGTGATTCATTTCTGGTTTCGTCAGGGTCTGGTTTGAGGAGTGAAGGAGATGAAACCTGGCACCAACTTCGTCTGTGCCCTCTAAGCAAAACAATTATAAAACTGCTCATTAAATGAAAGGATTTTCAAATCTATTGCACAAGTTAACTGTTTCTCCAATTTATGCCAGATGAGTCAGCTAGCTTGAATAATTCTTTATTGTGTTCTTCCCTACTGTACTGATGGCTAGCTAGCAATGATGACTTGTTGGTAATTATATTACTAATGTTACGACACAGAAACAGGCAGCCGAATAAAAATCAGCCTTTCTACCTCTGTATTTGTAACACATAAAAATTAAAAACTTCAAAGTACCTCAGAATTGACCCCAATGGTTCCTAACCAAAGCTGTTTGAATAACCAATCCAAGACTCTGTAAATAATCAATTCTAGACACTGGTTTGTAGCTTAAGCAAAATTCTCAGCAATTTATTAACACTACAGTAACTTAGCTCAACAGATTAGACTACAAATTAATCTAATTGATGTCAATGATTTAAACCCATTAAATTGTTTTGAGCCCCATTGGCATAAAAAAGACAGACAGACAGACAAACAAACCCAGTTAAGGGATAAATAAGACAAAATAATAAAACTGGCCAGCTACTTATGCAGTTTTCACAATACATTGTTCCACAGGCAGAGGTAATTGTTTTTTGGTTGATTTTCTGAAGATTCGATCAGGTCCATGTTTTCGGTTCATTCTGAAGAAGTCCGTGATACTTATAACTTATTTTCTATTCTCATAACTTCCTGTAACTTAGGCAGGGCGTTTTCTAATTTATATGCTTTCGCGTCAGCAGCCAAACTCCTCTTCCCAGAAGACACAGTCCAAAATCCAGTTCAAACTCTGACCTCTCCCTGTCAGACTGACATCTTCCCATGAGCTCCTGGTCATCGATCAGCATTTGCCACATGCTGGAACATAAGGTGTCTCCCAGGCTAACTGAAACTATTTCCCAGGTACCGCCAAACAGCTACTGTCTGCGTAGACATACTGCTCTCCATCAGTGTCAAAGAATGTAGTCGAGCCCTTTGATCAAGAACCAACTTTGCAATTAACTTTCAGGTCTGGCCATACAACAGTCCAAGGTCGTATTTAGTTCACCATTCTCAGTTCATAGCTCCAAATGTCATGATACTGTGGCCTAAAGAGATGTATATAGTCCTGTTTTCTTTATGAAGAAACATTAATACAGAGGTGGTGAGCTGTCTGCTCAAATCCAGTAACATAAAAGGCTTGTAAGGCCTTGGGGCCTCTTTATTGAAAGTTGGAATAATGGAAGCAGCCTGAATGGCTGGGTTTAATCTCCTACAGAACCAGGGTTTTTACTTTTAGCTTTCTGTAGTTGCTGGGGTCTTGAAGCTGCATTTAGAAGCTCTCATCCTACTTTCTGTTCCAGCTAAAAGCTGGGGGTCTCTTCTTGCTGCTCAAATTGTATGTGAGACAATCTATTTTACTGAAGGAGATAGTAAGAACTGCAGATGTTGGAGTCAGAGTTAATACAGTGTAGTGCTGGAGGAACACAGCAGGTCAGGCAGCATCAGAGGAGCAGGAAAGCTGACGTTTCAGGTTGGGGCTTTTCTTCAGAAATGGGGGAGGGGGAAGGGAGCTCTGAAATAAATAGAGAGAGGACGGTTGGGGCTGGGGAAGGTAGGTGGGATTGTGATAGGTGAGTGCAGGTAGGCAGTGATTGGGATTGGTCAGTGAGGTGGGAGGAGCAGAAAGGCAATGGGGCTGTAGTACCTGGTTTGCTTCAGTATGTGGTTGAGCAGTTTCAGGACCGAAGAGATTATCAGAGGGTTACAGTGGGAGAGAGATCCACTGAGGCAATTTAGCACGGCCAATCCACCTAACCCACACATTTTTGGACTGTGTGAGGAAACCGGAGTAAGCCCACGCAGACATGGGGAGAATGTGAAAACTCCACAGAGACAGTCGCCTGAGGGTGGAATCGAACCTGGGTCTCTAGCCCTGTGAGGCAACGCTAACCACTGAGCCACTGTGCATTTTGATAGAGTTACAGTTCGGCCAATTCTTTTCCCTTACTTTTATGTTGCCTGTATTTTAATTATAGGGTATGAATGAAATGTGTTAGTTTCAAGCCTGGTAGTTTGGCCAATCAAATTGCATCTGGAGCACAGCTTCTTACAGATCCCTTTAAAATACAAAAAAGTCGGGCTCTAGACTATCTTCTTAATATATTTTGAGGGAGTTTAGCCTGGTTCATAACGCAAACCAAAAATGATAGAAAGTTAATCATAGTTGGCTAGAGAATCAGCATAGTTGCAAAACTTAGCAAAGTTATTGTCCTAGCACATTTCTATTTATCTGTAACTGAGCTATACATACATTTCCTGAATTGGGATTTCAGGGAGTTAATCTACTGATATTGTTGATGCTAGCAGCATCAAAAATACTTCAATATTGATCGATTGTAACGTTAGGTCCATGTGGGGAATCAGCAAGAAGCAATGCGTAAGATTGAAGTCCTGAATCAGATTATTTTTCTTAGCTCACAGACATGTTTTATATTGTCAGCCGCTGCAAAATCCTCTTCAATCAGGATAAGATTTCTTGACTGCTACTTAGCAAACACATCTAGCGAATCTTTTCCAAGTTATGCGCTTCAGGCTGTTTATGAATGTCCAATGTAAGTGTGTGACATGGTAGTAGAGATCATCAAGGGCAAGATTTTGAACTTCAGTCCATTGTTCAATTCTTGCAAATATTTCTTGGCTGCTGGGGTAACAATCAATGTAATCGGTTTAGTGATCTCTGTTGAGTTGTGCTTTCAACCCAGGCAATGTTTGAAACTTTGATGATCGTTCAGAATCCAAATTTATGATTGCGCAAGGTAAGGAGAATGCAAATGCTATTGATTTTTCCCAGTGCACTTCACAAAGTGACAGCACAGAGTAAGACTACAGTATATCCAACAGCTGAAATAATTCCCAAGAACCTAGGGGCAACATAGTTGATTATTAGTTAACACTGCTGCCTCACAGCGCCAGTGTCCTGGGTCCGATTCCACCCTTGGGTGACTGCCTGTGTGGAGTTTGCATGTTCTACCTGTGTCTACATGGGCTTCCTCCAGGTGCTCTGGTTTCCTCCCACAGTCCAAAAATGTGCAAGCTAGGTGGATGGGTGATGCTAAATTGTGCAGGTTTGTTGGGTTAGCCATGGGAATTGCAGGGATAGGGTGGGATGTACCTTGGAGGGTTGTTGTGGACTTGATGGGCCAAATGGCCTGCTGCCACACTGTAGTCATTCTATGATTATTGAAGCACAGTGTATTAACTGATATGGACAATGTCTTTTAACATCTATACACATTCAGTAGATTCAGGGCTCCTATATTTACAGGGCCGACCAAGGTTGGTGATATTCTTATACTTCTGTTGTAGTAGTTTGCTCATTTATAGTATGGTAAAGCTTGATGAATATTGCTTATTCCTTAGGACATTGGTTCAATGCACAAAGAAGAAGCAATCCGCTTTTTGTTTTGGAAGTGTCGTTTCTGTATCCTGTGTTTGACAATATAGACAATCTTCCCTTAACAATTTGATAAGTAGGTGTGTTTCAACATTGATAATTACAAATTCTTCATTAGTATCTTCACAGTGGATTAATAAATTCTCGTTATATTTTCAAATTTCGTATCAAGATAAAATTAATAAAATTAATTATCTTGAACTTGGATTAGCAATTATTGGATGATGTGTTGTTTCCTCAGAAATTATTATGGAAAAAGGAAGCTGCATTTCAGGAAGCGGTTGATATGATTTGTAAAGTTACATGAACTGATCAGAATTCCAAACTAAGTTCCTGCCACGTGAGATATGTTCTTGTACTCAATCTGTAAATTTTAGGCTTCGAGGTGTTAAAGGGTTGCAGATCTCAGTTAACAACATAACATATTGAGAATTATGCCTGTAGTGAAAATGCATTAGGTGTTGGTTGCTCAATTGGCAGGATGTACAGAATGCAATACAGACTAAAAACAACAGTGTGGGTTCACTCCCAGGTCTGATAGTGGTTATTCATGGAAGGCCTGCTTTCTCACATTGCCCCACACATACCCTCCAGCTGTGCCTAAGCAATTATGGAAAAGAAATGCCTTTGGTTCTTTGTGGATTGTGGCTCCTTTCATTCCATGTAATGAACCAGTTATTACACTAAAGCATTTTCTGCTGTTAACCACAAATAACATCAGGGGCCTAGTAGTATCATTGCTAGACTAATTCATCCAGAAATCCAGGTGATGTTCCAGGGACCCGGGTTCAAATCCCGCCATTGCAGATGGTGGAACTTGAATTTGATTTTAAATAGGGCGGCACGGTGGCTCAGTGGTTAGCACTGCTGCCTCACAGCGCCAGGGACCCAGGTTTGATTCCACCCTCGGGCGTCTGTCTGTGTGGAGTTTGCACATTCTGCCCATGTCTGCGTGGGTTTCCTCCGGGTGCTCTGGTTTCCTCCCACAGTCCAAAGATGTGCAGGTTAGGCGGATTGGCCATGTTAAATTGCCCGTAGTGTTCAGGGAGGTGTAGGTTAAGTGGGTTGTTGGGGGTGGGATGCTCTGGGGTTCGGTGTGGACTTGTTGGGCCGAAGGGCCTGTTTCCACACTGCCGGGATTCTAAAAAAATAAATTCTGGAATTGCGAGTAAAATGATAACCATAAACCTGTTGTTGGAATGTTGAAAAACTCATCTGGGTAGTAAATGCCATTTAGGGAAGGAAATTTGATGAGTTGTGTGACTCCAGACCTTCAACAATGTGATTGACTCTTAATTGTCTGATGGGCAATAAATGCTGACATAGCCAGTGGCACCCACACCCCATGAATGAATTTAAAGAAAACAACTAATTCATGGTTATTCAGTTGAACACCTAGAGAGATTTGTAAATCAGATTTTGTGTTAAGTACATTCATTAACTACCAAAGGTCTCATGGCAGGCAATGTGTGGAGTTTGCACATTCTCCTAATGTCTGTGTGCATTAGATGGATGAGCCATGGGATATGCAGGGTTACAGGGATAAAGTGGGGGGGTATGTCTGGGTGGAATGCTCTTCAGAGGGTCGGTGTGTACTTGTTGGGCCGAATGGCCTGCTCCCAAACTGTAGAGATTCTGTGATGCTATTCTATGACACTGTATATCGGTAGCACTGATTTGAGGTAAGTTTGAAATATCATTGCTTAACTTTGATAAAAAAATTTCAGCATGAATTGTGAAATTTAAATCCATTCACTAGCCATGAGGAGATTTCATTCAGAGCCTAGTTTCTGATTGCTGTCAAATATCCTGAGTGATGGATCTGAGTTCACATCAAAACAGTCCAAGCTCACCTTGGCTGGTTCCCATACTGACACTATCTTTGACCTCTCCCACCAACAAGTTGGCAGATGGTTACTGAAGAGAGAGGAGCTGGAGAAGACCATTGATGTAGCTCCACCATTCAGTGTGATCATGGCTCAGATTGGGCTTTCACTCCACTTTGCTGCCTGCTCTTCCTATCCAATGATTCATTGAAAGATCAAATATATGACATTGTCGATCTTAAATGCAGTAGCGCATATTCAACCCTCTGAGGCAAAGAATTTGAAAGACTCACAATCATCTACTGAGAAATTTCTTCTCGCTCATCCCGAACTGGTTGATGCTATTCTGAGTCTGTGCTTAGTGTGCTAGATTCTCCAACTGTGGGAAACAACCTCTTGGTATCCATCTGACATGCCCCCTCATAATCTTGAATGATTCAAGGAGACTACTTCTCATTTTTACAAATTCTAGAGAATATGGATTCAATTTATTCAGCCTCTAACCCCCAGGAGTAATCGAATGAACATTTGCAGTGCTGTCTGCAATGCGATTTATCCTTCAGTGAATATGAACATAGAACATAGAACATAGAACATTACAGCGCAGTACAGGCCCTTCAGCCCTCGATGTTGCGCCAACCTGTGAAACCAATCTGAAGCCCATCTAACCTACACTATTCCATTATCGTCCATATGTTTATCCAATGACCATTTAAATACCCTTAAAGTTGGCGAGTCTACAACTGCTGCAGGCAAGGCATTCCATGCCCTTACTACTCTCTGAGTAAAGAATCTACCTCTGACATCTGTCCTATATCTATCACCCCTCAATTTAAAGCTATGTCCCCTCGTGTTAGCCATCACCATCCGAGGAAAAAGGTTGTCACAGTCCACCCCATCCAATCCTCTGATCATCTTGTATGTCTCTATTAAGTCACCTCTTAACCTTCTTCTCTCTAACAAAAACAGCTTCAAGTCCCTCAGCCTTTCCTCATAAGACCTTCCCTCCATACCAGGCAACATCCTGGTAAATCTCCTCTGCACCCTTTCCAATGCTTCCACATCCTTCCTATAATGCGGCGACCAGAACTGTACGCAATACTCCAAGTGCGGCCGCACCAGAGTTTTGTACAGCTGCAACATGACCTCATGGCTCCGAAACGCAATCCCTCTACCAATAAAACCTAACACACCGTACGCCTTCCTAACAACCCTATCAACCTGGGTGGCAACTTTCAGGGATCTATGCACAAGGACACTGAGATCTCTCTGTTCATCCACACTATCAAGAATCTTACCATTAGCCCTGTACTCTGTATTCCTGTTACTCCTTCCAAAGTGAATCAACTCACACTTTTCCGCATTAAACTCCATTTGCCACCTCTCAGCCCAGCTCTGCAGCTTATCTATGTCCCTCTGTAACCTGCAACATGCTTCCGCACTATCCGCAACTCTGCGACTTGAGTGTCATTCGCAAATTTACTAACCCATCCTTCTACGCCCTCATGCAGGTCATAAATCAAGATGACAAACAGCAGTGGCCCCAAAACAGATCCATGCAGTACACCACTCCAGGATGAACATTTCCCATCAACCACCACCTTCTGTCTTCTTACAGCATTGTCGATCTTAAATGCAGTAGCACATACTCAACCGTCTGAGACAAAGAATTTGAAAGACTCACAATCATCTACTGAGAAATTTCTTCTCCACTCAGCCCGAACTGGTTGATGCTATTCTGAGTCTGTGCTTAGTGTTCTAGATTCTCCAACTGTGGGAAACAACCTCTTGGTATCCATCTGACATGCCCCCTCATAATCTTGAATGATTCAAGGAGACTACTGCTCATTTTTACAAATTCTAGAGAATATGGATTCAATTTATTCAGCCTCTAACCGCCAGGAGTAATCGAATGAACATTTGCAGTGCTCTCTGCAATGCGATTTATCCTTCAGTGAATATGAAGTTCAAGTTGCAACAAACTGGCCTCTCCAAAACCTGGTACAACAAACGCGAGATTTCTTTTTTCCTGTTCTCCAATTGCTTTGCGACGGTGAACATGTCATTTGCTTCTCTAATTGCTTGCAGTGCCCGCGTGCCAATTTTATCTTTTCCTTATATGAGTATATCTGAGTTTCTTTGAACAACTTTTATGAGTTTCACGCCTTTCTAAAAAGTAGTAGCTTTTCTACTATTCCAAATCAAAGTATGAATCAAACTGACCAACAGGTGAATGATTTCAAAACTTCCTCACATAATACTCCAACTTTTACCTTGTTGACACTCGCTAAACCTGTCTATATCTCTTTGCAGTCTCTGAGTCCTCATCACACCTTGAATTCTCACCCAGCTTCCTATTGGCATACATAGGGTTACAATTCCCTTTGGCTCAGTTATTAATATAGATTGTACATAGTTAAGCCCCAGCACTGATCCTTGCTGTACTTCACTGGTTGCAGCATGCCAATTTTGAAATGTCCCATTTACCACTACTTTCTGCTTCCTGTTGACTATCCAATCTTCTGTCTATATGATTGTATCACCATCTAATTCTATGAGTCCTTATCATGTGTAATAACCTTTTGTGTGATGTCTTATTATATGCTCTTTGAAAATCCAAGTGTGCTACATCGACTGGTTCTTCTCAATCAATCCAGCTGGTTACACCCTCAGAAAACGCTAAATTTATCAAACACCATTTCCTTTTTGTAAAACAATGTTGTCTTGTTCTAATTACGCTTTACGTTTCTAAGTGCATTGTTAAGACTGCCTTAATACTAAGATTCCAGCAATATCCCAATGTCTAATGTCAGCTTAATGGGCTATTGGTTCCCTGTTTTCTGTCTCTCTCCTTTCTTGAATAACAGTGTTATATTTCCCAACTTTCAAACTTCTGGTTCCATTCTGGAATTGAGGGAATTTTGGAAAAAAATCCTTTCCAGTGCATTCACTATCTTTGCAGCAGTCTCTTTCAGAACCTGAGGATATCGGCCATCAGGTCCCACGATTTCATTGGATTTTAGTTGCTTGGTTTCTCGAGCAAATGCAGTAATCCCTGGGTGATCCTCTCTATTTCTGTAATGTAACTGATGTCCTGTCCTATGAAGACAGACACAAAATCATGCCCCAGGCAAATGCTGTGCATAAAAAAATGCAGTGTTTCCAAAATAATAATTTTCCAGGATTCTCAACGTAATAAGTGTTCATACTAAGGACATTATGCTTCAGTACTCTTCGTGCTCCTAGCCGCGCTGCTCCTTCAGTGTCTCTGGAGTGAAATCCTAGAATCTCCTTCCTAAGAGCTCTGTGGGTGTACCTACTCCACATAGGCTGCAGCAGTTCAAGTGGTCAGCCAGTTACCTTCTTAAGGTGATTCTTTAGCTGGACAACATATGCTTGCTTCGAGGGGAAATCCGCATTCCATGAATAAATCAGCAAAGTGGATGGTTGTATCTGTATATGTGAACGTTGAAACAATAGGGCAGCTTGGTGGCTCAGTGGTTAGCCTAGCTGCCTCACAGTGCTAGGGACCTAGGTTTGATTCGACCCTTGGGCGACTGTCTGTGTTGAGTTTGCACATTCTCCATATGTCTGCGTGGGTTTCCTCCAGGTCTTCTCTGAGGGTCAGTGTGGACTTGTTGGGCCGAAGGGCCTGTTTCTGTACTGTAGGAATTCTATTAAAAAATGCCCTATATATGCAGATCTAGGTAGAAACTTGGATCAGGAGTAGACCATTCAGCTGTTGGATCCTGCTACACCATTCAATTTGATCAAGGCTAATCCTCTATATCAATGAAATATTCCAACTTTCTCCTCATGCCCCATTCATTCCTTTAATAGCTAAAAATGTATCATTTACTTGCTCGAATATATTCAATGGCTTGGCATTCTAAGCCTTTTGTGGCAGAGAATTCCTCAAGTTCATCAACCTCTGTGAAGATTTTTCTCCTCGTCTCAGCCCTAAATGGCCTGCCCCCTATTCTGAGCCCTTGTTCCAGATCCTCCCTGCCCTCCCAGTCAGGGGAAATAGCAGCCTTGCATTCAGTCTGACCAGCCCTGCCAGAATCTTACGCATTTCAGTCAGATTCCCTCTCATCCTTCTAAACGCTCATGAACATGGACCTAACTGACCCAATCTGTCCTTATCAAGCAACCCTGCCTTTTCCTAATATCAGCCTGTTGTACCTCTACTGCACTCCCTCTGTGGAAATTATATCCTTTCTGTTGTAGGGAGACCAAAACTGCACACAATACTCCAGATCATGAATATATATCAAAAAAGAGTTGTAGTCCTCTTTCTGACAGACTCAAAGAGTTAAATCACATTTCAGAGTTGCTCCTTTGGTGGTGGAAGGTCAACTCACTAGTGGGCTGCTCTCTCATTGGAGAGACAACTGCTGATAGTTTAACCTGAGGGTCACCACATCTCAGGTGACAGGAGAATTCCTCCCTAGCCACTGTGGGAATTGAACCCACGCTGTTAGTATCAGTGTGTCACAAACTAGCCACCCAGCCAACTGAGCTAACTTCACCCCTCTTCCCTCCCAAGTTTGTTGGCACTGTACTTAAAACTGATTTTATTCTGTGTTAAGCTGTCATTGTCTACCATTCTGAGCACATTGACTTTGCTTGAAACTTAATATTCTCAGACCACAAGCGATTTCAAGTTGATTTCTGCTTCCAGCCCTAAGTAAATCCCTGAAAGATGTGAAGATAACTCATGAATAAAAACATAAGTTTCTGGAAAAGCTCAGCAGGTCTGGCAGCATCTATGAAGAAAAAAATCAGAATTAACGTTTTGGGTCTGGTGACCTTTCCTTAGAACAGGGGAAGGATCACCATTCTGAGGAGGGGTCACCTGACCCGAAACGTTAACTCTGATTTTTTTCTTCACAGATGCTGCCAGACCTGCCGAGCTCTTCCAGCAACTTCTGTTTTTGTTCCTGATTTGTGGCATCCGCAGTTCTTTTTTTTAATGAAAATAACTCACGTTCGTCGACCTGAAGAGGCAGCAAAGATTGTTTATTGGCCCAACCTATTCTAATTGGAGTTGAAGTAAAACCAGCAGTAAAAAAGGAATAGAAAATTCAAATTGGAAGCAAATAATAGTCTGGCATGCCCCTTAAATATGTTTCTTTCCCACAATTGGAAGAGCATTCTGTTAGCTGAGGCAATCTTCTAAGAGCAGCTAACCAGGGAGCGATTTGTAAGAGGAAACAATATGTAGTAACTGCCTCTGGGGCCTTCCTATTTTACCTTTGAAATCTTAGAGCTCAAATTATTTCTTTCAGCCTGTCACAAAAAGGACAACAGTGGTTCGATGAACTGTCACAGCCTTCTGAAGTGTGAGCTGTTAGACAAATACTTGAGGACAGCAATGCAGCAGCTACGAGAGAGAGATAGGAGAACAAAAGCAACCTTTCTTCCTTCTTCCCTGGGATGCTGCCATCTCTGACCATTTGTTGCCTGTTAGTAATTGACTTTGAACCACGCAGCTTTTTGGGGCCAGCAAGAGTCAGCCACATAACCGTGGGTCTGAAGCCCCCGGTGCACCAAACAATGGCAAGGACAGGCGGTTTCCTGAAGGACAGATGGGTTACTTCTGCCTCCCTAATGATATTGTGGGTCAACCTACACCAAATAGCCTTCAGTGGTTCAAGGAGACAGCTCACCACCACCTTCTCAAGGGCTACTAGGGACAGGCAATAAATGCTGGCCCAGCCAGGGATGCCCATTCCCCATGAGTGAGATTTTAAAATAAAAATTGCAGAGTTATCAATTGAATTTTAATTCGTCTGGTTTCCAAGGTAGAGTATTTGTCTGAGCATCTTTTTTGTTACCAGCCCAATGACACCACCGCTTCGACTTACACTGCATCAACTCTTGTCAAGGCCTTCAGTACCATCCAGACATGTGATGGCTAAACTGACAAGGGCACCAGATGCCACAAGCATCGAGCCCCATCCAAGCCACACACCATCCCAATTTGGGGAGGTGTTGGCCTAGTCATATCATTGCTGGAATGTTAATCCAGAGACCCAGGTAATGTTTTAGGGATGTGGGTTCAAATCCTGCCATGGCGGATTCTGGAATTTGAATTCAGTAAAAATCTGGAATTAAGTTATTAATGATGACCGCGAATCCATTGTTGATTATTGACCATCTGGTTTTGCTAATGCCCTTTAGGGAAGGAAACTGCCACCCTTACCTGGTCTGGCCTACATGTGACTCCAGACCTGCTACAATGTGGTTGACTCTTAACTGCCCTCTGGGCAATTAGGGATAGGCAATAAATGCTGCCTCGCCAGCGATGCCCTCATCTTGTGAATGAAAAAGTTTTGGAACTATATCCCTGTTCCTTCACTGTCACTGGGTCAAAGCCCTGGAACGCTCTCCCGAACAGCAATGCGTGGACTGCAGTGGTTGAAAAGGAGGCTTGCCACCACACCTTCTCAACAAGAACAATTCAGGATGGACAACAAAGGATTGGCTTGGTTAGCAATGCTCACATCCTGTGAATGAGCTTGAAAGGAATTTGTGGTAAACCATTACAAAACGCTATTTAAGTCTCAGCTGAGGAACTGGGACCAATCCTGGGCATCACATTTCAGACAGTGGAGTGGGTGCCGAAGATAATGTGACCAGGACTGTGGAGGTACTGAAGAGGCTGGGCTTGTGCTGGCCTCCAATAACAGGACATATAGCTACCAGAGAACTCAGATTTCAGATGCTTGTCTAAAAATATCAGAAGTAACATGAGAAAACATTCTTCCACAGTGATGAGCTGTTGTGATCTGGAAAACAGAAATTGAGAAGGGAATTGGATAAAGATGTGAGGGGCGTTTTGTACAGTGTTTTGAGGTGGAACTAACTGATAGCTGTACTGGAAAACCAGAACATAGCACATGGGCTGATGGCCTCCCAGTCTATTTTAGTTATTTTTAATCGACCTGTTTAGATTTGTTATGATACATACCCACTCAGGAGGGTCTTGATCTGGACCTTCTGACCCAGACACCACCTTTGCATCACAGGACACAATCTGTTTCATGTTGTGTTTTAGAGTAATCGGAGTCTGATTGTGCAGCACAAAATGAGGCAATACTTTTGATTTATTGTCGTCACTTATACCTAGGTACAGTGAAAAACGTTGTTTTGCGAACAATACAGGCAGTTCATAGCAAACAAGGACGTAGAAATCATAGGTTGCTTAGACAGACTGAATCATACAGGTTACACTGCACAAGAGGTGCGTGAGGCAAGATCAATGTTATTTGAAGTTAGAGAGGTCCATTAATAATGGCAGGGAAGAAGCTGTTCTTGAGCTGTTCATGGTGCATGTGTTCAAGCTTCTGTATCTTCTGCCTGATGGAAAAGGTTGTGGGAGAGCATTACTGGGGCAGGAGGGGTCTTTGATGATGTTGGCAGCCTTTCCATGGCAATGGGAAGTGTAAATGGAGTCCATGGGTGTGAGGTTGGCTTCCATTATGGTCTGGGCCGTGCATACAACCTTCTGTTGTTTCTTACAGTCCTGGGCAGAGCAGTTGACGTACCAGACCATTATGTACCCAGATTGTGTGCTTTCCAGCTCACCATGGGTACATGTTATACAATTATTCATTTCCCTTTGGATGTTTGACCTCTGTTCCCATTCCTGCTTTTAGATGGATACTTCATATAATAACAGGTCTCAACATTTCTGCAGACTAAAAATTACTTCAGAGGTCATTACGTTCAATGCATAGAGAACTTTGGTGAGCAGCTCTACCCTCTGTTTAAAAAAAAAGTATGAAATGCATATTTTTTAATCTAATAAAAATAATGCCCAACTAAGAGGGTTGCCCTTTGAGGGGACACTGTTCAGTCTGTGCACATTTTCCTCTCGAAAAGTGGAGGTTGAGGGGTGACCAGACTGAGGTGTTTAATAGCATGCTCAGGTTCACTAGCTGTGGAGGAGAGCAAGACTAGACCCCATAAATATAAGGTATTCACCAACTTGCTGAATAGGGAATCCAGAAAAGACTATATCATGCAGAATGATGAAAATGTAGAACTTTCCACCACAAGGAGTACCTGAGGTGATCAACTTCAATGCATTAGGGGGAAGGTAGATAAGTGAAAAAAAAAATATTATGTCTGTATTGAGAAGGTTGGATTCAGAGAATTAGGAGATGGCTCATTTGGAGTGTAAATATTAGCATGTGTCGGTTAGATTGAATGGGTCATTTCCTGTTTTACATTCTGACTGAAAATAAGGACAGACACAAAACACAATGTATCTTAGAATCATAGAGCCACACATTACAGAAGAGGCCCTTCAGCCCATTGAGTCTGCACCAACTAAAGGACTCTAAATTTACACTATTCTCACTTTCGCGTGCTAGGTTAATAGCTTTGATCGTAATGGCATCTTAAGTGCTCATCAAAGTACTGTTTAAAAGTTGTGAGGTTTCCTGCTTCTACAGACTCCCAGGCAGTGCATTCCTAATTTGCACGACCCTTGGGGTGAAATGACTTTTCCCTAAATCACCTCTGATTCTTCTGCTTTCACATTAAAGTCATACCCCCTTGTTATTGACCCTTCAGTTAAGGGGAACTGTTATTTTCTATCCCACCCGTTCCATGCCCCTCAATTTTACACACTTTAGTCGGGTCCCCCTCTCAACCTCCTCCGCTCTAAAGAAAACAACCCGAGCTTAACCAGTCCCCCTTGTTATGGTCCAGACCAAGCCCCCTCAAAATATTTTAAGAATGTAGCCTGGACCCTAACTTTTTCTTATTTTAATGTCGAATGTAAAGTGCTGTGTACCAGATGCAATTTGACTGGTCAAACTGTTTGACGTTAAGTATAACACGATTTATTCAAACACTCAGAGATAGTAAGGACTGCTGATGCTGGAGTCAGAGGTAACACAGTGTGGAGCTGGAGGAACACAGCAGGCCAGGCAGCATCAGAGGAGCAGGGAAGTTGATGTTTCGGGTCAGGACTTTTTGGACTCAACCCGAAATGTCAACTTTCCTGCTTCTCTGATGCTGCCTGGCCTGCTGTGATCCTCCAGCTCCACACTGTGTTACCTCTTATTCAAACACTATAGTTAAAATACAACAAAAGGAATAACTTAACACTGTTGGAAAACTTAACAGAATAATAGATACAGTAATTATTACCAATTAACTGCTCCAATATAGCAACATTCCATAGACACATTCCTTGGCCAAAAGGCAAATTCAGAAATCAGATTTTCTTACATCCAACACGCGCCAGAAAGAGAAACCCCAGCTTCTAGCTGTATCTGAAAGAGGGAAAAAAATAGTGCCTACTTCATGAAGACTTCAGCAACTTCTGCTGAATATAAAAGTTAGAAAAAAACCCTGCAAAACTTGGTCTGTGAGAACTGGCCACACCCATCCAGGCTACTTCTATTGTTCCAACTTCAAAAAAAAAAACCCAAGGCCTCACAAGCTGTTCATATTACCACAGATTGTGTGGCAGCTCTCATTCAATCTCTCTCTTTGAAGAAACCAGATCAAACTAACCTCTTAAAAACACAGCATCATCACACTCTTCATAGGAGAACTGCTATGTTGGGATCCAACCGGGAAAATCTCCTCTGCAGTCCTTCCAAGGCAATCGCATCCTTCCTATAGAGTGGTGGCAGAACTGCACACAGTACTCCGGCTAACTGGTCTAACCAAAGTTCTGTCTAGCTCCGACATGACTTTCCTGGTCTTACAATCCGTGCCACACTAATAAAGGGCAAGCATCACGTATAAAGGAGGTGATGGCCTTGTGGTATTATTGCTGGTCATTTAACCTAGAGACCCAGATAACGTCCTGGGGACCCACCACGGCAGATGGTGGAATTTGAATTCAATATAGATCTGGAATTAAGAGTCTAGTGATGACCATGAATCCATTGTCGATTGTTGGAAAAACCCATCTGGTTCACTAATGTCCTTTAGGGAAGGAAATCTGCCATCCTTACCTGGTCTGGCCTACATGTGACTCCAGACCCACAGTGGTTGCCTTTTAACTACCCTCTGGGCAATTAGGGATGTGGAACAAATGCTGCCTGACCAGTGACGCCCTCATCCCGCGAATGAATAAAAGGAAATGAATAAAAGGCATGCTTTCTTAACCAAGCTAATAACCGGTCCTGCCACCTTCAGGGATCTGTGGACAAGCACCTCAAGATCCCGTTGTTCCTCTAATGGTGTCTTAGGTCACTGTGAGGAAAAGTAATTTTGTCGCAAAATAAATAGAGGAGAAAATAAGTTTTCCAGTTAATTTTTGTGAAAGGAGTAAGGGCTCTTGTCAGGCACAAAGATTGAGCATTGCAGGGAAAAAAAGAGGTAATAAAGTGGAGCTAAATAATCTTAGCAAGCCGGACTTCACTGCATAAAGGTTTCTGTGTGCAATAAACTGTCTTCTCCGTATCTCTAATATGGATTGATACTGTCATGCAGAAAGGTAATTTATCCCCAGAGGTTATTGTAAGGAAATGATTGTGAATGTGGTCCTATGTGGTTTATATCAAAGAGTACAGTGCACAGTAATTGGGTATAGAACTTATTTCACAAGCAGAAAAGACTCATAACTCAACAATGACAGTATTATGAACAAGTTTTGAGTTATTATTTGCTTGGGTATGAAGCTCTGTTCGTCTGCTAGCGGTACGCAAGTCAACCCGGGAAACTGGTTTGCTGACTCAGCAAACACCACCACCCCCCATCAACCCCTCCCCCGACCAACTAGCATTCCCTACAATTCTCCCCTCAACATTCACTTGTCGAAAAGATCCTCCAAGTCTCGACTGCCAAAAGTACATTATGACATACTCTAGTCCCACGTCCCCGCATTAGGTCCATAGCCTTGAGCCTTGAATGTTATGACACCTCGAGTGCTCATCCAAGTACTTCTTAAAGGTTGTGAGCTTTCTTGCCTCAACTACCGCATAGGCAGTGCATCCCAGACCACTACCATCCTCTGTGTGAGAGTGTTTTTCTTCAGATCCCCTCAGAATCTCCTGCTTTTTACTTTAAAATTATGCCATCTTGTGATTGACCCTTTGGCTGAGAGGAACAGCTGTTTTCTATCCACCCTGCCCATGGTTCTGATCCACCTCCATCAGGCACCCCCCTCCGCCTGATCTGCTCCAAGCAAAACATTCCGAGCTTATCCAGACTCCTTTCATCATTGAAATTATGAATCACAGAAGACTATTACCCAAGTTCAATGGGTAATAGGGAAGGCAAATGGAATGTTGGCCTTTAATTCAATGCCAATGGAATATAAAAATAGGAATGATTTGCTAAAAGGCATTTATCAGACCACAGTTGAAATACCGTGAACAGCTTTGGGCCCTTTATCTAAAGAAGGTTTTGAGTCATTGGAGGCAGTCCAGAGAAGGTTCACTAGGCTGATACCAAGTATGAAGAGACTGTCTTATGAGGAGAGGCTGAGTAGATTGGCTGTGTACTCATTGGAGTTTGAAAGAATGAGAGGTGACCTGTTTTGAAACATTGCTGCATTGCCAGGAGCTTCAGGCTGCAAAGTGGTTCATAATGGCATCTGGCCCCTGATTGGCTAGTAACTTTAGTCAGGGGTGGGACATTGCAGGAGGTGGCATGCAGATAAGCCCAAAAAGTGACCACTCAGATGCTTGGTAGGCACAAGCTTCTGTTGGCATTCACGTTTATGGTGTTTATGTGAGTTACGGTGCCTGTTCCAGAAAAGATTGGAAAATCCCAGCCTCATCGTTTTCGGTTGTTCAACAGCGGGAGTTTGGAGGTGTAGGATCTATCAGCGATATCGAGATAACACGGTCGCTTAGTGGTTAGCACTGCCGCCTCACAGTGCCAGATACCCAGGTTTGATTCCAGCCTTGGGTGCCTGTCAGATAGTAAGGACTGCAGATGGTGGAAGTTAGAGATGATAAAATGTGGATCTGGAGGAGCACAGCAGGTCAGACAGCATCAGAGGAGCAGGAAAGTCAACATTTCAGGTCTGGACCCCTCATCAGGACTGGGGAGGGGAAAGGAAGCTCAGAAATATATCGTTGGAGGGAGTGGGTGGGGGAAAGCAGTGGGATGGTGATAGGTGATGCAGGTAGGGGATTGTCGAGATTGGTCAGTGGGAAAGGTGGGGCAGATAGGTGTGAAGGAAGATGGACAGGTTGTGTCAGGTCAAGGAGGCGGGGATGAGAGGGAGGGCTAGACATGGGAGGAGGCCGGGATGGGGAGATTTTGAAGCTGGTGAACGTGATGTTGAGGCCATTGAGCTGCAAGCTCCTGAGGGGGAATATAAGGTGTTGTTCTTTCAGTTTACGTGTGGCCTCATTTTGATGGTAGAGGAGGCCCAGGATGGACATGTCACAGAGGGAGTGGGAGGGGGAGTTCTCTGTATGGAGTTTGCGTGTTCCCCCTGTGTCTCTGTAGGTTTCTTCTGGGTGCTCCCATTTCCTCCCACAGACTAATGATGTGGAGGTTAAGAAGATTGGCCATGCTAAATGTGGTGTTACAGGGATAGGCTAGGATGCTGTTCAGAGGCTCAGTGCGTACCTGATGAACTGAATGCCCTCAATCTGCACTGTAGGGATTCTATGATTCTACAAGAGTTTCCCGCATGAGTTAGCAGTGTCTGTGAGCATTGGTGTTGGCACTGCTTTCAGTAACTAGTGAAGAAGTAGATTTGATGTTTGTTTGATTTATTTTAAGTTTAAGAGCTAGGGGTAAATTTTGTTCTCATTGTTCTGCCTGAGGACTGACAGTGACGAAATGCGCAATTCCAAATTCCAGTATAAATAAAGTTGTCTTATTAATCAGTGATTCCAATTTTGGAATGTTGACTCTGCACAGGGAGGAGATGGACTTGTCCATGCACTGCAGAATTAGCATTGCTAAGGCTGCAGAACTGACAAACTGAACAAAACCAAGAAAAAAATCAAGGACACCATAAACAGCAGAGCCCCATATGTCTTTGTTCACTTCGCCACAGAATACAATGATGGCATCTCCAACATTGCATCAATATTTCACCCGGCGCTTGCACACTGTTGGTGTGCAAACTCCTTGAGTTTGCATTTTCAGAATACAGTATGTTTCGCATTCAGTCGCATTTGCCCTCCTATAACTCAGGTAATTTAAGTACTTCTGTAATTTATTACCCTGTGCTTATGTGATAGTATTTCAGATGAAAGTAGGGCGTCCTGTTCAGGAGAAAGAAATTTGAAATTTGATTTGAGTTTTATATAAACATTATGGATATGAGTTTCACAACATAGACCCCATTTGGTTAGCAGTCTTAGGTGAGATTGTCATGAAGTGGGCAGAATTAAAAAAAAATAATCTCCAGGACTCTGTGGTCTCAGGAGAATAATTATAATGACATGAAAAATAGTGTTTTAAAACAACAATTTTTTTTGAACACCTTTGTTCATGACTTGTACTTATCAAAGTGTTGGACATTGGAGGTAAAGAAAAAAGAGGTCTGTTGGATTGTTAATGAAGAGACTAGTTGTTTTCTGATTATACCAGGTAGACAATCTACTTTAGCTCAGTTGGCTGGACGGCAGAGTGATGTCAGCAACATTGGTTCAGTTCCAACACCTTAAGTTACCGTGAAAGACTCTCCTGCTCACCTTCTCCCTTTGCCTGAGGTGTGGTGACTCTCAAGTTAACCATGGGTTGTCTCTTGCTAATGAGAGAGCAGCTCAATGGTCTAATAGGGCTTCACTCTACTGAGTGGAGAATCATGTTGGGTGACAGGGGATGTGGTCATGGTGACTGGAGATAAGATGGACCTTTCAAAAGTTGGCAAACCCTATTGATGGAAATGATACGTATTGTCGTTGTTAAATGGGAGAGCACCTCTCGCTAAAACTGCAAATGTTGGTCATCCAAAACAGGGCCAGAAATGCAACAGGCCAATTAGCATTTGTGGAGTGAAGGAAAATAGTTCATGTCAGAAATGAAAAGTTAATGGTGTTTAATTGGAGACAGAACAGAGTGCAACATAGTAAAAACAAGCGCAAGTATGCGCACACAGGACGTTTAGGTAAAGTTAAGAAAGGTACAGTAAATGTGTGGTTGGCCATGCAGCTGTAGGACGAGGCTCATAAGCCACGCATGGACCGATGGAACCATCGACGCAGAATTTCCTAAGTGGACAATCATACTTGTTAGTGAGTGATTGATGATGACAACAGATAATGTTGATTTGTAAACTGCTGTCAGGAAGAAATAAAAGGTGGTTCAGTATCTGAGGTGATTTGAGATGGAACAATGGGAGTTGTCTCAAATATTGAGCAGCAGTGCAATTTAAGAAGTGACTGCGGTCTGGTGAAAGATGTTTTTGGCATGACTGACATATGAAGGAAGACTGGATCGATTGGGTTTATACTCACTGGAATTTAGAAGAGTGATGGGGGGATCTCATTGAAACATTTAAATTCTGATGGGACTGGACAGGTTAGATAGAACATAGAACAATACAGCACAGTACAGGCCCTTCAGCCCACAATGTTCTGCTGATCCTACTAATACCAAGCTGCCTTGCATATCCTACATCATATTATCATCCATGTGCATATCCAAGTGTCGCTTAAATGTCTCAAATGTATCTGACATGTCTGTAATATTTCTGACTAATGTAGATGTGGGAAGAATATTCCTGATGTTGAGGATGTCCAGAAGTAGGGGTCACAGTCTAAGAATAAGGGGTAAGCCATTCAGGACTGAGATGAGGAAGCATTTCTTCACTCAGTTAAGTTGTGAACCTGTGGAATTCTCTACCCAGAAAGCTGTTGGGGCCAGATCGTTAGATATATTAAAAATGGAGCTGGACATGGCTCTTATGGCTAAAGGGATCAAAGGATATTGAGAGAAAGCAGGAGTGGGATACTGAAATTGCATGATCAACGATGATGATATTGAATGGTGGTGCAGGCTTGAAGGGCTGAGTGGCCTGCTCCAGCACCTATTTTTTACGTTTCTATGTTTTCCAGAATCTCATGTTGATTCCCAAATTTCAAGTTCCAGTTGGTAGGCTAGAGAAGCTGTGGTGCTTCTGCTTGCACAGAGAGGACTGAGGGTGTTTGAATTTAAAATTATGAGAGGTTTAGGTGGAACAAGTAAAGGGAAAGTCTGGTGACTGAAGGATAGACTTGCCAAACAAACAGAAGGCAAGATGAGAGGAATGGTTGGACAGGAAGTGGTATGCACTACCTGATGTGACGACGGGTACACTTTCAGAAGTAGGGGAGCTACATAAAGTTGAAAAAGTGGAAAAGTTACAGAAATACAGGGAAAAGGAGAATGACAGTGGAACTAACTTTGAAACAACTGAAGTAAACTTGATAATCTGGAAGTACTACTCAAAGAGTCTAATGATATGGTTTCTGAAATATTCAGCATTGCAGATTTTTTTCCCTTAAACAAATAATGTGAAGCATCAACCAGCCAACTTGAGTAGGGCTTCAATGTTCTGAGAGGAATGGATTAACATCTGACTACAGTTTGCATCTTTTGATGCTGCCTGTTTATTTTTGTTTTAATTCATAATAATTGTCCTTGTAGTGACAGCAGCCTCCAGTGAAGAGGCATTTCCGCCTCATTCCTCACCTACCTGCTGACTTGCAGAAGTAATAAAACACTTACGACTGCTACCCAACTATGTCTGACCTTGTCTTGTTTTGTCTGTTTTTGTGATCGATAGGTTGTTTATAAAAACAATGACATCAGACTGGAGCTCTCACGCCTGGCGAGGATTAAGGATCCCAAGATGAAGATCCACGGCGACGTTGTGTTCACATGTGAGAACGTTGCCACCCTTGACCCCATCTCGTTTGAGACACCGGAGGCCTACATCAGCTTGCCAAAGTGGAACACCAAGAAGATGGGCTCAATTTCCTTTGATTTCCGCACGTCTGAGCCCAGTGGCCTCATTCTGTTCACCCATGGAAAACCACAGGAGAGGAAAGACTTGCGAAGCCTGAAGAAAACCAAAGTGGACTTCTTCGCTGTTGAGCTCTTGGATGGGAACCTGTTCTTGCTCCTGGATATGGGCTCCGGTGCGATCAAAATCAAATCTACAACCAGGAAAGTGAACGATGGGGAATGGTATCACGTGGACATACAACGGGATGGTAGATCAGGTGAGGGTCAAAAAAAATGAAAATACAATGGGTTTTAAATTGGTTTTTTCCATTCATTCATGGGATGAGGGCGTTGCTGGCTGGGCCAGTGTTTATTGCCCATCCCTAATTACTCAGAGGACAGTTGAGAGCCCACCACATTGCTGTGGGTCTGCAGTCATAAGTAGGCCAGACCAGGTAAGGATTGCAATTTCCTTCTCTAAAGTGAATCAGATGGGATTTTCCGACAATCGACAATGGATTCAAAATTGGGCAGCATTGTAGACAGTGTTGATGACAGCATAAAATTACAACAGGATATCAGTAGATTAGGTGAATGGGCAAAGATGTGGCAGATGGATTTTAATACAAGCAAGTGTGGGGTTATCATTTCGAACCAAGAGAGAATAGATCAGGGTATTTTTTAGAAGGTGAGAGTGACAGTAATATGCATTGATGGGAGAATTAAACTATTCTTAGACATTATTTTTGCAGTACAACAGGATAAAACATATACAGGTACTTCAGAATTAATTATTATTTCAGAATTACAAATTCATTTTCTGCAAAATAATTATTTTTCTCCAAAATGGTAGAAGAAAGGTCATGTAAATGAAACAGTTTATAGTTAAAACATTTGAGTGTCAGGCATGTTGAAGGCATATAGGATATATAGTGTCAGAGATAAAAGGTACTGCAGATGCTGGAGAATCCGAGATAACAAGCATGGGGCTGGATGAACACAGCAGGTCAAGCAACACTCCCCTCCAGCCCCACCACACCCGGCACTTTTCCTTGTAACCGCAGGAAGTGCTACACCTGCCCCCACACCTCCTCCCTCACCCCAATCCCAGGCCCCAAGAAGACATTCCACATCAGGCAGATGTTCACCTGCACATCTGCCAATGTGGTATACTGCATCCGCTGTACCCGTTGTGGCTTCCTCTACATCGGGGAAACCAAGCGTAGGCTTGGGGACCGCTTTGCAGAACACCTGCGCTCAGTTCGCAACAAACAACTGCACCTCCCAGTCGCGAACCATTTCAACTCCCCCTCCCATTCCTCAGATGACATGTCCATCCTTGGCCTCCTACAATGCCACAGTGATGCCACCCGAAGGCTGCAGGAACAGCAAATCATATTCAGCCTGGGAACCCTGCAGCCCAATGGCATCAATGTGGATTTCACAAGCTTCAAAATCTCCCCTCCCCCAACCGCATCCCAAAACCAGCCCAGCTCATCTCCACCTCCCTAACCTGTTTTTCCTCTCACCTCAAGCCACACCCCCATCTCCTATCTACTAACATCATCCCGCCCCCTTGACCTGTCCGTCCTCCCTGGACTGACCTATCTCCTCCCTACCCCCCTACCTACACTCACCTTTACTGGCTCCATCCCCGCCTCTTCGACTTGTCTGCCTCCTCTCCACCTATCCTCTCCTCTATCCATCCTCTATCCGCCTCCCCCTCTCTCCCTATTTATTTCAGAACCCTCTTCCCCTCCCCCATTTCTGATGAAGGGTTTAGGCCCGAAACGTCAAGTTTTCCTGCTCCTATGATGCTGCTTGACCTGCTGTGTTCGTCCAGCCCCATGCTTGTTATCTCAGTTAAGTAGATGATTAGTTACCTCAGTGGTAACTATCTGAGATGATTTGTAGGTCACTTAGGAGTAATCTGACTGGAATCTTCCAGCTTTGTTCACTGTTCCTGTTGATATGTAAATGTTCTGTCTTCCCTTTCCAGTGCTGACCTAGTTCTACAGCTCTGAAAAACGTATCCCCTTCCAGTGGGGGAGCTGAGAAGCAGCATGATTAAAAACATTT
>JAHRHZ010000283.1:73393559-73411760 GCA_024137785.1 Ginglymostoma cirratum
ATCCATCCTCTATCCGCCTCCCCCTCTCTCCCTATTTATTTCAGAACCCTCTTCCCCTCCCCCATTTCTGATGAAGGGTTTAGGCCCGAAACGTCAAGTTTTCCTGCTCCTATGATGCTGCTTGACCTGCTGTGTTCATCCAGCCCCATGCTTGTTATCTAGGATATACAGTAATGGCCCTTGTTCCACTGCTATCTAGGGAGAAACACAAAAGGATCATAAAAGGATCCAGAACAAGAGAGCACAGGTATAAGACCATTTCAAAAGAAGCAAATGTGACCTGCGGAGAAAACTTCTCACATGCAACTGGTTAAGGTCAGGAATATGTGCTTGGAAGTGTGGTGGAGGCAACTAGCGATTGAGGTATTTAAGAGAACACTGGATTATTATCTAAATCAAAGTAATGAACAAGCTTATGGGGGAAAGGCAGAACAATGGCATTGAGTCTTAATGCCAATTCAGCTGAGTAGCCTCCTTTCATAGAACATAGAACAGTACAGCAGAGGAACATACCTTCCGGCCCTCCATGATGCTAATCTAAACTATTCCCATCTATCTGCACATGGTCTGTACCCCTCTATTCTCTGCCTGTTCATGTGTCTGTCTGAATGCTTCTTAACTATTGCTTTCTTATCTGCTTCTACCACCTTCCCTGGCAGCGTGTTCGAGATACCTACCACCCTCTGTGTAAAAAAACTTCCCCACGCATTTCCTTTAAACTTTCACCCTTTACCTTATATCTACGTCGCCTAGTATCTGACATTTTTACCGGGGGAAACAGACTCAAAATGCCCCATCTAATGTTCCCTCTAAGCTGCGTGGCTTTGTGTTTGGAGCTCTGCACACGCTGTGCACAGACCTCAGAGATCCACACAGTGCCAGGAAATGTTTGCAAGAATGTAGTCTCCATCTGTGCAGTATCAATCCGACGTAGACAATAAATTATGTTTCTTCCCCTTCTGCCATTAGCTATTTCAATTTTCTTGACGGAAGATGTCAGCTTCTTTCTGTAAAATAGCTTCAGGAACTTTGGATTTTTCTTAAGTGAGGGCTGTATAAAGTTGGCGTTGGGTACCTAGAGGTTACTGTAAGGAAGCATTCCTTCACACCGACAGTAATGGAAATCTGGAATTTTCTTCTCTGGAATCTGTTCAGGCTGGTGGTCAGTTGAAAACTAAATCTTTGTTAGGCAGAACTGTTAAAGGGACCAATGCAGTAGGGTTATGATATAGATCAGCCATGATCTCATTAGATAATGAAGGGGCTGAGTGGCCTCCTCCTGCTTCTCTCTTCCTATATCTGGATCAACTGGTTATTTGTCATGTTCAAACTTTAATGTCAAGAGTCAGCAAGCTATTCGATTCATAGTGTCCTGAACGAAATCAATTCCTCAACTAGCATTACATAGAAAATAGAAGCAGAAGTAGACCATTCAGCCCTTTAAGCCTGCTCCATCATTCAACGAACAAAGAACAAAGAAAATTACAGCAAGGAACAGTCCCTTCGGCCCTCCAAGCCTGCGCTGATACGATCCTCTGTCTAAACCTGTCATCTATTTCCTAAGGGTCTGTATCCCTTTGCTCCGTGCTCAGCCATGTACCTGTCCAGATACATCTTAAAAGACACTAACGTGTCTGCGTCCACCACCTCCGCTGGCAATGTGTTCCGGGCACCCACCACCCTCTGCGTAAAGAACTTTCCACGCATATCTCCCATAAACTTTCCTCCTCTCACTTTGAACTCATGACCCCTAGTAATTGAATCGCCCACTCTGGGAAAAAGCTTCCTGCTATCCACCTTGTCTCTACCACTCATGATTTTGTAGACCACAATCAGGTCCCCCCTCAATCTCCGTCTTTCTAATGAAAGTAATCCTAATCTACTCAACTTTTCTTCATAGCTAGAGCCCTCCATACCAGGCAACATCCTGGTGAACCTCCTCTGCACCCTCTCCAAAGCATCCACATCCTTTTGGTAATGTGGCGACCAGAACTGTACGCAGTACTCTAAATGTGGCTGAACCAAAGTCTTATACAACTGGAACATGACCTGCCAACTCTTGTACTCAATACCCCGTCCGATGAAGGAAAGCATGAAAGGAAAGCCTTCTTGACCACTCTATTGACCTGCATTGCCACCTTCAGGGAACAATAGACCTGAACACCCAGATCTCTCTGTACATCAATTTTCCCCAGGACTTTTCCATTTACTGTATAGTTTGCTCTTGAATTAGATCTTCCAAAATGCATCACCTCGCATTTGCCCGGATTGAACTCCATCTGCCATTTACCTGCCTAACTATATTCTGTATATTCTATATATATTCTGCTGTAATCTCTGGCAGTCCCCTTCACTATCTGCTACTCCACCAATCTTCGTGTCATCTGCAAACTTGCTAATCAGACCATCTATACCTTCCTCCAAATCATTTCCGTATATCACAAACAACAGTGGTCCCAGCACAGATCCCTGTGGAACACCACTGGTCACAGGTCTCCAATTTGAGAAACCCCCTTCCACTACTACTCTCTGTCTCCTGTTGCCTAGTCAGTTTTTTATCCATCTAGCTAGCACACCCTGGACCCCAAGCGACTTCACTTTCTCCATCAGCCTGCCATGCAGAACCTTATCAAACGCCTTACTGACGTCCATGTATATGACATCTACAGCCTTTCCCTCATCAATCAACTTTGTCACATCCTCAAATAATTCTATTAAGTTGGTAAGACATGACCTTCCCTGCACAAAACCATGTTGTCTATCACTGATAAGCCCATTTTCTTCCAAATGAGAATAGATCCTATCCCTCAGTGTCTTCTCCAGCAGCTTCCCTACCACTGACATCAAGCATTCAATTTGATCGTGGCTGATTATTTAACTCAAAATCCTGTTCTCATTTGCTCCCCATACCCTTTGGTCCCTTCAACCCTAAGAACAGTATCTAACTCCTTGAAAACATTCAATGCTTTGGCCTCAACCGCTTCTGCGGCAGAGAATCCCACAGGCTCACCACCCTCTGGGGAAGAAATGTCTCCTTATCTCCGTCCTAAATGGCCCATTCCATATCCTTAGACTATGACCCCTGGTTCTGGACTCTCTGGTCATTGGAAACCCTTCCTGGGTTTCCCCTGTCCAGTCCTGTTTGAATTTTGTAGGTTCCTATGAGAACCTTCCTCATTCTTCTAACTTTTAGTGAATATCGTCCTAACCGATTTCTTCATACGTCTGTCAGTATTGAGACAGTTTATCTCCTTCCTCTTTTTTGGGGCATTGCTGTTTGCAATTTGGCAACATGACATCATTACATAAATTTATGTTCCTCACCTCACTTTCCGCTGTCCTGTTCATGGCTATCCACGCATCAAGGATCACATTCTTCTCTTCTGCGTCCTGATGTGAGTGTTGCTGACACATCCAACATTTATGGTCCATTCTTGATTTCCCTTGAGATGGTGGTGAAGCTGCCTTATTGAACCACTGCAGTCCGTGTGGTGTACATACACGCTGTTAGGAAGGTCTTCCAGAACATTAACCCTGTGAGGGAACAGAGACATTTTTCCAAGTTAAGGTGGTGTGAGACTTGGATGGGAACTTGCAAGTGGTGATATTCCCATTTGCCCTTCTGGCTGGTAGAGATCGCACTGTCACAGTGCTGTTAAGGAGCTATTCATTACAATAACACACTGAGTTACTGGAGGAAGACAATGCAAACATTTTGGCATTGAATCAGAAACTTTTAAGCCATTTACATAACTCACGCATAAAATAAATCAGTAGAAGTTGGACCAACATTTTCTAAACTATCTGACTTTCTCTTGCAGGCACCATATCGGTGAATAGTCGACGCACCCCATTCACAGCAAGTGGAGACAGTGAGATTCTTGACCTGGAGGGGGATATGTACCTTGGAGGCTTACCAGACAACAGAATGGGCTCCATCTTGCCCACAGAGCTATGGACAGCCATGCTCAACTATGGCTATGTCGGCTGCATCAGGGACTTGTTCATTGATGGGAGGAGCAAGGATATCCGACAGTTGGCTGAGGACCAGAACGCAGCTGGGGTCAAACCATCTTGCTTACGTGTGAGCACGAAGCAATGTGACAGCAACCCTTGCAAAAACAATGCAGTGTGCAGGGAAGGTTGGAATCGGTTCATCTGTGATTGCACAGGCATGGGCTACTGGGGGAGAACGTGTGAAAGAGGTAAGTGTGGCTTACCTTCTTAACGGGGCCAGTAGAATCGTACTCAACACCATGAGTGAACCTTAAGTTTTGCATACATTGTAGCTGCCCCAAGAATGAACTTTAATAATTAAATATTGCGCATTATAATATGAGCAAAAGTCTGAATTTATGATGAGATTTATTTTACATGAAATAAGAGGATACTATGATTTTGATCATGTATTCTCATTGTTTTACTCTTTTCATACAATATGTACTGGAAGAAATATGAATTATAATGGTTAGTAGGGTTGACATGAAGTAATACTGTGCATCAGTTACTGGATGATGTTCTGCACAATTTACACCCATCCAATACTGATTATGATCGAGTGGGCTAGATTAAATTACTTCCTTGCATGTTATTTACTGGTGAGTGGTTTTCAAATAATCAGGCGGATGTGCAAATTAGTGAAACTTGCAAAAACAGAATGAGGGATGTCAACTGAAATGTTGGGAAAGACAGTAATGTAAATACACGGGAATCTAAATGTATCAGAGATAGTAGGAACTGCAGATGCTGGAGAATCTGAGATAACAAGGTGTACGTTCTTCAGGTTCTTCAGAGGGTCGAGGCCCGAAACGTCAGCTTTCCTGCTCCTATGATGCTGTTTGGCCTGCTGTATTCATCCAGCTCTACACCTTGCTATCTCGGAATCTAAATGTATGTTGGTGTGTGTGGATGTATATCAGTCATTGCAGGCTTTAAATTCTCACTGCTGAAAGATGTTTGTTAACCTTTGCAACTTCTGAAATAGTTGACTCTTGCCCCTCCTTCCCCATACCTGGATTTTGAGACAGTTTCCTGGCTTGCCTTATGGTTGCATTGGTCTGCCTTCTTTAGGAAACATCTTGTTTCATTCCTGTTTGCTGTGACAAAGTAAAAGCACATCAGTTATTTACGTGAAGGATTAAAAGGTGGCAGGAGTGTGACTGAGAGGGTGTAAGTTTGATTTCCTGCTGTACTCGTTTCACGATCTCAGCTGCATAAGTGAGGAGCAGTGCAGCTTTCCACCTGTGAGAGCTCAGGGTGAATTTAATTGACTGAATCAGTTATTGTCACATGTATTCAGTCAAGATAAACTGCAGTGAAAAATGTATACCATCGCCATTAAATGGCGCCATTCTCATTAACTTCAAATAAAATAAAAGATTAAAAAAGTCTGAACGAGAGTCCAACTTGTTCTTCTCTGCTGCTACAGTCCCGCTCTGGGCTTTGCCAGTCCACGCCATCCTGCTGTCAGAGGCACACTCTGCGCTTCACCAGCCCATGTCATCCTGCTGCCAGAGGCACACTCTGGGCTTCACCAGCCCACGCCATCCTGCTGTCAGAGGCACACTCTGCGCTTCACCAGCCCGTGCCATCCCACGGCTGAGTGCCTTTCCATGTTTCACAGACCGGCTGACTCCGTACCCACACTGCCTCTGAAGATGCTGCCGCTCTGAACCCCATCAAAACCACCTTCCTCCTGCTGACCCCTCTATAGCAGGTAAGTTTAAATGAAAGCTAAAAAAAAAACTGAGGCAAGAAGAAAAGGAAAAGCAAATGAAGAGGACAAGCCTGGGTACAGGAGCCTGGAAACTGCCAACTCTACCCCTGTCATCTTGAGGAGATGCCCAAATCTTGACACTGTCTGCCTTGGCCAGTTTCATAGATATTTCCAAATCAACCTGTTTGGAGATGTTATAACACACCCCTGGAGCTGGTGAGAGTTGAACCTGGGCCTCCTGGCTCAGGGATAGAAACACTACTACTGTACTACAAAGAGCCCTCTTACTGGCCAGTTTTACATTGATGGAAGGAATGCCCCTTGCCTACTTTGTTTGCATAGTGGCTCAGGGGGTCTTGAGGTGCATGGTACAAGAGAGAAAAAAAATTCACCTTCATTTGGGACCTGAAAGAACAGACAATGTTCACTTTTACACCTTGCTACCTCTCTATCAGACTTCAAACTAATTGACCAGTCAGTGAACATGCTCATCATCCAACAAAGGATCCAATGGGAGACCCTTCAGCCTGTGGGAGAATTGGCAGCCCAGCATCATAATGGGGAAGATGGTGGACTAGAAACTCAGATGCCTTGGTGAATGCTCGAGGGACATTGATTCAGATCCCATCCCAGCAACTGGTGGAATTTACATTCAATTCATAAATATCTGGAATTGAATCAGTAACAACGATGTTAATGAGCCCCTGCTGGGACTTAGCAGGGGTTCCAACTGTATTTAGAACAAAAGAGCAAATAACAAACAGCGCAGGAACAGGCCCTTTGGCTCACCAAGACCGTGCTGACACGTGATGCCTTTCTAAACTAAAAACCTCATGCCTCTACACTGTCTGTATCCTTCTATTCCCTGACTGTTCGTATATCTGTCAGGATATCTCTTAAACATTACTTTTGTATGCGCCTGCACCACCTCCCCTGGCAGCGCATTCCAGATACTTACCGCCCTCGGTGTAAAAAAAAATCTCCTTTAAACTTAGTCCCTTTTACCTTAAAACTGGGCCCCAAGTAATTGACATTTCTACCCCAGGAAAAAGACTCTTACTATCCATTCTATCCATGCCTCTCATAATTTTGTAAATTTTGTAATCTTGTAATAAATTTTGTAATTTCTATTCGGTTGCCCCACATCCTTTGACATTCAAGTGAAAAACAGTATTGTGCCCTAGTAGGTTTTAAAGGGGCTTAATTGGCTGTACCATGCTTCTGTAATGGCCTAGAGGCAGCAGCAGACTGACTAACTGGCTGGTGTGGAAAAATACAGGATCCCCTCCATGGCTTATTAACTATTTGGCTTCAGACAGCCTCTGTTTCTGTTCCATCTAAGACTGTTTTAGTTATCTAGAGTGATGCATGCATCAGCTCTGCAAAAGGCAACAGAGTGTGCGTTAGAATATAACCACTTTGAAAGCCGTTAATAGTTCCAGAGAGCTTTGTCTTTTTATAGGGCAAAGTGTAGATTAATGAGCTGAAAAATGTGAAATAATAAAGGGAGCAGACTCTTGAGTTGATGAGGTATGTGAAATAGATACTTTGGAAGTATATATGTATAAGGTAGGCAAACATAGAAATAGACTAGATCTGTAAGACCTACGTTACACAGTTGTTTACAAACATGTAGTATATAGTACAAGTCCATGTGGTGGACTTGATGTTGTTGCAATAGTTTGCAAAAGAGTTGGGCAAATACCTTTCTGTGACTCGTATTGCTACGTATGAAAAGAAGCTAGGATTTTGGATATACACCTCATATATCACAGTGTGATGGTAAGACTATAGATCGTAAGAAATAGGACCAGGAATGGGCTGTTTGGCCCCTCGAGCCTGCTCCACCATTCAATAGGATCATATCAGATCTGACGTTCCACACGTTCGCTTTCCAGCTTTCTCCCCCTTACCCTTGATTCCCCGACTGATCAAGAATCCAAATGTCTCAGCTTTAAATATATACAAGGACTCTGCCCCACACCCCAGCTCTCTGTGGCAAGGAGTTCCAAACTCAACCCCCTGAGAGAAGAAATGGCGTGAACTCATTTTGAGCATTTCCCAAATTCTCTGATTGAATTAGCTTAGGAGGTTGGGTGCTAGCTGAATGAACAGTAGGGTGCGAGGTGGGTGAATGGGTTGGGTGCGAGGTGGATGAGCAGTAGGGTGCTAGATGGGTGAAGGGGTTGGGTGCTAGCTGGATGAACAGTAGGGTGCTAAGTGGCTGAAGGACTTGGGTGCTAGCTGGATGAAGAGTAGGGTGCTAGGTGGGTGAAGAGGTTGGGTGCTAGCTGGATGGACAGTAAGCTGCTAGGTGAATGAAGAGGTTGGGTGCTAGCTGGATGGACAGTAAGGTGCTAGGTGGGTGAAGGGCTTGGGTGCTAGCTGGATGGACAGTAAGGTGCTAGTTGGTGAAGGGGTTGGGTGGTAGGTGGATGAAGAGTTAGGGTGCTAGGTGGCTGAAGGGGTTGCATGCTAGGTGGATGAACAGTAGGGTGCTAGTGGGTGAAGAAGTTGGGTGCTAGGTGGATGAACAATAAGGTGCTAGGTGAGTGAAGAAGTTGGGTGCTAGCTGGATGACCAGTAGGGGACTAGGTGGGTGAAGAGGTTCGATGCTAGCTGGATGAACAGTAGGGTGCTAGGCGGGTGAAGAGGTTGGGTGCTAGGTGGATAAACAGTAGGGTGCTAGGCGGGTGAAGAGGTTGGGTGCTAGCTGGATGAAGAGTAGGGTGCTAGGTGGCTGAAGAGGTTGGGTGCTAGGTGGATGAACAGTAGGGTGCTAAGTGGGTAAACGGGTTGGGTGCTAGCTGGATGAAGAGTCGGGTGCTAGGTGGGTGAAGAGGTTGGGTGCTAGCTGGATGAAGAGTAGGGTGCTAGGTGGGTGAAGGGGTTGGGAGTCAAGTGGGTGGAGGGACTGGGGAGCCAGACAGGTACCAAGTGGGTTGGGAAGATGGTCATTGGTGAGTCGGAGAGTCAAGTCAGTTTATCATAGAGGTAGGGCAGGTTTTAAGTCATCTAATTTTGTTCCTGGGTAAACATCCTCCGCAATCTCCAACTAACTCAGAGTTGGGGACTCATTTGGAGGCTACAATCTCCAGTGCAGTTCCCACTCTCCAGTCTACACAGCTGCAGTGACTACCCATCAGAAGGTCTGGCTCCTCTTATAACTTCTCCCCCATTAGATACTTTGTTAATAATGATTCAGACTGATTTCGGGAGATGACTAAGAACCTTGTGGAAGTTCACGGCAAAAACAGAATACATTTGCCTAATGTTGTAATATATCAGGTACTGTTAGACAAATGTGACAGGTTTTATATTCAATCATTCCTCCTTCTGACCAGCTGTGGAAATTACCTGAGCACATTTAAATGCAACGTTCGGAAAGAAAACTGATACGCAGCTTCTGGGGGTTTAACCTGTCATTCTGTGCTGGACATTGTCAGGAGGCTGAAGTTTCCTTTGGTTTTGTTTTAGACCGGTGATGGGTTTAATTATACAGTATGATCAGAAGAGATATTTTCCTAATCTACTTGATTGGACGTGTTATAACACACCTCTGAAGCAGGTGGGACTTGAACCCAGCCCTCCTAGATCAGATGTGGGGTCACTACCACTGCACCACAATAGCGGCCACATGATGGGAAGACTTGATGCTCATTTATTTTGACCACCGGCTGTTGGGCAGGGAGGCTTTCTCTGAGGGAGAAACGATGCAGTGTAGTCAACGAGGACATTAACTGACACCACATGTTAAAGGTACAGAAAAATCATTTTTACAAAAGTGGTGGAAAAAGTTCAAGCAGAAAACGTTAGAGACAGGAGGAGACCATCCAGTCTTTTGAGCCTGAAACATATACTGCATCTTAACTCCATCTACCCACCCTGGTTCCATGGCCTTTAATAACCCTTCCTGGTGAAAATCAATCAATCTCAGGTTATTTTTTAAGTTTTCAATTGACCCCCACCTCCGAGAACAGTTTTGATTGGAAGAGATTCCCAATACTATTTATTTGTGAACCTTTCCTGAATGTGGAGCTGAGTCCACAAAAAGATCAGCCGTGATCCTTATGGAATGGCGGAGCCGGTTGGAGGGGCCAGATAGAACATAGAGCATAGAACATAGAACAATACAGCGCAGAACAGGCCCTTCGGCCCTCGATGTTGCGCCAACCTGTGAACTAATCTAAGCCCATCCCCCTACACTATCCCATCATCATCCATATGCTTATCCAAGGACTGTTTAAATGCCCCTAATGTGGCTGAGTTAACTACATGGGCAGGCAGGGCATTCCACGCCCTTACTACTCTCTGAGTAAAGAACCTGCCTCTGACATCTGTCTTAAATCTATCACCCCTCAATTTGCAGCTATGCCCCCTCATACTAGCCGACATCATCATCCTAGGAAGAAGACTCTCACTGTCCACCCTATCTAATCCTCTGATCATTTTGTAGGTCTCTATTAAATCCCCTCTTAGCCTTCTTCTCTCCAATGAGAACAGACCCAAGTCCCTCAGTCTTTCCTCATAAGACCTTCGCTCCAGACCAGGCAACATCCTGGTAAATCTCTTCTGCACCTTTTCCAATGCTTCCACATCCTTCCTGTAATGGGGCGACCAGAACTGTACGCAATATTCCAAGCGAGGCCGCACTAGCGTTTTGTACAGTTGCAGCATGACATCACGGCTCCGGAACTCAATCCCTCTGCCAACGAAACCTAATACACCGTATGCCTTCTTAACAGCACTATCAACCTGGGTGGCAACTTTCAGGGATCTATGTACCTGGACACCAAGATCCCTCTGCACATCCACACTACCAAGAATCTTTCCATTGACCCAGTATTCTGCCTTCCTAAAGGCAGATGGCCTACTCCTGCTCCCATTTCTTATGTTCCTATAATTTTAAAGTTATCCTTTCCTCCGCCCTCTGTGTCCTGTATTGTCCTCACCAAAGCAAATGGATGTTTTTGATATACATGTATAGCAAGTGGGACTTGAATCCACACCTTTTGGCCCAGATAGATGGACACTACCACTCTGCCACATGAGCCCTTGGATATTTTCTGATCAACGTGCTCCAAGATATTATCATGCAGTTCTGGAACAAGTAGGATGGGAACCCAGATCTGCTAGCTCAGAGGTCAGGACACTACCACTGCACCATACAAACCCTTAAACTGCCAAAGGGAGGATTCTTCCCATGATCCACCCTATTAACTCCTTTAATGAACTTAAATGCCTCAATTAGGCCACCCCCTAATCTTCAAACGTGAGTGACTTTTAATGCAGATAATTTGATGCTTAAACCTTGAATAGAGTTTTGGGTGATTAACGAATTGTCATGAGGTGAGTTTGTCTTTCTTTGCAGCATTGTTTACCTATCATTGGTGGCAGGGGAGAGAAAAAACATCACGACACTTCATTTAGCCCGATATGGTGAGCAGCAACTGCTCTGATTAGAATGATAATGAATAGCAATTAGGCTGAAAAAAATCTAATGAAAGGAAATGTTTTCTCTGCCGAGGCCTGATTTGTCTTTAAGGACTGCGAATGAATAGAACTTTTATAATGTACTGTAAAATTCCTTTTCCTGCTGTATTATCCCATTTAAAATACACAGGTCATGGCTTTAGTTAACATACAAGAAGGATTTGATAGGAATTCATTAAGGGTTTAGATGACAGTAACAGTCCAATTTTTTGGCTTATATATTTCAAACTAATCCTTTTAAACTTTGAAGAGATTCAATATGGACTACAGTAATTTTTCGTGCTAATGAACAATCACGTTTTTACAGTCTGACATCATGTCTATGTGCTGTCGGCCTGCAAAGCTAATTTGGAGCCATAATTAGCGCTGCGTTCTTCCTCAAATAAAACATGAAACATTAATTACAGAATTGCTGTCATGCAAAAGGGCTGAAAAATTAAACCAGACAAAGTCAAAGTTCAAGAAAAAAAGGACATTGGTTTCTTTTTGTGCAAGTTACGGCTCAAGAATGTTTAATGCAGACAGTTTTAAAGATCTGAGATAAAAGGTACTGCAGATGCTGGAGAATCCCAGATAACAAGCATGGGGCTGGATGAACACAGCAGGTCAAGCAGCATCATAGGAGCAGGAAAACTTGACGTTTCGGGCCTAAACCCTTCTGTCAGGACAGGAATGGATCATTCATCCCCTTGAGACTACTGCACCGTTCAGTGAAATGATGGGTGATCAGCACCCTACCTCCAAATCCCTTGTCATTAATGTAATAAATTCTGTCAGTATACCGTCCTCAATCATGTCTAGTCTTGCTGGGGGACTGAGCAAGTGCCCTGCGAATAGTTTGATAATTGAGTTTAAACACGTGGAACGACAGCTTGACTACCACGTATGTTATCTGAGGAGATCTGTCTTGGACAGACAGTTAAGTTGTGCTAATATCAGGGTGATCATGGAGAGTGAATGAGACGCAGCATCTTTCTTCTGTTTTAATGATTGCCTTATTTTAAAATCTTTACTGGATTTGGTGGTTGGACTTGGGGGGAGTACATGTTATCATGATTCTTTTTTGGTTGGCACTTATTACATATATGTTAAGAGTTTATCTTATAATGGAAAGTTTAAAAAGTTTATATTGAAATAACTTCAGAGAGGCTGGCATCCCAACACCAAGTCACCTTTTAATTACATGTGGGGAGTCCTTGACACTGATCCAGTTCCCTCAGCTCTCAGAGTGAACAGTATGTCTGCCACTCCTGTTTATATCTATCAGCCAGGGCTCCCTGATTGGACCAGAGTAACAAACCCAATCAGGGAACTCATATTTTATGAGGTCCACCTTGCTGACCTTGCTGATAAATCACTACATTTATCCTTTTACTTGAGAACAACTTAAGAATGTTTGTGGTGTAATTGGAATTGTTAGAGTTATGAAGAAAATAGGCAGTGCTAGTTTAAATGACTAGTTGGTGGAATTGTGGAATTCCACAGATCAGATTAATGCTGTCAGGTCATGGGTTTGAGTCCCACTTTGGCATGTGATGAAATATGAACTCAAGTTTATAAAAGACAGAATTTAGAAATAGGGTAATGGTAATCATGTAACTAATGTTGATTGTTGTAAAAACTTGTCTGGTTCATGATTGAGCTTTAAGGAAGGAAATCGATCCTTACCTGGCCTGGCCAATATGTTACAGGATGTGGTTGACTCTCAACTGCCCTCTGAGTAATTAGAAGTGGACAATAAACCCTGGCCTAGTCATAGACACTTGCACCCTCCGAAAGAATTTTGAGAAGTCATTTAGCACAGTGAAGAGTTTAGATATGAGGAGATATCAACTAAAAATGAGAGACTGAAGAGTGAAGACTGAAGACTGAAGAGTGATTTGACGGGTGAACTTGCTGGCTAAGACATTGAAGTAAGCTAAAATAATTTGGAATTTGTTATCCATAGGATGGTGGAAGCGGATTCAATTGTAGCTTTCTAACTGCATAAACACTTGAAAGGGCTAAAATTGCTGGGGTGCAGGATGACTTTGATAATACTTCGATAGGGATGTGGGCACAATCAGCCAATTGAGCTCTTTCTATTTTGTAAAAACTTAAATTTAAAAGACAGAGTTTTACCATGGTTAGGTGCCAGCATAAAACCTTAAAAATGCATTTACTGGTTCAAAATTACCTCCAACTCTCCCATTTTGACCCGATTTTGGAAAGTCACCCCCCGCCGCCCATCCCCCTGCCTGCCTAACATGGCCCAAACAAGTGAGTTGAAACACTTAATATGTTACTGAGGCTGGGAACGTGATTTTCATTGATGCTTTCGACTTGAACTGCTGTCCAGCGGTGTCTGTCAATGCTCTCAGTGTTTTTAGAGAGAGAGAGGTGGGCACCACGGGGGAATACAGTGTCTTATCTTCCCCTTTAGCTCCATCTTGATTTAGCCGCTTCTCCCTCTTCCTATTTCCTTCCCATTTTTGATGGCTTACATTGCTTACAATGCAAATTCATTGGCTACATGAGTGATTGCTGGTGGGAGGAAGAAAGAAAATGAACTGCTGTCTGTCAGTGTTTCTTGAGTGTTGAAGAATCTGACAGCACCACTGAGGCCAGACTGAATGGATTCAGGAGGTAGCTACACCACATCTGCTTGAGAACCCTCCAGGATCGAGCGCAACTCCTCAATGCAAAATAACTGAGCACACCCCACTCCCCTGCAGCAAACAGGGACTTCCTACACCTCCACAATGCCTCTGTAACAGCCTACAGCCCGTCAAATGGCTCCCTGTCTCTTGAATATATGAACATGGAGCAGGAGTGGGCCATTCAGCCCTTCTAGTCTACTCTACCATTCAATATGATCAACGGACTGAATAGCCTTCCTGCTCCTAATTCCTAATTCCTATGCTGGTATGTAGTCAATAGTAATATTAATTCTACATAATGCGTTCACATCACACATAGAAGAAAAGGATGATAGGGTGGAATTATCATTGACTCAACCCATTGGGAGTGGTCATTCTGAGTCATGATTGATCTGATTGTAACTTTAAATCTACGTTACCACCTATTCCTGATGACCTTTTATGCCTACCCCCAATAAACTTTCACCCTTTGCTTAACAACCACCTCGGCCTCACAAATATTCAAGAACTCTGCTTGCAACGCCTTTTCAGAAAGAGATTTGTAAAAATTCACAAACTTCTGAGAGAATAAAATATTCACCTTGTCTCTATTTTAAATGAGCAACCCTTCATTTACAATCAGTGACCTCTAGTTGAATTCTCCCAGATGAGCAAACATCCTCTCTGAATCAATAATTGACAATTAATTGCTCCTTCCAAATGATGATCAAAGCCCCTACTTCCCAGAAGGACCCAATGATCAGTCAGGCTGGCAGCCTATTGGATGTGGAAACGATCAAGAGCACCATCAGGCTGCAGTGGAGCTTTGCAGTGAGCGACGAATTGTCCACGACTTTTGGAATGACACACTCCCAATGAGTTAGGTCAGTGAAAATTCTATCATGTCATTGTGACATGGAATATCAGCTTATTAAGCATTAAGTTGGTGTAGGGTGGTAAGGTAGGTCAGTGGTTAGCACTGCTGCCTCACAGTGCCAGGGACCCAGGTTCAATTCCAGCCTCGGGCGACTGTCTGTGTGGAGTTTGCACATTCTCCCTGTGTCTGTGTGGGTTTCCTCTGGGTGCTCCAATTTCCTCCCACAGCCCAAAGATGTGTAGGTTTGGTGGATTGGCCATGCTAAATTGCCTGTAGTGTTCAGGGATGGGTGGGTTCAACATGGGAATGTGCAGGGGTAAGGGCATGGGTTTGGGTGGGATGTCTTCAGAGGGTTGGTATGGACTTGTTGGACCAAATGGCCTATCCCCACACTATAGGGACTCTATAGCTAACATATGAGTCCAGAGCAGGAGTACATTGTCTGTCTCTTTAAGCCTGGTCTGCCAATCAGTAAGATCATGTTTAATTTGATTGTGACCTCAAGAGCACTTTCCCAACTGACCCTGATATCCTTTGACTTCCTTCCTGTACAGTGAGATACTCTGTACTGAAAATGTGAATAGGCACCATCATGAATCAAGAAAATTGCAGCATTCTTGGGTTTGTCGATTGCTCCTTTCTTCCAGTGATCCTGATCTGTCTGTAGGAGAACCATTTGAAATGCATTCCAAACAATTGGCCAGATGACAAATCTGGCATTTATAGATGGGATGCTGCAGTTGTTTCAATAGCAAGGCTCTCCTCTCTCACTTCAGTGTGGCATTGGAGTACAGGAATCTCGGAGGTTACATTAATATTCCATGGATAAAGGTGATCTGTGCTGATGCTTCACAAAAACCTCTGAGGGATTTTTGAAGAATCACTGTTCCCACTGCAGGAAAGTCAGTGACCAGAGGGCACAGCATCAGAGATCATTTATAAGAAAATTGGAGATGAAAATGAGGGGAGAGATTTGCAACAAGATGTCACAATCTTGAATGCGCTGCCAGAAAACTAGGACAATGGATGTGGTACATTAGCAACTTCCAATGGACAAATGGATAAGTATACAAAACAAAATGGGTGAATGATTGAGAACAAGAAAATATTGCAGGGACACAGGTTGAGACCATGAAAGTGGTTCAAACTGGATAGTTCCTTTGAAGGGGTTTCAAAGCATGGTGTACCACCTCCTGTGATTCTATTAAGGGAACACATGATCACAGAACAAGTGTGGGCCACTCGGCCCTTCGAGCTTACTCTGTCACTCAATAAAATCATGGCTGATCTTTAACCTCAACTCTACATTCCTACATATCTTGATTATCTTTTGCATCCTTGCAAATCAACCTCTACCTCCACCTTAAAATAATTTTAATTATTTTACTCACATGTAGAATAATTTTATTCTACATCCACTGCATTTTGAGGAAGTGAATTCCAAAGACTCACAATCCCCCGAGAAAATAAACGTTCCATCATCTCTGCTTTAAATGATGAACCCTTCTATTTAAATTTAGTTCGAGATTTCCTCACAGAGAAAACATTCTTTCAACATTCGCCCGTTCAGTGTGATCCTGAATTGTAGACTCACAATTGGTTGTTATACTGTTGAGCTGTGACTACCCTTCCTGTTAAGCATAGATTGTTGACCAGAGGATGAATATGGCACAACTTAAAGAAGTAGCAGAATTAAATAGCAGTGATGCATAAAAAAAAAGGCCATTGGCATGCTTTGACTCTGATAGCTCTTTCAATGCCATACAGAAAGGGAACAATTCACATTGCCCATTGAGATCTTAAATAGTAAATTTAATTAATTTTTAAATTATTTTTTTCTTAGCATTTGGCACTTAAAAATAATTAATTTTATTTTTCTTTCCCCATTGTTCTTACTCTACTTTTATCAAATATTGCTCTAATCTGTTTGATTTTCTTTTCTGTTATTACAACTTTATCCACATTCTTTAAATCCCAAATGCTTTTGAGATAAACTATGGGTCCATTCATTTACCATTGATCTAGACCTATCCCTGCCCGCGTTATCAGATCACGCAATGAGCCATTTGTGACGCAAATATTTTTTTCACTCTGAACAGTATGGGGAACTTGCTGACTTAAAGGAGGCACATCGATATGAAACCTCACTCTGGGCCAGTTGAGAGATGGTTGACAACAGTGCAGGAAAGTATGAGTATGCTGGATACATCAGATTGTGTGACAAATATTTGGTTCGTTGCGTTGGATGTGGACAGCTTACAACCAAACATTTAGCTACTTGAGAGCTACCATTGCTTACCTGCTGATTAAGCTTCTGCCAGCACAGTTAGGCTACTCTTAACACTAGCAGGCAGCTGACATTATCTGACAATTTAATGGAACACGTATCACTGCTCTACGATAAATGCGTTTCCTCAGAAACTGACGTCAAATACTCAGAGGTGTTGTTTAATGGCAATAATGAATTAAGAATTGTGCGTTAATTAAATGGTAATTACAGCTTTTCAGATTTGTAGAAGCACTGGCACTCACTCTGCATCTGTGCCACTCTGAAAATACATTCATTAACAATTGATGAATTTTTATTTTCTCTTGTTTGTTAGTTCAGTGTAATTTGTGTGCCATAGATTTCGCCTTTGGGTTAAACAAAGCTGACTAAATAGGAATTAACTTGGAGAATTAAGAGTCTAAACAAAGATGATAGTGTTGAGGCATGTGGATGGTAAATTTGGGGAGGGGGAGAATTATTAATTCAACAAGGAATTTAAAAGAGATTTGGTTCACATGTAGGTCTGTGTTAATGTGAGATAAACATACCTCCATCATAAATCTAATTTAGAATGTAAAGTGGGTTTTGTCAATTTAATTTGTTAATTTAGTGACATTGTAAATTTGATATGAAGAAGATTAATAGTGATGAAATAATGCTGTTATATTTCAGGTGCACAGTGGAGTGTACTCTCAGCAGGCTGCTTTTGAAAGTGCTGAAAGAATGAATAAGCTTACATCAGACAAATGAGGGAGTAAGTTTACAGAGGAGACAGACAGATTTTTAATTAGTAACGGATTGAAGGGTTATGAGGAGCAGGCAAGAAACTGGAGTTGAGGGCACGATGAGATCAGACATGATTGTATTGAGTGGCATAGCAGGCTCAAGGGGCCGAACTGCCTGCACCCACTCCTAATTATTATGTTCTACTGATGTGCTGCCCGGTAATGTCCTCAGGAGTCACATGACACCAGGTGATAGTCCAACAGGGTTATCTGAAATCACAAGCTTTTGGAGCGCTATTCCTTTGTCAGGTGAAGTGATGTGGTCACATGGTGCTCGAACACATCCTGTTGTTGCTTAGATTTTATGGCTGTACACAATGTTTGGTCATGTCCTACAAGTGAGCACTGACAATTAAAACATCTTGGAACAATGATAACAAGGTGTAGAGCTGGATGAACACAGCAGGCCAAGCAGCATCAGAGGAGCTCCTCTGATGCTGCTT
>JAHRHZ010000283.1:73421760-73439619 GCA_024137785.1 Ginglymostoma cirratum
GTTCTCCACGTTAGCAAATAGGAGAATAGCTGTCCGGTCAATAATTTATAGTTATTCCAAATTGTCATCTCCCAGAACCTTTCAAAGACTTAGTCATCAAACTTTGAAGAATGAGACATGCTTCTAAATGCTGTGCTGTTTTTTGCATTGCATTCTTAATCAAGTAAGTGAGAGGGGTGGGAGTTTAAGTGTGCAATCTGTTCCCAGCCATCTGTGCTGTTGCTGCCAACTGTTCGAGATGGATCGGCTGTTCAGCAGCTGGTTTCAGCTCGGTGATGTGCACTAGTGTGGCTTTTTCTGGTTTTCTCCCCTAATCCCTTCTCACACGCCTTCACCCCAAGGCCTCCCTCATCCAAAGTCGATGTATTATGAGATAACAAGGTGTAGAGCTGGATGAATACAACAGGCCAAGCAGTATCAGAGGAGCAGGAAGACTGACGTTTCGGTACTTCAGAAAATTTTCTGAAGAAGGGTCTAGGCCCGAAACGTCAGCCTTCCTGCTCCTCCGATGCTGCTTGGCCTGCTGTGTTCATCCAGCTCTACACTTTTTGTTATCTCAGATTCTCCAGCATCTGCAGTTCCTACTATCAATGTATTATGAGTCTGCATCATGAATGCCCCACTTGGAATGATGTTTGGTTGCAGCTTTAACAATTCCTTCTTTTCCAAAGGCCAACGGTGTGCATTTGTATAGCACCTTGAGAAATGTACCATGACGCTTTGTGGAAGTAGCGGTGGCACAGTGGCTAGCACTGCTGTCTCACAGAGCTAGGGACCTGGATTCGCTTCCAGCTTCGGACAACTGTCTGTGTGGAGTTTGCACATTCTCCCTATGTCTGTGTGGGTTTCCTCTGGGTGCTCTGGTTTCCTCCCACAGTCCAAAGGTTAGGTTAGGGGGAGATGGGATGCTCTTTGGAGGGTTGATGTGGACTCAAATGGCCTGCTTTCACACTGCAAGGATTCTTTGGGGGAAAAAAATGTGTCAACAAACAACATTTGACCCTGAGCCACTCCACAAGCTACCCATGCTGGAGCATTGGTAGAAGAGGGAGGCTTGAAACTGCACCTAAAATGAGGAAGGGCAGAGCTCTGGTAATCCTTTATCTATGTTATGAGTCTCATCTTCAAAGAACACTGCAGATTTATCAAACAGGATTTCCCTTTCCTGTAACGATTATGACTTTAAGCATCAGTGTTAAGCCAATTGGCCTGGAGATCCCTGTTTTCTCACTCCCTCCTCTCTTGAACAAGAAGGTTACATTTGCTAATTTCCGACCAACTGGGACTATTCAAGGATCTCGGAAATTTTTTGTGAAGATTACAGACAATTCAGCTACTATCCTGCAGCTGCCTCTTTTAGAAATGTAGGCCTTCGGGTCCAAGAGATTTGTTCTCTGTTAATCCCATTAATTTATCCAGAACTTTCTTCTTCCATTAAGTCCCTCACTCGCCTTTGACCCTTAGTTTCCCACTTTCTCTGGTATGTTTATTCTATAAAAACCTAAAGAACTGCCGATGCTGTAAATCAGGAACACAAACAGAAGTTGCTGGAAAAGCACAGCAGGTCTGGCAGCATCTGTGGAAAGTAAAGTCACAGTTAACACTTCAGATCCGATGACCCTTCCTCAGAACTGATGGGAGCTCGGAAAACATCAGTTTATATGCAGAAGATGGGCAGGGGCAGGGGGTAGGGAGTAAACGATAAGTGGGGGATAGAGCCGAAAGAGAGAGAAGAGCAGTTGGATAGGCAAAGGAGTTGATAATGATCTGCCTCGGAGGCTGGATAGCTGTTAATGGGGACTGTTAGTAGCTAACAATAGGTAGTGAGTAATGACAGGCTATGTGATAATAAGGCCTGGTGTGTGCGTAGGAGGCTAGGACATGGGAGAGTTTAGGCCCTAAAATTATTGAACTCAATATTGAGTCCAGAGGGCTGCAGGGTCCCCAAGCAGAAAATGAGGTGTTGTTTCTCCAGCTTGTGCTGAGCTTCTCTGGAACACCGCAGCGAGCCTGAGACAGAGATGTTGGCCAGGGAACAGGGTGGTATGTTAAAGTGGCAGTCACCTGGTAGCTCAGGGTCTTTTTTGTGAGGAGAATGTAGATGTTCTGAGAAGTGGTCACCCAGTCTACGCTTCATAGAGGAGACCACATTGTGTGCAGCGGATGCAGTAGACTAGATTCTGGGAAGTGCAGGTGAAGTGTTGCTTCAACTGGAACGTATGTCTGGGTGCTTGGATACTGGGGAGGTCGGAGGTAAATGGGCAGGTATTACACCTTAGATAACAAGGGGTAGAGCTGGATGAACACAGCAGGCCAAGCAGCATCAGAGGAGCAGTAAGGCTGATGTTTCGGGCCTAGATCCTTCTTCACTGGTTGCAGGGTAAGGTGCCGTGGGGCTATGAGGAGGTGTTGGGAGTGAAGGAAGAGTGGACCAGGGTGTCCTGGAGGGGACGGCCCCTGCGGAAGGCAGACAAGGGAGGGCAGGGGAATATGTGTCTGGTGGTGGCATCTCGATGGAGGTGGTGGAAATAGCGTCTGTTGATCTTCTGGATATGGATGCTGGTGAGATGGCTGGTAAGGACAAGGGGAACTCTATTGCTGTAGTGGGAGGGAGGAGAGGGGGTGAGGGCGGAAGTGTGGGTGTACAGTGTTTATTGTGTCTTCTACGTGAAGGCAGACACAAAGTTTAGAATCTCTGACATTTCCTTATTCACCATTATAATTTCTCCTGCCACGAAGGAATCCGTATTTACTTTTGCGACTCCTGCTATATAACAGAAGCATGTAGGAGCTGTACCGGTCCTGTAATTCAGAGGTCAATGGAACAGACATGAGGAGAAATTTCTTCTCTTGGAGGGTAGCAAATTTGTGGAATTCTTTACTGCAGGGGGCTGTTGAGGCTGGATTGTGAAATATTTTGAAGATTGAGATAGACAGATTTTTAATTAGGCAAGGAATCAAAGATAATGGAAAAAGATGGGAAGGTGGAAATTAAGGATCATCAGGTCAGTCTTGATCTCATTGAATACTGGAGCAGCCTCAATAGCCTGAATGGCATATATTTTTCTGCTCCTGTGTCTTGTGGTAAGTTCATATAATGTAACCTTAACGTCAAATAAAGCTTAAGATGCAGTTCTTTTTTTCATATTGGAGGGATATATAAATTATTTCTAAAATGACTAAATATAAAGATACATGTAGAGGCTTTAATCTTCCCAAACCAATGGTCAGTAATTTCTTAACATGGAGCGAAAGCCTTCAGAAGCTGTTAACCTTAAATGAGCTTGTAAGAATGAGCTATGCTGCAGTGAGTTGTCAGTTGGACCATTGGGAATCCCTGCAACCAAATTGTGTGTGATAATCTGAGCACAGAGAATCACATTCCAACATTGGAGTCTGACACCTTTATTAGCAAGTTCCTCAGTGGGCTTGCAAAATTTCAGTTCAGTATTGAAGTGTAGAACACTCAAAAGTTTGGATCTGACTGTGTTTGTGTGTGTGTCTGTGTCTGTGGGTTTGGGAAAGGGTCACGATTTTGTGAAAGCAAACCATACTCCCTCCCCCAAAGCCGTTTCTTTTAGTACGCAAAAATGTAGAAAGAAATGGAGTAGATAGATATGCAGCATCAGTGCAGAAATATTCAAAACTCAATTATCTCAGAGTACAACTGGACCTTGATCAGATGGAACAACGGGCCCGAGGAGTGGCAGATGAAATTTAATTTAGATAAATGTGAGGTATTGCATTTTGGTAAGGCAAATCATAAGGGCTTATACACTTGATGGTAAGGTCCTGGGGAGTGTTGCCAAACAAAGAGACCTTGGGCTGCAGGTTTATAGTTCCTTGAAAGTGGAGCTGCAGGTAGACAGGATAGTGAACAAGGCGTTTGGTATCTTTATTGGTCAGAGTGTTGAGTGTAAGAATTAGGATGTCATGTTGCGGCTGTACAGGACATTGTTAGGCTATCTTTGGAATACTGCGTTCAATTCTGCTCTCCCTGCCACGGGAAAAAATGTTGTTAAACATGAAATATTGCAGAAAAGATTTACAAAGATGTTGCTGCTGTTGGAGGGTCTGAGCCATAGGGAGAGACTGAATAGGCTGTGGCTATTTTCCCTGGAGTGTTAGAGGTTGAGGGGTGACCTTGTAGAGGTTTATAAAATCATGAGGGGTGTGGATGGGGTGAATAGCCAGTGTCTTTTGCCGAGGGTAGGGGAATCCAAAACTAGAGGCTATAGGTTTAAGTTGAGAAGCGAGAGATTTAAAAGGGGAAACTTTTTTGTGCAGAGGGTGGTGCATGTGTGGAATGAGCTGCCAGAGGAAGTGGTAGTGGCAGGTACAATCAAAACATCGAAAAAGCATCTAGATGGGTACTTGAATAAGAAGGGTTTAGCGGGATATGGGCCAAATGCTAACAAATAGGACTAGATCAGTTGAGGATATGTGGTCAACAAGGATGAGTTGGACTGAAGGGTCTGTTTCCATGCTGTACATCTCTGTGACTCTATAAAAACACTGTCCCATGTTGTATGCGAGATCAGTTGGGTGTATGGGGCTCTTAAAAATTTAAAGATTGGAATTCACTGGACGCTATAAGTAAGGGCTGTGGTCAAAACTGAACATTTAAGGTGAACCTTGGTGCTGAAATTACTCAGAACCATTCGGCAGTTTCTCTTGTGCTCAACCAGGAAGGTTTATGTAGATCCCACCAGTCAAATGAAAATCCAGTCATTTTCAAACTTGCATGCTGAACTCTTTGTAGTCCGCTGTTTGAAGTCGTTCATCCTTTTTGCATCTGTTTGCCTTCAAGGTGTTTTGTAAATACCATCGTGATGTTTAAAGTTCTGCTTTGTCTCTTGCAGCAAAACGTCTATAGCAAATTGACCTGCATTCTCACTGTATTGACAATCTGTCCAACCTGAACACCTCAGATTCTTTGGTGTCCAAATGGAAACATCAACCAATAAGCCTACAATCACAGAGAATTCTTCAAGGGAAAGATGGTATTTGAGCACTGTGCTATTTGAACATTTATTATAAAGAGAAAGTTGGCAGGTCAATTGGCTCCAAAGTTATTGCAAACGGCTTAAGAGAATTATGAACCATAACGAAAAGGTCACATCATTGCATCCTCCCAGTAGAGCGGTCATTTCCCTTTTTAATCATTTAGATAGCTGCCAACTGGGGAATAATCTCCAGAACTGGCACTCTTCAGATGCATTTTTATCACATTTGACTCTTGTAAAAATTCAGGGACGCTAGCTTTTAGATTATTGCAGATTAGTAGTTCAGTTATGAATGTATTGCCTGGATGCATGCATTGACAGGCAGAGAAGGGAGTGAATGTGTTTTTGTTTCAAGTTATTTTTCTGCTGGTGGGCTGAAGAACAAGTGCAGGAACTTGAGAGACGATACTTAAATAGATTTTTATACAGACGCAGAAAGCTGCTACAGTTTTGAGCCAGTCAGTAGGACTCCTGAGATGAAGCACATTTGTAATCAAGCTGCCAAGAGTCACTCATTGATGCCAAAGCTGATTACGTGAGGGCCGGTTTTAGAACAGTAGTTTCAACATTTTCCAGCTCTTTCAGTGAAGAGGAGTGCTGACGTAATGGGATTTGAAAAGAATGCCAGAAAAGCTGATGTTACACAATAAGCAAAGCAAGCATTTATTGTTGCACTGACTCGTCCTCATAAAAATAAATCACAGCTCAAAAAAACACTGTGTTTATAATTGATAGGCACAATAAAGGTCAAGTTGCACTCAACTTACCAGACCATAGGATCGCTGTCTCATTCAAGGGAGATGACTGGTGGCTGTTTGGCCTGACGGTCACCGCACCTCAGGTGAGGGAAGAGATTAAGAATTAGAATCCTTCATGATACAGGAAGTGAACCCACGCTGTTGCTATCTCTCTGCATTGCAAGCCAGACATCCAGCCAATGGAGCTAACCGACTCCAATAAGGGTGGTAGATCGATGGAGATCACAAGATTGTTATGCATAAAGAAGGCAATTTGATTCATTCTAGTTTACACTGAAATGCGGATATGTCCCCTAAACATTTCACCCTGCAACATCCCATTGTTTTGTACAGGATTTTGAAAACTTTTCGTCTCTCTGGAATTCCCAAATTTTTGCTTTGCCTGAAGACTTTCCTGATTTCAGAACCGAAATCATATTTTTAGCTGGTGTGAACTGTGCCCCATGTTCCCACTGTCACTGCCTTGTTTAAGGTCATTTGTCATTTGTGTACAGTTTGTAATCTAACGTTAGATCACTTCAGAAACCTCCTTGCAGAGTTGGAAAGACCAACCAGTATTCCTTTATGACTCTGTGACCTTGGTCTTGGCTCCGCCCTCTGCAACTGGATCCTCAGCTTTCTGACCCACAGGCCACAATCAGTGAAGATGGGTAACTGCACCTCCCCCACAATAACACTCAACACTGCAGCACCCCCCCCCGAGGATGCATCCTCAACCCCCTACTGTACTCCCTGTACACCTACAACTGTGTTGCCAAATTCCGAATGAACGCCATCTGCAAGTTCACTGATGACACCACCGTGGTGGGACGGATATCTAACAACGACAAGTCAAAATACAAAAGCGAGATAGAGGGCTTGGTGATGTGGTGCAGTGAAAATCGGCAAATCTACAGAACTGAACATCGACTTCAGAAAGAAAGGAGGAGGACACACCTCCATCTATGTCAATGGAACTGAGGTTGAGAGGGTGAAGAGCATGAAGTTCCTCAGAGTGACGATAACGGACGACCCGTCCTGGACTTCCCACGTGGATGGGAGAGTCAAGAAGGCACAACAACTCCTTTTCTTCCTCAGGCAGCTCAGGAAATTTGGAGTGTCCATAAGGTCCCTCACCAACTTCTACAGATGCACTGTTGAAAGCATACTGTCCAGGTGCATAACGGCTAGGTACGACAACTGCTCTGCCCAAGGCCGTAAGAAACTACAGAAGGTTGTGTGCACAGCCCAGACCATGATGGAAGCCAACCTTCATCCACAGACTCTATTTACATGGCTCACTGCTGCAGAAAGGCAGCCAACATCAAAGACCTATCGCATCCCGGTAATGATCTCCTACAGCCTCTTCCATCAGGCAGAAGATACAGAAGCCTGAACACCCGCATGAGCAGGTTCAGGAACAGCTTCTTCCCAGCCGTTATCAGACTGTTGTATGGACTCTAGCCTCAAACATTGTAACCTGCAACGTAACTTGTATGCCTCTAAGTCTTTTTGATCTGTACATCCTTTGCTGGCGGTAATCTGCCTGTACCACTCATAAACAAAACTTTTCACTGTATTTCGGTACACGAGACAATAAAATCAATCAAATCAAATAACACAGACTGATCTTCATAATGTAGAGCTCTCTGACTATTCCTATCAAACACTCCAATGTTTAAATACCAGTCCAGGTGACCAGAGCTGGACACAGTACACAGAGTTGTTGTCTGTCCATACTTTTTCAGGATAACTTCCCCTGGCTTAATTGCATCCTATAGTTCTGGTGATATTGTTCAACCTTTCCATTGGCTTTATGGAGTGTTGCTCTGCTTCGGTTGGGCAAACCTCACAACTCAACTTTTTTCGACTTCATCCTTCTTTGATAACCATTCATGGAGTAGGTGGAAGGCACCTTGCAACGTGTGGCTACACTTAAGGCATCATATAAAAATAAGTTTTTGCTTTTGCATATATGTGATTTATTTCCCCTTCCCACATCGGGAACTTTACAGGTGCCTACATTGTGTGTCACCTGCAGTGGTTTGATGATCAGATGCTTTGCTTTTCTTAAAATGTGTGCTACGTCCATGGAAATGTCATGCCATGCCACAGAGTTAAAGATGAATGGGCATAATGATGTTATCTTTGGAAGTTTAGGAATAAGAGAATGACCATAGAAAGGGTAGAGCTGATCAAGGATTGTAAATTGAATTTGCGCACAGAGCCTAAAGAGATAGGAGAGGTTCTTAATGAATATTTTTCTTTGGTATTCACAACTGAGAGGGTCATAGTTGTAGAAAAGGACAGTGAGAAACAGGCTGGTAGGCTAGAGGAGGCGGATGTTAGTAAGGAAGATGTACTAGGAATTTTGAGGAACTTGAAGATTGATAAGTCCCCCAGGCCTGATGGGATTTATCTAAGGATCCTATGGGAAGTGAGGGAAGAGATCGTAGGGCCTTTGGCGATGATCTTTTCGTCCTCACTGTCCACAGGTATGGTGCCGGAAGATTGGAGAGTGGCAAATATCATTCCCTTCTTCAAAAAAGGGAATTGGGATAACCCCGGAAATTACAGGCCAGTTAGTCTTACGTCAGTGGTGGGCAAATTATTGGAAAGGGCTCTGAGAGACAGGATTTATGATCACTTGGAAAGGCACAGTTTGATTCGTGATAGTCAGCATGGATTTGTGAGGGGGAGATCATGCCTCACAAACCTTATTGAATTCTTTGAAGAAGTGACCAAACACATGGATGAAGGTAGAGCAGTGGATTTGATATACATGGATTTAAGTAGGGCTTTTGATAAGGTTCCCCATGGTAGGTTCATGCAGAAAGTAAGGAAGCATGGGATAGGGGGAAATGTGGCAGATTGGATACAGAATTGGCTGACCCTTAGAAGACAAAGGGTGGTAGTGGACAGAAAATATTCAACATGGTACTCAGTTATGAGTGATGTACCACAAGGATCTTTTCTGGGTCCTCTTCTATTTGTGATTTTTGTAAATGACTTGGATGTAGGAGTGGAAGGTTGGATTAGTAAGTTCGCGGACGATACAAAGGTAGGTCGAGTTGTGGATAGTGCAGAGGGCTGTTCTTGGTTACAAAGAGACATTGATAGGATGCAGAACTGGGCTGAGAAGTGGTAGATGGAGTTTAACCCTGAAAAGTGTGAGATGATTCATTTTGGAAGGACAAATTTGAAAGCAGAATACAGGGTTAAGGGAAAGATTCTTGGCAGTGTGAAGGAGCAGAGGGATCTTGGGGCTCATGTCCACAGTTCCCTGAAAGTGCCACCCAGGTGGATAGAGTTGTTAAGAAGGCGTACGGTGTGTTAGCTTTCATTAATAGAGGGATTGAGTTCAAGAGCTGTGAAGTTATGGTCCAGCTATACAAAAGCCTGGTTCGGCCACATCTGGAGTATTATGTCCAGTTCTGGTCGCCTCATTACAGGAAAGATGTGGAGGCATTGGAAAAGGTGCAGAGGAGATTTACCCGGATGTTGCCTGGAATGGAGGGAAGGTCTTCCGAGGAAAGGTTGAGAGAGCTAGGGCTTTTCTCTTTAAAATGACGAAGGATGAGAGGTGATTTGATACAGGTGTACAAAATGATCAGCAGTATAGAAAGAGTGGACAGCCAGAGACTTTTTCCTAGGATGGAGGTAGCTATTATGAGGGGGCATAGTTTTAAAGTGAGTGGATGTAGATATAGGGGGAGACGTCAGAGGTAGGTTCTTTACTCAGAGAGTGGTAGGGGCGTGGAATGCATTGCCGGAGAGGGTAGTGGAGTCGGCCTCATTAGGGGCATTTAAGTAGCTATTAGATAGGCATATGGATGATAGTATAAGGTAGGGGTGGAGGTTAGACAGACCTTAGGTTTAGGGTAAAAGTTCGGCACAACATTGTGGGCCAAAGGGCTTGTACCGTGCTGTACTGTTCTATGATCTATGTTCTAAGTGAACAGTGAGAAATTTCAGATTCTTTTGGCTGGAGGTGACAGACTGGCTGGATTGCACCAAGTGTTTGGCTTGATGGATAGAATGGCCTTTTCTTACTCCTTTTCTTCAATGCATTCATGGGATTTAGGACATCACTGGTAATTGTCCATCTTGAATGCCCTTGAGAGGGTGACAGTGAGTTGCCTTTCTGAATAAAACTGATGACTTGCCCAGCTCCACATTAACAGTGTGGTGTGAAAGGGGGAAGAGATGAGCATCGCTTAGAAGGACCGTGAGATTGGAGCAGAAATAGGCCATTCACCCCATTGAGTACCCTCCTCCATTCAGTGAGATCTTGGCTGATCTGATTTTCCTCGGTTCCCATTTCCTGCTTTATCACATTAACCATTGATTCCCTCAGTGAGTAAAAATCCGTCTGTCTCAGAGCCTTGAATATGTTCAATGAGTCAACCTCGAAAACAGCCTTTCCTGTGGAAAAGAATTTAGCACATTTATTACCCTCTGAGAGAAGAAATTCCTCCTCATCCCTGCCTCAAATGGACGAATATGTTTGCTTTCATAGCAAGAGAATTCGAGTACAGGAGCAAGGACGTCTTGCTGCCTCAGTGAGAGTATTGGGTGCAGTTTTCATCTCTGGATTGGAAGTTCTAACTGTGGAGAGACTGAGGGTTTACTGGTTTGACTCCTGTGATGGCAGGACAGATGTATGAAGAGAAACTGTATTGGTTTGGGATATATTCACTGGAGTTTAGAAGAATGATTGGGGGGCGCGGTCAGGGATGGGGGTGGTGTGAATCTCATAGAAACCTATAAAATTCTCACAGGACTAAATATTGGTGAACAAAAACCATACCATTCTGAGGAAGGGCCACCGGACCCAAAACGTTAACTCCGATTTCTCTTCACAGATGCTGCCAGACCTGCTGAGTTTTTTCCAGCAACTTCTGTTTTTGTTTCTGATTTACAGTGTCCACAGTTCTTTCGGTTTCTGTGTATATTGGTAAATATTGGAAGATGTTCCTGATGACCAGGGAGTCTAAAACTAAGGGTTACTGTTTGAGGACACAGGGTGAGCTGTTAGGATTGAGATGGGAAGAAATTTCTTCACCCACTGAGTGATGAGCGAATGGAATTCTCTGTCACAGAAAGTATTTGAGGCCAAAACATGGAATGTTTTCAAGGAGTTAGAATTTGTTCATAGAATCCCAACAGTGTGGAAGCAGGCCAGTTGGTGAAGAGCACCTCACCCCAACCCTGTACGTCCCATGGCCGATCCACCTAACCTGCACATCTTTGGAGGAACCCGGAACACTCAGAGGAAATCCATGTAAATTCAGTGAGAACGTATAAACTCCACGCAATCACTCAATGGTGGAATTGAGCCCGAGTCCATGGCGCTGTGAAGCTGCAGTGCTAACCACAGATCCACCAGTTCTTAGGTCAAAGGTTGTGGAGAGAAAGCAGGAACAGGGTACTGAGTTGGACAATCAGCCATGATTATATTTAATAGTGGAGCAGACTTGATGGGCCAAATGGCCTACTTCTGAGCCTATTTTCTGTGTTTCTATCCCAAAGTTATTTACAGGCAATAAAATATACGATGACATGAAACAGAAAATGGTTTTGAAGATTTGAAAGAAAATGGCTCATGGATGTTTTTTGGGCCCATGGAAAGGTTTGTGGCGTAATTTCCAGGATCTGTATTGGGACCCTCAGTTTTCCTGATCTGTAGCTCAATGACCTAGACCTTGGTGTACAGGACACAATGTCAACATTTAGAGATGATTCAAAACATGAAAGCATTGTGAGGAGGATAATGTAGCACTTTGAAAGGACACAGACAAGATAGAAGAGTGGATGGATAGTTGACGGATGAAGTTTAACACAAATAAGTGTGAGGCGATCTCATTTGGTAGAAAGAACATGAATGTAAAAGGTACAACTCTAAAGATGGTGTAGGAGCAAAGAGACCCAGATGTATGTGTGCATTAGTCATGAAAGATAGCAAGATACGTTGAGTGGGCAGTTAATAAAATGCATAGTATCCCAGGTTTTGTTAAACGGGGAGTAGAGCACAAGAGCAAGGAGATTGTGTTAAATTTATATAAGGCATGAGTTCAACCTCAAATGGAGTACTTTATCCAGTTAAGGACTTTAGGAAGGACATTGCAGAAGAAGTTTACACAAATGATTTCAGGAACGAGGAATTATGAAGATAGATTGGAGACTTTTAAGATTGGAGAGAAAAAGGCTGAGAGGAGATTGAACTATTCAAAATCGTATGAGGTCTGGACAGACTAAATATGGAGCAATGTTTCTGTTCATTGGGAGCTGGTAGTATAGTGGTAATGTCACTTGTCTAGTAATCCAGATACCCATGGGGGGCATAGGTTCATATTCCCACAATGGAAGCTGGTGAAACTTAAATTCAGTTGATAACTTGAGTGTAAATTGAGTTTCAGTAATGGTAACTGAGAAACTATTGTTGATTATATATAAAAATCCATCTGGCTAACTAATGCCCTTTAGGGATGGGAAATCTGCCATCCTTACCTGGTCTGCCCTACATTATAAGAGCAACAAAGCTACAGTGTGGAAATAGGCCCTTCAGCCCATAATGTCCACACCAAGCCTCTGAAGAGCATCCCACCCAGACTTATCCCTGGGATCCTGTGTTTCATGTGGCCAACCCACCTATTGTGCACACCTTTGGATTGTCAGGGGGGAAAACTCACAATGACACAGGGCAAATGTGGAAACTCCACACAGACAGCCACTTGAGGCTGGAATCGAACCCAGATCCCCAGCTCTGTGAGGTTGCAGTGCTAACCATAGCACCACTGTGCTGCCCCTTGTGACAGCAGACCCACCACAATCTGATTCACCGCCTGAGGGTTTAGTGATGAGTGTGGCTTGATTGAGGCATTCAGAACGTGGTTATCTGAGAAAGAAAGATGTGCAGGGTTGTGGGGAAGGAGGCAGAAGAAAGATAGGAAGTAAGATTTATATTTGGAGAGCTGGCACGGACACAGTGGGTTTCTCTACATGACAACGATTCTGTGAGGTAAATCATAAGTGTCATCACTGTTGTAATATGAAAAATACGGTGACCAGTTTGCATATGGCAACCTATATAAAAAGCAATGATAGCCACTGGGCAGTTTGTTGAGTTTTGGCCAGTGCAGTTATAGAAGACTTGAGAAGACTCCAGCAAGACTCTTGATATGGTCTCACATGGGAGACTGAGAGCAAAGGTGAGAGCACTTAGGATCCAAGGAAATTTGGGGCTAATTGGGCTCAGAATTGGCTGAGTGGCAGGAAACAGAGGGTAATGATCAAGGGGTGTTTGTGTCACTGTGTGCAGTGGGGCTCTAAAGCCATCAGTGTCAGTGTACGTATAAATGATTTTGACTTTAATGAAAGGGGATTGGTCAGTAAATTTATAGATGAAATGAAAATTGGTGTGGTGATAAATAGTGTGGAGGATATCCTGAGATAACAAGAGGCTATAGGATAGTCAGATGGGCTGATCAGTGGAAACTGGAATTCAGTTTGATATGTATGAGATGATGTACTTGGGCGGGGCAAACAGAGCAGGGGACTGTAGACTGTAGGATAGTGGGAAGTACTGAGGATCAGAGGGACATTGGTTTGCATGTGCACCGGTCCCTTAAGGTATCGGTACATGTGGATGAAGTGGTTAAGAAGGCATATGGGATATTTGCCTTTATTAGCCAAGGCACAGAGTTAAGGAGCAGGGAAGTTATGATGGAACAGTATAAGATGTTGGTTAGGCCACAGCTGGAGTATTCTGTACAGTTCTGGAATCCACATTATCGGAAGGATGTGATAGCACTGGAGAGGGCGCAAAGGAGATTTACCAGGATGTTGCCTGGCCTGGAGAGTTTTTGTTATGAAGAGAGGTTGGACAGACTGGCGTTGTTTTCCTTGGAGCAGAGGCGACAGGATTGAGATGTTTAAAGTCATGACGGGCATACCTAGCATAGACAGGAAGAAACATTTCCCCTTGGTGGAGGGATCAATGACCAGGGGATTTGGAATAAGGGTAAGGGGCAGGAGGTTTCGAGGGGATGTGAGGAAAAACCTTTTTGCCCAGAGGGTAGTGGGAATCTGGAACTTACTGCTTTTAAAGATGGTAGAGGCAAAAACCCTCATTACATTGAAGAATTATTTAGATGTGCACTTGCAATGCCAAGGCATGCAAGGCTCTGAGCCAAATGCTGAAAAATGAGATTAGAACAGTTAGGTGGCTGATTTTGTCCAGTGTAGGCTCGATGGGCTGAAGGGCCTTTTTTCCGTGCTGTGGAACTTCTGTGTCTTGATTACTAAGCCTGGGAGTGTTAGGCTGCCCTTAAAAGTTGTAATGCACATCAGTGGGCCAGAAAAAGCCAGAAGATTGACTTTCTAAAACAACCCCTAGGCCCGAAATGTCAGCCTTCCTGCTCCTCTGATGCTGCTTGGCCTGCTGTGTTCATCCAGCTCTACACCTTGCTATCTCAGATCCTCCAGCATCGGCAGTTCCTACTATCTCAGAAAGTGTTGATAATATTTCTCCTTGAAATGTCAATTACTCACCACCTCAAATCTGTTGCATGCTGTGCCGCGTGACTGTTATGGCATTCAAAGATACTAGAAATAGTGGTATCAACGAGATTCATTTATGCTCCGAGTTCCAGTCCTCAAAAACATATTCTCAACAACTAAGCCTGAATTCTGAGTCGATTAATCTCAAACCTGACTTCAGTGGGATGTACAATTGAGGTTCCCAATTATATTACTTAATATCAGCAAATGCAACAGCGCTGTGGAAGGATGCACTCAGACTTCATCGGAACAATGAACATTTACCATTTATCTTTGTTGCTTCCCATCAGTCTGTTAAGTTCCAAACATGTTTATGAGCAGTTTTCGGCAGCAAGCTGCAGGAGGGAGCAGTTAAGTTAATCAGTATTAATTTAAGCAGCGTGAAGGTCACCCTAACTTGGCCTCAGGCTGTAGTGGACAGTAAAACATCCCAGATTCCTGCAAACAGCATTTGCTCTCATTTCTGAAAGATTGTTACAGAGTGGCACAAATTAATGTTGTGCAGATCGCAATCCCTGCTGATAATGGACAAAAATTTCCTATGAGAATTCTTCAGTGGGCTATTTAGAAATGGTAGCATAACTCCCAGATTTCCAGTAAGGGATATAATGGTCACCAGGTCAGGTAATTTTTCTCTCTGCAAAGGCATCAATGGTAATAATAGAACATTTATTTTCAGACAGCTCTTTTAAGTGAGCAGATGGTGGCCATTTCTTCACTGGGAGAAGGGAACAATATTTTTTGAATAATTACTAACATTGCCAGCAATTAGATATATTCAAATGAAAATTCATTCCATTTATGTTCCCCACCGACCCTTTTCTCTCAAACAACTCTCCCCACCATTCAAAAAAAACCCAAAGAACTGAGATGCTGGAAATCAGAAACAAAGGAAGGAGATACACTTTTCCAGCAATTTCTGTTTTTGTCTCCCACACCGTTTCTCCCTCCTCTGCTTCTGATGAAATGATTTCTGCTGGATAAACGTAAATGCCTCATAGTCAGCTATCACTTGGTTTGAAGATGATGCCTCCTTCAGATCGTGGGTTTTTGTTGCAGTGGGGTTTCTCCATGTGGCTGAAGAGGCCAATTGTCAGACTGCAGATCTTTGGGCATTCGGGGCAGGATGTCCCATGGGGTAGTGGACTCAGACTGCAGAGTTCACTGCCTTTTCTTTCCTCTGTCACCACCATCCTGCCTTAAGGCCTTTGGGCTCAAATCAGCTATTTGGACAGCTTCTGAACAAACTCCTCCCAGTCACCGATGTCATAGAGTCCATAGAGTAATACAGCATGGAAACAGGCCCTTCTGCCCACTCAGCTAGTTCCAATTGCCCACATTTGATCCATGTCTCTCTAAACCCTTCCCATCCATGTACCTATCCAAATGTTTTTTAGTTGTTGCTATTTTACCTGCCTCAACCACCTTCTCTGGCAGCCCGTTGCATATGCACACTACTCTCTGTGTGAAGAAGTGGCCCCTCAGGTCCTTCTTAAATCTTTCCCCTCTCACCCTAAACCTATGCTCTCTAGTTTTCAATTCCCCGTCACTGGGAAAAAGACTATATGCATTTATCCTATCAATGCCCCTCATGATTTTATACACCTCAATAAGTTCATCCCTCAGTCTCCTACATTCTGAGGAATAAAGTCTTATCTTGGCCAACCTCTCCCTATAACTCAGGCCTACTAGTCCTGGCAACGTTGTTGTAAATCTACTTTGAAGGCCGGCATGCTAAATGCCTTCTTCACCACCCTGCCTACCTGAGACGCTGCTTTCAACAAATTGTGTACTTGTAGTCCTAGATCCCTCTGTTCCACAACACTCCTCAGGACCTTACCATTTACTGTATAAGTCCTATCTTGGTTTGACTTTCCAAATTGCAACACCTCACACTTATCTGTATTGAATTGCATTTGCCAATCCTCTTCCCACTTCCCCATCTGATCAAGATCCCTCTGTAATTTCTTGAGGTATGTCAATGCTGCCATACCTCAAGAAGTTCAGTGATTATTTGTGGCCTTCTCTTTGTCTTCCCCGGGTCGTTGATGTGTTGAGAAAACAGGATCTGGTGGGGGAGATGGTTTTCAACCGTTCAGACACAGTGTCTAGTCCATTGTAATTCATTTTGCAGGGGTTTTGCCTGAATGCTTGTAGAACCTGCTTCAGAAAGGAACTACCACAAATTTGATGGCCCTTCCACTGACTCTGGAGAATGTGGCAAAGCCATTGCTGGCAGAATTTCTCTAGCACTCCAATGTGTTGCTGATATACAGTCTAAGTTTCACTGCCGTATATGAGTGTGGTGATGACAGGCCACTGTTATTAGCTGTGGACACTTGCAATCATAGTTTGTTCTTTTTTATTCACTCATGGGACACAGTGTCACTGGGCCAGTATTTATTGCCCATCCCCAGTTGGCCTCGAGAAGGTGGTGGTGAGCTGCCTTCTTGAACTGCTGCAGTCCACATGCTATAACTAGACCCACAATGCCCTTAGGGAGGGAATTCCAGGATTTTGCCCCAGTGACAGTGAAGGAACGACAATATATCTCCAATTCAGGATTGTAAGTGGCTTGGAGGGGGTCCTTTATTCATTCACAGGATGAGGGTGTCACTGGCTAGGCAGCATTTATGGTCCATCCCTAATTGCCCAGAGGGCAGTTAAGTGTCAACCGCATTGCTGTGGGTCTGGAGTCACACGTAGGCCAGACCAGGTAAGGATGGCCGTTTCCTTCCCTAAATGACGTGGTGGTGTTCCCATGTATCTGCTGTCCTTGGCCTTCTAGACGGAAGTGGTTTTCACTTGGAAGTTGCCGTCTAATGATCTTGGGGGAACTTCTGGATGGATGATGAGCTAATGCAGCTGATTTCGTGTTGGATCTCCTCATCAAGAGGGGTATTTTAAGACAGGTGGCTGTCAAGTAACAGGAAGTTTGTGACGCATTTTAGAATCTCTCCTTCAACACTTTGGAGGTGGAATAGTAGATTGTCTGGAATTAGTTTGAGGCATAGTTTTGTTTTGGCAATGTTAACATCTCTCAAAATAACCCAGTTTTCATGTGTGAACTTAGACCATGCATATTGATACATTATTTTGATGGTGCATGACTAAATGTCTTTTTCAAAGATTTCATGAAAGCCCTACATACCTTTTAATTCTACTCAAATTTTACTTTGTGATTGCGATATTCCCAAGTCGTTGATGAATCACGTTTCAACCCAGTGACAAGGGGCAATCAGATCTCCATAAATCTGTTTGAAGCCAAGTGTCATACGACAGAGAAGAGCAAAAGTAAAAATCAGTTACTCATTATTTATATACAGTGTTACTTCTGTGTTATTGTACAATTGAGTTTACAGTTCTGTCCAGAGAAATTTCTTGGTGATGTTCTGGCCCTGTGCATCCATAACCATCTTCTAGTGTGTTAGAATAGAAGCAAAATACAATGGATGATGGAGCAAACACAGAACATGCTGGAGAAAGAGATAGTAGGAACTGCCGATGCTGGAGAATCTGAGATAACACGGTGTAAAGCTGGATGAACACAGCAG
>JAHRHZ010000283.1:73440019-73469627 GCA_024137785.1 Ginglymostoma cirratum
CTGCTGTGTTCATCCAGCTTTACACCGTGTTATCTCATTTGCTGGAGAAACTCTGGCAGTATCTGTGGAGAAAGGAACAAAATTAACATTTCAAGTCTGATATAATTCCTCCTCAAAGAAGAGATGGTGGATAGCCTAGGTAGGCAGGTGAGCTAGATATGACTATGGCCAATTCAGAGATTTTTGACTAATGTGGACAGTTTCTGTAATATAGCCATTGATGTTTCAGGTCCCTCCTACAGACTGCTTCTCTCCCCAGTGATGAACATAAAGGCTTTCTACCTTATTAATGGCCATGTGCTCAGCCATGTCCCAGCCAAATACAGTTACATTTAAAAGGCATCTGAATAGGTGTATGACTGGGAAGGGTTTAGAGGGATATGGACTGGAATTAGTTTGAGGCATAGTTTTGTTAAGATATCTGTTGGCATGGACAAATTGGACCAAAGGATCTTTTTCCGTGCTGTACATCTCTATAACTCTATGTGGGGCCTATAAGGTCAAATAACGTTAGATGAAGTGATCATGTAGAGGAGAGTGTGAAGTCCCTTTTAAGGCGAAACTCGCCACATCGAGCCAACAGCTGAATCGCAATACAGATTGCACTGTTGCCACTACAGTCAGAATTGTCTGAGGTAGCGACATTGCATTGTAAATATGGCATGAGAAAGTCACTTTTTTCACAAATACAGTCTGCTTTGTTTCTGGTGTTAGCCGTAGCTCAGTGACATCACCATCACCTCTGAATCAGAAGATTGCAGGTTCAAGTCCCAATTCAGAGATGTGAGCACAAGCTGTCCGTATTTTCTAATCAGCCTGTTCAGAGATATTATTTACACACCTCAGGAGCAGGTAGGCTGACACTTTAAGGAAGTGCCATACTGTGAGAGCTCTCATCTTTTAGGTGAGACATTAAAAGCAAAGACATTAAATCCTCAGGTTAAAGGAAGGTATTCCAAGGCACAATTTCTAAGACGAACAAAGGCGTTTTCCTCAGTGCCCTGCCCAATATTTCCTTCCAATCAATATCACAAAGACAGAACAGATTATCTGGAAATTATCACACTGCTATATGTGGTGTTGCTGTGTAAATATCAGTTACCGCATTTCCTACATTATAACAATGATTCTGCTTTAAAAATATCTCACTGACTATGATGCATGTTAGGGAAAGCACTTTGGGACATTTCTGAGGTCATGAAAAGTGCTTTGAAAATGCAAGTCTTACAGTTTATTTTAATTGCTCTGTTCAAAACAGGTCCCTCAGAGGAGATAAATTGCCAAAGGGTTTAATGAGTTGGACATTACTAAGTACACCAAGGTGGTAAGAGCTGTAATTCTGTAAATTGACAAGAAGAGTCAGGAACAAGAACTGGGAAGCTTCAGAAAGTCACTTCCACTGTTCCTGAACTCGTGAATGAGCCAAATCGATAGAGGTCGTAAATATTTCTATTTAAAGTGCAGACAGCCTGAAGGATAATGTACGTGACAAACTTGTGGATCACCTCTCAAATTTGCTGCGAATAGAAAAGATCAGGCCTTTAAGTGTAGGCTGTTCTTCACTAACAACTCCCTTTTGCAGCCTATAAACTCATAAATAATGCAAGGTAAGAGTTGACGAAGAGATAAAAGGTACTGCAGATGCTGGAGAATCTGAGATAACAAGGTGTGGGGCTGGATGAACACAGCAGGTCAAGCAGCATCATAGGAGCAGGAAAGCTTGACATTTCGGGCCTAGAAGGGTCCAGGCCTTCTCCAGAGTTCTCTTATATCCTCAGATAAATGCCTGATTCTTCTCAAGCATGTGATTCTTATATGTCTTTGCTCTGGGGCCAGAATAAAAGGATTATCTAAAATAATAAAATTTACAATATTCAGAACTCAGGGCTAATTTGGACATTTTGTAAAAATTGAAATTTCTTCTCCAGAGCAGAAGCGATTAGCAAATTGTAGTTTTATTTCAAAATGTTTGTATTTGGCTTACTTTCGAGAGGAAGGTCTTTCATTCTAACCTTGTGTCTTCAAAGCTAGAAATCAGAAAAGATACCTTCATGTTTTGGGAATAAAAGCAGAAAGTGCTGGAGAAACTCAGCAAGTCGGGCAGCATCCGTGGAGAGAGAAACAGCTAATATTTCAAGTCCAGTGTGACTCTTCTCGGAATTTAACTGGGAACTTTATTCCTTATATATTGGGCTGCTTTCCATGACCCTGCTGCCACCACTTCCCAGGCTCACAGTGGGGCAATAAACACTTTGGTCTCTGAATGCAGGTTATAGAGACTCCATGATTTATAGTGAGAGCTGGTTTGTCACTGGCAAACTTATGTCAAACTTTCAAAAGTGAACTTCTGTTAATTGCCCATTCATTTCAATGATTACATTGGATTAAATGCGATATAGAAGCAGACCTGCTAGTGTTTGTGTTCCACTTATAGGGCTGTACAGCCCGGAAACAGACCCTTTATCCGTGTCGACCAGATATCCTAAATTAATCTAGTCCCATCTGCCAGTATTTAGACCACATCCCTCTAAACCCTTCCTGTTCATATACCCATCCAGATGCCTTTTAAATGTTGTAATTGGACCAGCCTCCACCACTTCTTCTGGCGGCTCATTCCAAACATGCATCACCCCTCTGCGTGAAAATCGTGTCCCTTAGTCCCTTTTAAATCTTTCCCCTCTCACCTTAAACCTATGCCCTCTAGTTGTTGATTACCCCACCCCAGGGAAAAGACCTTGCCTCGTCACCCTATCCGCGCCTCTCATGATTTTATAAACCTCTACAAGGTCACCCCTCAGCCTCCGACACTCCAGGCGAAATAGCCCCAGCCCTATTCAGTCTCCATAGCTCAAACCCTCCAAACCCAGCAATATCCTTGTAAATCTTTTCTGCACCCTTTCAAATTTCACATATTTCCTATAGCAGGGAGACCAAAATTGAACGCAGTATTCTGAAATGGCCTAACCAATGTCCTTTGCAGCTGTAAAATGATGTCCTAACTCCTACACTCAATGCACTGACCAATAAAGGCATGCGTACCAAATGCTGCCTTCAATACCTTGTCTGCCTGTGAATCCAAATTCACTGAACCGTCCTCCCAATTTTTTCTCATCTAAATGTACGGTTGTGACCCTCTGTTCCCTATTCCCCTCATATGTTTTCACAAGTTTTCCTTCAAGCCATCTCTGTAAGTCTCATTTTCCTATTGCTTCCAATGAGGTTAAATCTAAGAGTCCTCAGGAAATTGGATTAGATGGGTTACAGGGGGCGGGTCTGGGTGGGTGCTCTGAGGTTTGGTGCGGACTTGTTGGGCCAAAGGGCCTGTTTCCACACTGTAGGGATTCTATGATTATACAAAATTAAAACAAAGAACAGCAGTTGCTGGAAATTTGGAACAAAATCAGAAATTGCTGGGGGTAGCTCAGCAGGTCTGGCAGCATCTGTGGAGAGAAAGCAGGTTCAATGTTTTGGGTCCCTTCAGACACCGTTCTGAAGAAGCGCCACTGAGCAAATGAACAATGTGGGTGAAGTGACCATTTTGTAAGGGATGAAATTTGCTGTGAAATTAGGAACAGCAGTTAGTGGATATGCATTTGCCCTGGTGGAGTGAGCAAACCAGACGAGAAGTATAACTCAAGACGAGGCCAGAAATTCTGGAAACTTGTTTGCAAGAGAAAGAAACAACGTTCATGTTCCAGCTCAGTTCATTAAAACTCAATAATCTGTGGACAGCTATAATCTAGCAGCGTCTGCTGGAACAAACTATTTACATATGCTTCTGTGTCAATTAAATCGATGTCCTCCAGTTACTGACCTTGCTATTTGCAGTTATTACTGTCCAATCTTATTCCCGCTTGAATCTGATTTTTGGCGGGTTGCCAGAACTATACAAAGTGGCCCAGTGGATGAAAAAGGCTGGAAATTACAGGTTCCTGCTTTTTGTCAATCAAGTAATCAGAGTCATAGAGTTGTACAGCATGGAAACTGACCTTTCAGCCCAGCTCATTCATGCCGATCAGATATCCTAAATTGCATTAGACCCATTTGCCAACATTTGGCCCATTTCCTTCTAAATCCTTCCTATTCATGTACCCCTCCAAATGCCTTTTATGTGTTGTAATTGTACCAGCCTCCGCCATCTCTTCTGGCAGTTCATTCCATGTACACACCACCCTCTGCGTGAAAACATTGCCCCTTAGGTCCCTTTTAAATCTTTCCCCTCTCACCTTAAACCCATGCTGTCTAGTTTTGGACTCCCCAACTCTGGGAAAAAGACCTTGACTATTCACCCTACCCGTGCCCCTTATGATGTCTTAAGGTCACCCCGCAGCCTCTGATTCTCCAGGGAAAATAGTCACAGCCTACTCAGCCTCTCCTAATAGCTCAAATCCTCAACTTTGACAACATCTTTGTAAACCTTTACTGCACCCTTTCAGATTTAATGACATCTTTCCTGTAGCAACAATACCATAATTGAACATGGTGTTGCAAAAGTGGCCAAACCAATGTCCTGGGCAGCCACAACATGACATCCCAACTCCCATACTTCAATGCACTGACCAACAAAAGGAAGTGTACCAAACGCTGCCTTCACCACCCTGTCTACCTTTGTCTCCACTTTCGAGGAACTGTGAACCTGCACCCCCAAGGTCACTTTGTGTGGCAACACATCCCAGGACCTTACCATTCGGTGTGTAAGTCCTGCAAAATATTCAATAATGGCGCGTCCAGGTGGAACAAAGAGCAGAAAGAAAGCTGGAACGTCCTCAACTGACAAAATAAAAAGAGTTTATTTTATTTTCTCCTCAAACCCTCTGCTCTCTCTCTCTCTCTCTCTCTCCCCCAGGCGCAAGGAGGCTTGCTCCTGATGCAGGCTTCCCTCCTGCTCCCTCGGCCCCGACCCGCTCTTAGGGATATCCTACACCCTCACCCCCTCTAACCAGCATACCTGCTCCCGGTTGAGGACCCCCTCCATCAATCCTGATGCAGGCTTCACCCTCTGACACCAAGTCCAGTTGCAGTCCTTTGGGGAAGGAAATCTGCTATCCTTCCCTGCTCTGATAAGCATTTACATCAGCGTGGCACAATGTGAATTTGTTTATTCTGGAAGGAAGAAGAAAAGAACAGAGTAGTATTTAAGTGGAGAGAAACTGCAGGAAGCTGCAACACCAAGGGAGTTTTGCACGAAACAGAGAAAGCTAGTAAACAGATAATCAGGAGGGCTAATGGGTAGGAAGCAGCAAGTAGGGATAAGAGATAAAAGGTACTGCAGATGCTGGAGAATCCGAGATAACAAGCATGGGGCTGGATGAACACAGCAGGTCAAGCAGCATCATAGGAGCAGGAAAACTTGACGTTTCGGGCCTAAACCCTTCATCAGAAATGTAGGGATAAGAGGTTTCTTTTCAGGTTAGGAAGCTGTAACCAGTGGGGTTCCACAGGGATTAGTGCTGGGACTGTAACTGCTTGCAAAATATACTAATAATTGGAGGAAGGAAGTAAATGTACTGTCGCCAGATTGTCAGACGAAATAAAAATAGTTGGAAAAGCAGGTTGCAAGAGGGCTACAAACAGTTTAAAGAAAGATAGGTTAAGTGAGTAGGCAAAAAGTTGGCTAATGGAGTATAGTGTGGGAAAATGTGAATTTATTCCTTTTGAAAGGGAGAACAGAAGAAGAGTATTAGTAAAATGGAGGAAAACTGCAGAAAGCTGCAACACAAAGGGACTTAGTAATATTTATACACAAAACATCGAAAGCTCACACACAGGTGCAGCAGGTAATCAGGAAGGTGAATGGAATGTTGATCCTTATTTCAAGGGGATTGGAGTATAAGAGCAGGGAAGTCTTATTGCAACTGCAAAGGGTGCTGATGAGACCACATCTGGAGTACTGTGAGCAGATTTGGTCCCTTATTTAAGGAAAGTTTTCATTTCATTGGAGACAGTTCAAAGCAGGTTCACGAGGATGACCCCTGATATGGAGGGATTGTCTCATGAACAAGGGTTAAATAGGTTGGGATTTTACTCACTAGAGTTTAGAAGAATGAGAGGTGGTCTCATTGAACCATATCAGATTCTTAAAGGGCTTGACAGGGTAAATCATGAGAGGAAGAATCCCCTCATGGGAGAGTCTAGGACCAGAGGACATAGTCTGAAAATTCAGGGTCGCCAATTTAAGACTGAGATGAGGAGGAATTTCTTCTCTGAAAGGATTGTGAGTCTTTGGAACTCCTTGCCACAGAGAGCTGTGGGGGCAGTGTCTCAAGATAGATTGCAGAATCAGAATTTAACTTAACAAAGCCGATTATTGTAAAATAAAACACAGATCTGCAGAAGCTAGAGATCTGAAACAAGGACAGAAATTGCCTGAGAATGTCAACAGGTCTGGTAGCATCTGTGGAGAGAGAAATGCAGTTAAGTTTTGAGTATAGTGACCCTTCCTGAGATCCTCCTTCAGAATGTTAACTGTCTTCCCTCCACAGGTGGAACCAGCTGTTGCTTGGGTGAAGGCCCTGTTATTGTCTATTCATCGATTAGAGACTTTATGGGGCCTTACATAAACAGGGTGAAAATAGGATAACACTTGGTTGTGATGCCTCTCAATATTGAACAGCCACTGAGGCTCACATCTGACAGACGCTGATTTTGACAAGGTGTTGAAGTTAGTTATTGTGCATAGAATCACACTTGAGTAGGGAGCCAAATCATTCAAAATGGTGAGGAGAAGCATCATGAAGGTCCACAAAAAGCCTTTGGCACACTTTTTCTGGAAAAGATTCAGGAATTAACATGTTCTTGCTCTTTCTGCTGAAGCAACAGAAGCTGACGCTTATAGGCAGTTGATACGAAACACTTTCAGGCTTGCTGTTATAAACAAAGCACTAGAACACAGGAAGCCAGCTCGCACATCCCAAACTACTGCTGTTTTATTGGCTAATTAACTATGATGAACTGCAGTTTGCAATTCAGTGGAACGCCTCCCATTGAATTGTCTCTTCTACAATGTTGCGTGAAAATGCCTCACAGCCCTGTCTAAATTGTTTTGGCTAACAATCCTGAAATAAAGGGATGGACGGAGAAGAGTGCGAGCAGATGAAGGGAAAGAGGAAGTTGCTCACCAGGGTGTTAGAGAAGTCGATGTAAAATATTTGAGTCTCACTTACATACAATGCAGGAATTATTTAGAGGTGAGTTTATGTCTGGAATTTGCACTTCTTTGATTGAAGAGGTGCCATATTTTAGGTGAATATTAGGCTTTGTAGATAGATGTGAGTGGTGAATTGGTCTGAGTCAGTGCACATTACTTTCAGGTCCTTAAGGAACTCAGCACAGAAGCTTTGCCTTCCTATTGCACCTTTCACAACCCCAACTAAAATAAAACAAAGAACTGTGGATGATAGAAATCGGAAACAAAAACAGAAATTGATGGAGAAACTCAACAGGTTTGGCAGATTCTGTTGGAGGGAAAGCAGAGTCAATGTTTTGGGTTCAGTGTGTTCCGAAGAAGGATCATTGGACCCAAAACATTAACATTCCCTCTACAAATGCTGACGGACCCCCTGAATTTCTCCAGCAATTTCTGCGTTCATCTCTAAACATTTCAAAACTGCTTCACAGAAAATGAGACATAATCTGACGGAAACAGATAAGATCCTGAGGATGCTTGACCAGGTGGATGCTGTGAGAATCTCGCCCCTGGCGAGGGAATTGGGGACAGCATTTAAAAATGAGGGGTCTCCCATTTAAAACTAGAGGAAGGAAATTGATTTTGTCTCAGAGGTTTATAGTTTTTGGAATTTTATAGGGAGTTTTTTTTAAGGTGGTTAGAAGTTTACGAAATTGTTTTGTATGTCACTAGTTTATAACTGTTTACCTGTCACTAGAATCTATGTATTTGTAGTAAATAGGAATTTTTGTTCGGTGCAGAAAACTGGCCTGTGCTTTCTGTCAACCTGGATCTCAAAGACAGGCATTATACATTAACGATCCAGAGGAAGGAACTGAGGATGTTGTTGTGAAGTTTGTAGATGACACAAAGATAGGTGGAACGGGCAGGTAGTGTTGAAGATGCAGAGAGGCTGCAGAAGAATTTGGACAGGATGGGAGACTGGGTAAAGAAGTCGCAGATGGAATACAATGTGGCAAAGTGTGAGGTTATACACTTTGGTGGGACGTATAGAGGCATAGACTGTTTTCTAAATGGAAAAAGGTTTTGGAAATTTGAAGCATAAAAGACTTGGCAGTCCTAGTTCAGGATTTTTTTCAGGTTAACCTGTAGGTTCAGTTGGCAGTTAAGAAGGCAAATACAATGCGAGCATTAATTTCAAGAAGACAAGAATATAAGAGCGGAGATGTACTTCTGAAGCTGTATAAGGATCTGGTCAGATCTCGTTTGGAATATTGTGAGCAGTTTTGGGAGCCATATCTAAGGAGGATGTACTGGCTTTGGAGGAGATCTATAGGAGGTTTACAAGAAAAATCCTAGGGATGAAGGACTTGAAGCTTCTTTGCCCACTCTCCTAGCCTGTCCAAGTCCTTCTGTGGCCTCCCATCTTCCTCAACACTACCTGCCCCTCCACCTATCTTTGTGTCATCTGGGTCTGTACTTCATGGAGTTTAGAAGGATGAGGGGTGTCTGATTGAAACTTATAGAATATTGAGATGCCTGGATAGAGTGGATGTGGAGAAGATGTTTCCACTAGTAGAAGAGATTAGACCTGAGCCTATCCAGACCCTCCTTATAACTCAAACCCTCCAGTGCTGGCAAGACCTTGGTTAAAAACAAAAGCAGAAGTTGCTGGAAGAGCTCGGTAGGTCTGGCAGCATCCGTGAAGACAAAAGCAGAGTTAATGTTTCGAGTCCGGTGAGCCTTCCTCAGGACTGGAAGGAAGTAGAAGCGAGCCGTGCAGGGATAGGGTCTATCAGCTTGGAAGCACTTGGTGGGGGAAGTCACCAGATGAAATGAGATCAGTTGCCATAGTAGATACAATCGCCTGATGTGTCATGGTGGAGTCGTGGTCCAGTGGGCAACAGGAGGAGCTATCTGAGAACTGGCGCTCAGCCTCTGCAATGTAGAGGTCAGTACGCCAGACTACAACAGCACCACCTTTATCGGCAGGCTTAATAACAAGTTCTGAGGAACGGTCATCGGACTTGAAACGTTAACTCTGGGTATTTTTCTTCACAGATACTGCCAGACCCGCTGAGCTTTTCCAGCAACCTCTGTTTTTGTTCCTGATTTACAGCATCTGCAGTTCTTTCAGTTTTTATTAAAATCCTGGTAAATCTTTTCTGAAACCCTCTCCAGCTTAATAACATTGTTCCTATTACATGGAGACCAGAACTGAGAGCCCCAAACCTGTTCTTTCTTTCCAGTGTGACCTGTACAGCTTCTCCATTCTGAGACCAGAGCTACATGCTGCTCTGCTGTGGCTATGAAAATGTGGGTGTTAGATTAGTGTAGAGTACCGCTGAGTTAGGACGAACCCCTACTCACGTTTTTGTGCACAAATCCCATACAGCATTCTTTTCCTGGAACTGTAGCCATCAGGTTTCATCCCCTGAGAGAAGGTCCTGCTTAATTTACTTCCAGAGGAACTGCAACACTACTCAACAATGACACCTTCACCTACCATTCAACTCTGGCTACTTGTTTTCCATGGATGCTGCTTCCTTGATATTGACAACACCGTAACCACTATGCCCGGTGGAACATTTGGTGAAACCAGATGTATGGCCTGATGGTTTCCCTCTCTCTTTATCTCTCTTCACTTTTTTTTGTAACATTCTCAAATGTTACCTTCCTCTTAAACTTCTTATCGCAGAATTCTGAATTTATGACTTGTCAAAAAGTCTTCTGACCTGCCAGACCGAGTGTTAGACTAGTGAAGGATTACATTATCATGAATATGACAGCAATAGATGTATTAACGCGCTGTTGATTAATTTATCTGTTCAAAATATGGATTGAATGATTCAAAATGTTTAAACCATCATGAAGTCAGGGAGATGCAATCTATATGAGAACAAATGGTCCCCTACTTTCCTTTCATCAATTCTAATTTTAGCTTGTCTGGGACACAGATAAGCTTTTGCTGAAACACTGCTCTCATTCACTTTTTTACACACTGTGGCAGGTGGGTAATCAGCTATTAATGGCTTTGCCATAATTGACTTTTCTTCCTCTTCAAGCCAAAATTTCAATGGAAAAAGGCTGAAGGCAGATGTCAATCATGTTTTGCACTGTATTAATGACTCTATCAAGGCAAGGAAGGGTGTTAGTTATAATGGGAGCTAACAATTTAATATCTAAATACTGTGACAGGTCACTCTGAAAGAATGATAGCAAAATGTATGGGGGTAAAACAACTTTAATTTCAAACAGTGATCTTGTGACTTCTTTCAAATATTCATTTTTCCCATGATACTTGACACAGTGTGGAGTGAAAGATGACATGTCAGGACTGTTACGTATTTTCATATTTTGCAGTGACAGTGATGTCCAAAGAGCTGACATAGACACAATGGGCCAAATGTGCTGTAAGATTTTGTCATTCTAAAATAACATCAGAGCCACGTTGCTCTGTACTGATCTATACGAGAATTGAGCCTATTAATGAGGGAGGGGGCCATATTGGACCTGGTATCGGGAAATGAGCCCGGCCTGGTGATCAAAGTTTCAGTGGGGGAGCATTTTGGGAATAGTGACTCTAATTCCGTAAGTTTTTGGATCCTTATGTACAAGGACGAGAGTGGACCTCGGATAAAAGTATTAAACTATGACCAAATTAGGCAAGGATTGGAGAATGTGGTTTGGGAGCGACTATTTGAGAGTAAATCCCATCTGATATTTGGAAGTCTTTTAAAGACTGGTTGATTAGAGTGCAGGACAGGCATGTTCCTGTGGAAGTGAAGGATGTGGAAATGGCAGGATTCAGGAACTTCTGATGACAGGGGAAATGATCAACTCAGTCAAGAAAAAGGAAGCATACTTAAGGTCTGGGTAACTAAAAGCAGACAAAGCCTTTGAAGAATATAGAGAAAATAGAAAGGAGCTCAGATGGGAAATTAGGAGAGCTAAAACTGCCCAAGCAGTGCCCAAGCTTGCTACAGTGTTCCAGTGAAGCCCAGCGCAAGCTGGAGGAACAACACCTCATTTTCTGCTGGGGGACCCTACAGCCCTCCGGACTCAATATTGAGTTCAATAATTTTAGGGCCTAAACTCTCCCATGTCCCAGCCCCCCACCCCACACACTAGGCCTTGTTACCACATAGCCTGCCAGTACACACCCCCTGTTGTTAGTCACTGAACAGTCCCCATTAACAACTATTCACCCTCCCAGCCTGATCGTTAGCAACTCCTTTGTCTGTCCAACTGTCTTTCTCTCTCTTTGGGCTCTATCCTATCGTTTACTCCCTACCCCACCCACCTCCTTATTTTCTGCATATAAACTGACGTTTTCCCAGCCACCAGCGGTTCTGAGGAAGGGTCACCGGACCCGAAACGTTAACTCTGTTTTCTCCTTCACAGATGCTGCCAGACCTGCTGAGCTTTTCCAGCAACTTTGTTTTTGTTGTTGTTGTGGATGTTGTCTACATGGGCTTCAGTAAGACATTTGATAAGGTACCTTATGGCAAGCTGGTACAGAAGGTAGCGCTTCATTGGATCTGGGCTGAGCTGGCTAAACAGATACAAAACCGGCTTGATCATAGAAGACTGAGAGTAGTGGTGGAAGGGTGCTTTTTGGCATGGAGATCAGTAACTAATGGTGTTCTGAAGGGATCAGTGCTTGGACCTTTGTTGTTTGTTATATATATATGTAAATGATCTAGAGGAAAATGTAGGTGATCTGATTAGCAAGTTTGTGGACGACACCAAAATTGGCAGAGTTGCAAATAGCAAGGAGGATTGTTCAGTGGGATATAGATAGATTGTGGATTTGGGCAGAGAAATGCCAGATGGAATTTAATCCGGACAAATGCGAGATGATGCATTTTGGAAGATCAAATTTAGGTGTGAATCATAAAGTAAATGGCAGAACCTTTAGGTGCCTTGACATGCAGAGGGATCTGAGCATCGAGGTCTACAGATTCCTGAAAGTGGCAACGCAGGTGGGTAAAGTAGTCAAGAAGGCACACAGCACGCTTACCTTCATTGGGCGAGGCATCAAATATAAAAGTTGGCAACTTCAGTTTGACCACATTTGGAATATTGCGTGCAGTTCTGTTTGCCACACTACCAGAAGGATATAAATGCTTTGGAAAGGATACAGAGAAGGTTTATCAGGATAACATAATGTGGATCTGGAGGAACACAGCAGGCCAGGCAGCATCAGGGGAACAGGAAAGCAATTCTTACAATCTCTGTGGCTTATCAGGATGTTGCCTGATCTGGGGGGTTTTTCTTATGTGGACAGGTTGGATAAACTCGAAAGGTGGAAAGACAGAGCCTGAGGGGCGTCCTGATAGAGATCTACAAAATTATGAGATGTATAGATTGGGTGGATAGTCAGAGGCTTTTTCCCAGGGTGGAAAGGTTAACTACAAGAGGGCACAATTTCAATGTGAGCGGGGGACAGTTTAGGGGAGAAGTGCAGGGAAAATTTCACATGCCGAGGGCGGTGGGTGCCTGGAATGCATTGCCAGTGGAGCTGGCGGAATCAGGCATATTAGCAATGTTTAAGGCGAATCTTGATAGACACATGAACTGGAGGCAAACAGAGGGATAGAAACCGCATGTGGACAGTAAGTAGCGCGTCTCAATAAGGATTAGGAATCAGTGCAGGCTTGGTGGGGTGAAGAGCCTGTTCCTGTAGTATACTGTATTGTATTATATTGTATTTTCCTGATGTTTACAGCACCAATCAATCTGCTGTATCTTATAGATGATCAAGGCAAGCGCAGTCTTCACGTGAAGTCATTTTAGGGATTGGGGAATAATTAAAAGCGTGCAATTCTAACCTCACTAAAGTATCAGGTTTTGTTATATACTCAATGTCTTTGTGAGAACCCTCCAGGAGCTGACTTGGAGTCCTCAGGAATTGGAGACTATGGTCAAGGACACTGACAGGAGCAAACACCAGGAAAAGTCTTTGGGCATTAAAAAATATTGTGATTTTTGTTTTCCTGTTTAAAAGCATCAGCTTGTTCGCAATAAAAATACTGGAATTTGATAAGAAGCTGTTTGACAGATTGTCAAGAATGATCCAAGCAAAGTCTTTCAGATTGGCCGTGGTAAACTAGGGCAACCTGACAATAGAACACAAGTCAAACAGTGGCACACCAGTAAGAGTGGCATAGTTGGCAACAGGAGTGCATGTGATTCAAACTGTTTGAAGGAGGATGGTGTTGTGACTGGGCTCATAATCCAGAGGCCCACCCTGATGCTCCAGAACATGGGTTCAAATCTCAATATGGCAAGTGGTGACATTTAAGCAAAGTTGGAAATGAAAACTATCACCATCAGCAATGACGACCATGAAACTGTCATCAATTGCCATACAACCCAGTTGGCTTCCCAAATGTCCTTCAGGGAAGGAAATCTGCCGTCTCTACCTGTTCTGGCCTACATTTGACTCTAGATCCACAACACAATTTATCAAGGCACCTAAGCCAGCATTTTCCAAACCCATAACCACTGCCATCTGGAAGGACATGGGCAGCAGACACACAGGAACGCAACCACCCACAAGTTCCCCTCCAAGCACATTCCACTCTAACTTGGAAATATATTGCCTCCACTGTTGCTGGGTCAAAATCCTGGAACTCCCTCTCTAACAACACTGTGGGTGTTCCTGCATCAAATGGACTGCAGCAGTTCAAGTAGGCAGTTCACCATCACCTTCTCAGGAAAAGCTAGGGATGGGCAATAATTGCTGGCCTGGCCAATGATGCCCACATCCTATGAGTGAACAAAGCAAAAACAAAGTAGTTGACTCTTAATTACTATCTAAAATGACCCAGCAAGACATGATGGGAAACAAGTACTGGCATTGCCAGTGATGCCTCCATCAAAATGATAGTTGACAACACTCGTAGCAAAAGAGCTAACAACATTCTGATCCATCAGTACAAGTTCACATCACCTGAGGCTGGGTATATTGTTAATAAACAAGGAGAATAGTGGAGAAACTCAGTAGGTCTGGCAGCATCTGTGGAAAGAGAAACAAAGTGAATGTTTCAAGTCCAGTATGGCTCTTCTTCAGAACTGAAATTCATGAGTTCATTTCTGAACAAGAGTGTTATGTTAATGTTTTTTTAGGAATAGGGCACGACCCCTTATTAAATTCAAACTGTTCCAAGCTTTATGTGAAAACGCTATCAAATCAGCCAAGCTAAAATATGTTTTTTGCAAGGGTTAAAACTATACATTAGTGTCAATTTCCAGGTATAAAATACAGCTAGACGTTAGTTCGAATACAGATATCTCCTATTTCTTGTAATTATTGGGAAGCGGTTTAGATGGATAGGATTCTCATTGCAGCCGAGACATGAAAATAATTGCAATATCCAGACATTTTTCTTAAAGAAAAGGATCATATTGCAGGTAGATAGGAATACTGCAATGAATAGTGTGCTTTCTGTCTTGATGCATTAGATTGCTTTATAGCAGTCCATTCTAATGGAAACAGAGCTCTCTCTCTCTCTCTCTTTGAGTCTCATGAGCATACAGTACGCACAAAACCTTGGCTGGTGACATTGAGCTATGTAACATTGTACAAGAGTAGCTCATGACCTCAACGAATTGTTAGCACGGAAAGTTCTAGTCAGCTGGTGGTGTCAGTGTTCTGCCCCAATTAATCACATTCATTACTTAACTGCGGTTGGAGGAGAGAGGGGCAGCAAAAGAAAGGAGGCAAAATAGGCTCAAAGCTGTGTTTAACGAGAAAACATAAGCAATGACCTTGAGAGCTTTTCCTAATCAGTGCGGTACTTTTGAATTCATAGGGAAATTTGGCAGCCAGTTTGCTCTCAGGAAGGTCCTATAGGTGACAATGTAATTGTGACCAGTAAATCTCCAAATGTGATGTTTGTTAAGGGATAAACATTGGTCATGAGGCCATAAGACAGAGGAGCAGAATTAGCCTTTCGGCCCATTGAGTCTGCTCCACCATTTGATCATGGCTGATATGTTTCTCAACCTTTGGAAACAATAAGGACAGCAGATGCCGGAAGCCAGACTCTATAGGTGTGAGGCTGGAAAAGCACAGCAGGTCAGACAGCATCCGAGAAGTTAATGTTTCAGGCCAAAACCCTTCATCAGGACTGGGGAGGGAAAGGGGAGCCCAGAAGTAAATAGAGGGAGGGGTGTGGGTCTGGGGGAAAGGTAGGAAAAATGGTGATAGGTAGATGCAGGTAGGGGGTATTGTGATTGGTCTGTGGGAAGGGTGGCGCGGATAGGTGAGTGGGAAGATGGTCAGGTTAGGAAAGGTCAGGAGGGGGTGGTCTGGATATGGGATAAGCCTGAGGTTGAAGGAATTTTGAAGCTGGTAAAGTCAATGTTGAGGCTTCCAAGCTGAAATATGAGCTGTTGTTCCTCTAGGTTACATTTTGCCTCACTATGACAGAAGAGGAGGCCAAGGATGGACATGTCATCAGGGGAATGGGAAGGGGAATTAAAATGGATGGCAAACGGAAAGTCGTGTTTTTTTATGCGTGCAGAGCGCAGATGCTCCGTGAACCAGCCCCTGAGTCTGTGTTTGGTCTTCCCTGTATAGGGAATACCGCATCGGGAGCTTCAGATGCAGTGGATGGATTAAGTGCAGGATGGATTAAGTGCAGGTGAATCTCTGCCAGATCTGGAAGGATTGTTTTGGGCCTTGGACGGAGGTGAGAGAGGAGGTGTGGGGGCAGGTATTGCATCTCTTACAGTTGCAGGGAAAGGTACCGGGTGTGGTGGCGGAATTGGTGAGGAGTGTAGAGCTGATGAGGGAGTCACAGAATGAATGGTCCCTGCAGAAAGCGGACAGGGGTGGGAAGGGAAATATCTTTTTGGTGGTGGGATCTGATTGTAGGTGGCGGAAATGTCAGAGGATGATGTATTGGATCTGGAGGTTGGTGGGGTGGTACATGAGGCCTCAGGGAAGCCTATCCTTATTGCTGTTGGGTGGAAGGGGTTTGAGGGCAGAAGTGCAGGAAATGGAGGAGAAGCGGTTGAAGTCATCCATAATTACTGAGGAGGGGAAATTATGGTCCCTAAAGTAGGAGGATATCTGGGATGTCCTGGAATGGAGCAACTCATCCTGGGAGCAGATGCAACGGAGGCGGATGAATTGTGAGTATGGGATAGCATTTTTGGAGGAGGGTGGGTGAGAGGAGGTGTAGTCGAGATAGTTGTGGGAGTCAGTGGTTTTGAAATGGATGTTGGTGGTGACTCTGTTTCCAGAAATGGAAAAAAGAGAGGTCCAGGAAGGTGAGGGAGGTGTCAGAAATAGTCCAGGTGAATTTGAGGGTGGAGGAAAGGTGTTGGTGAAGTTGATAAATTGCTCTAGCTCCTCATGGAAGCATGAGACCCTACCGATGCAGTCATCAATATATTAGAGGAAGAGGTGAGGGATGGGGCCGGTGTAGTTGTGGAAGAGGGACTGTTCCACAAATCCTACAAAGTGGCAGGCTTAGCTCTGGCCCATGTGAGTGCCCTTGGCCACCTGTTTGGTTTGTAGGAAGTGGGAGGAATTGAAGGAGAAAATGTTGAGAGTGAGGACCAGTTCAGCCAAGCGAATGAGAGTGTCAGTGGAGGAGGACTGGTTAGGCCTTTGGGAGAGGAAGAAGCGGAGGGCTTTTAAGCCCCTCCATGAGGGGGACACAGGTGTACAGGGACTCTACACTCATGGTAAAGATGAGGTGTTGGGGGCCGGGAAGTTGAAAGTTTTGGAAAAGATGGAGGATGTGGGTCTTGTCACAAACTTATGTAGCGGGTTCTTGGACCAAAGGGGAAAGAATGGAGTCGAGGTAGGAGGAGATGAGCTCAGTGGGGCAGGAGCAAGCAGAGACAATGGGTCAACCAGGGCAATTGGGTTTATTTTGCGTAGGAGATAGAAATTGCGGTGTGGGGTTAGAGAACTATCAGGTTGAAGCGGTGGATGGGAAATCTGCCAAAGTGATGAGGTTGTTAATGGTCTGGGAGATGATGGCTTGGTGATCAATCTCTTCTCCTGCCGTCTCCCCATAACCCTCGATCACTTCACTAGTCAAGAACATCATCACCCGCAAGCTCCCCTTCAAACCACTCACCATTCTGACTTAGAAATGCATTGTCATTCCTTCAATGTCCCTGGGTCAAAATCCTGGAATTCCTCCCCTAAGGGCAATGTGGGTCTACTTACAGCACATGGACTGCAGTGATTGAAAAAGGATGCTCATCATTATCTTATCAAGGGCAACTAAGGACAGGCAATAAATGCTGGCCCAGCTAGCAACATCCCCACAAGTGAGTGAAAATAAGATACCCATCTCATGGTTTGGACCAGGGTGCATCTCAGAGCTTCTCATTTGTTTGAAGTGAGCATACTTTCTTTGCACTATTTTGGTGGCCACAGCATCTTTGCCTTGCCTTTCTCGCAACTTACCCTCTCAGCCGGAGCTTAAAGGCTCAACTTGTTCTGTTCTGCCACGTCATTTTGTGTGAACACAAAGTCAGGCAACTTGCCATGTTTGTCAGCAATGATCAGTCAGGAGTATGTACTTCTTGCCAAATGGCACCTCGATCTCTCACCTTACACCTCTAGAGTCTGGCAAGTCACGGGCAGCTGCAGATTGATCAGTCAATGCTGTCTATCCAAATTGGTTTGGATGTGGGAGGGTGGTAGGGGAAGGTCATACAGTGGGCAGGCACTATTATGGAGGCAGTGGCCTAGAGGTATTATCATCGGCCTGTTAATCCAGAGACCCAGGTAATATCCTGGGGACCTGGGTTTGAATCCCGCCTCAGCAGATGGTGGAATTTGAAATGAATAAATATCTGGAATTAAAAATCTAACGATGACCATGAATCAATTGATTGTTGGAAAAACTCATCTGGTTCACTAATGCCCTTGAGGGAAGGAAACTGCCATCCTTACCTGGGCTGGCATACATGTGACTCCAGACCCACAACAATGTGGTTGACTCTGAACTGCCCTCTGGGCAATTAGCAATGGTCAATAAATGCTGCCTGGTCAGCAACACCCTCGTCCCATTAATGAATAAAAATGAATGAAGCAAAGTGCTTGCAGCGTCTGGGGGAGCGGAGTTAGAGTCACCTCAACAAGAGTCTGCTGTCGGGAAGTTGGGCAGGTCAGTTGTGGGGTTTAGAGTGAATGTACCATGATAGACAGGAGACAGTAATTGTGGACTGCAGAAACTCAACACATAAGGGAGGCAGATGATCGTGCCTTGGAGAACATGGTCTACCACAGGAGGGAGGGTCGAACAACCCCAGCTTCGACAAGGGATAGTACAGTATGGCAGTTGGCACAAATATGCTACAATGACATTGGAGCCAGAGTAGCACTGCTATCAATGGGGTTTTAAGACGAGATGAGGTGAAGGATGGGCAATCAACTGGCTTGGTTCTTAAGTAGCAAAACATTTATGAATGTACGCTTGTATCTGCAATGAGGTGTCAACTTGCCACTTATGTCCACCCAGACACATTTATTTTTGGTTTCCCTCCCACTACATGAATGGTGAGGGGCAGCAGCTGCCTGCCAGAACTCAATTGACCTAAGAACATAAGACATAGGAGCAGAAATTAGGCCATTCAGCCCATCAAGTCTGCACCACTATTCAATCATGGCTGATAAGTTTCCCAACTCCATTCTCCGGATTTCTCCCGTAGCCCTTCAACTCTTTCACAATCAAGAACCTGTCTATCTCTGTCTTAAATATACTGAATGACCCAGCCTCCACAGTCTTCTGTGGCAGTGAATTCCATTGAATTGGTTGGCTTTAATAAGGCACTGGTTCCAGGATTCCAGCAATGGTGAATATTGATGCCTCTAGTGAGAAAGAAGACAAATTCAGATGGCTTGGATTTGGTAAATTGTGCATAGTGTCCACAAATGTGCAGGTTAGGTGGATTAGCCATTGGAAATGCAGGGCTACGGGGATAGGGTAGGAGTGTGGGTCTGGGTGGGATGCTGTCTGGAGGGTCAGTGTAGACTCGACGGACCAAATTGCCTACTTCCACATTGTAAGGATTCTATGAGGAAGGCAGCATAGAGAATTGGTGAGAAATCTTGTTAGGCTTACGGAGAGAAACCCTCCATGAAACTGAATAAAATTGTCACTGAGGGTTCAATTTTATCAGAAATCCAACTAAGTGCTGACTCAATCATATAACAATCTGGCAATGGCATGTTACAAGTTCCCTCTGGTTTTGCTTTGTGAACTGTGCAACAGGACTGACCCAGTCATCACCAGAGTGACTCAAAGGAAGCACATAAGATCTTGAATGTTCTTGACGCGGTGAACGTGGAATGGAACATTTCATCTTGTGTGTGATTCAGAACTAGGGGACGCTATTGAAAGACCTTGGGTTGCCCTCCAAGGACAGAGATGAAGTAAAAACAATTCTCTCAGAGGATTGAGCAGCTCTGGAATTCTGTTTCGAAAGCATAGATACTTGATAGGCAGCAGAATCAAAGTTTAACAAGGGTAAATTGAAATGTTCAATCTAAAACAAAACAAAAATGTAGAATTAAAAACGTTAGCCTCATGGCAACCATGTAGCTTCTGTTGATTTGCATCACAATCCATCTGGTTCACTAATGTCCTTAAAGGAAGGAAATCAGCTGTCCTTGCACGGTCTGGCCTACGCGTGACTCCAGACCTAAGAGATCAACTCTTAACTGCCCCCTGAAGTGGCCAAACGAGCCATTCAGCTTCAGGGCAATTCAGGATAGGCAATAAATATTGACCTTGCTAGCAATACCCACATATCATGAAACAAAAATGCTAGGATACTTTTCTTCAAAATAGAAAAGAGGAGGTTTGGTAGAGCCTTTTGAAATCTTGAAGGGATTTTCTATTCTCATTCTAGAGAAACTCTTTACAGTGATAGGAGGGCACAGATTAAGACCATAAGACCATAAGACATAAGAACAGAAATTAGGCCATTCAGCCCATCGAGCCTGCTCCATCATTCAATCATGGCTGATAAGTTCCTCAACCCCATTCTCCTGCTTTCTTCCCATAACCCTTGATCCCCTTGATAATGAAGAACCTATCTATCTCAGTCTTAAATGTACTCAATGACCTGGCCTCCACAGCCTTCTGTGGCAGTGAATTCCATAGATTCACCACTCTTTGGCTGAAGAAGTTTCTCCTTATCTCCGTTCTAAAAGGTCTTCCCTTTACTCTAAGGCTGTACCCTTGGGTCCTAGACTCTCCTACCAATGGAAGCATCTTCCCAACATCCACTTTGTCCAGGCTATTCAGTATTCTGAAGGTTTCAATTAGATCCCCCCTCATCCTTCTAAACTCCAATGAGTATAGTCCCAGAGTCCTTAAACGTTCCTCATATGTTAAGCTTTACATTCCTGGGACCATTCTCGTGAACCTCCTCTGAACCTGCTCCAGGGCCAGTACTTCCTTCCTGAGATATGGGGCCCAAAACTGCACACAGTACTCCAAATGTGGCCTGACCAGAGTCTTATAAAGCCTCAGTAGTACATCCCTGCTTTTATATTCAAAATTGAAGATTGAAGGCGATTGATAAAAGAACCAAGCTGTGATTATCTGGAGTGCATTTCCTGGAAGCTGATTCAATAATAACCTCCAAAGTAAATTGGATAACATTTGGGAAGGAAAGATTTGCAGTTCTCTGTGGTAAAACCAGAGGGTGTGGGACTTTTTGGGTAGTTCCTTCAAAGTGTTGCCATGGGCATGACGGGCCGAAAGATGTCCTTGTGTGCTGTGAGATAAAAGGTACTGCAGATGCTGGAGAATCCGAGATAACAAGCATGGGGCTGGATGAACACAGCAGGTCAAGCAGCATCATAGGAGCAGGAAAACTTGACGTTTTGGGCCTAAACCCTTCATCAGAAAAATTTTTTCTGATGAAGGGTTTAGGCCCGAAACGTCAAGTTTTCCTGCTCCTATGATGCTGCTTGACCTGCTGTGTTCATCCAGCCCCATGCTTGTTATCCTGTGTGCTGTGAGCCTACAATCCGATGAACCGATCTCTTCTGTTAAAGTTTTCATCCTCATAATCCCCACCTCTGCAGAACTTAGAATATTTTGAGAAATTTGAATCAAGCATATTCTTCCTGAAGTAGGATGTTCTCTCTTTTAAGAGTGACACAAACTAAGTATATCTAACAGATTACGTGGAGTATATAGCTTATTGGATAGGGCCGCGGTGGTGCAGTGGTGATGTCTCTTTCGCTGAGGCGGGTAATAACATCCCTGAGCAAGTTGATTCGAAACTATCTACATCTGCAGTGCTGAACCTCAGACTGCACCAGCAACTCTCACTGTAATGTGACCGGAAGGACACTGTCTGCTCAGGCACACATGCCCAGCTCACGGACAGGACCAGGCTGCATCTCCAGGATGTTTGCTTGTTGGTGTAGCATTCCAATGCTCCAAGCCGAACTGGATTCTCACAGCATCCCTGCCTTGAGTTGCCTTGCCTTGCTGTTTTTGTAGACACATCTTTGACAGAATTGTGAGGGATTTTTTTGTTAAGGCTGTCTTTTTAAGAAAAAAATGTTTGTGGCTTGTGGGCATCAGTATCTGGGCCAGCATTTACTACCCATCTCTAATTGCCCAGAGGGTACCTTGCTGTGGATCTGGAATCACATGTAGATCAGACCGGGTAAGGACAGCAGATTTCCTTCCAGAAAGGACGTTTGTGAACGAGATGGGTTTTCATGACAATTGTTATGTTTTCGCCGTTGGCCTAACGTTTTAAAACAAAGGTTCAACTCAGATTTCGCAACCTGCCAACTACAGGATTTCAACCCGTGTGACAGGTATTCAGCTCAGGTTGAGGATTACTAGTCTAACCATCTTACTACTATGGCAGTAAATAGAGGACATTCTGATGAGCATCCTCCTGCCAGTGTAGTGTTCTGGGTTGATTTTTGTGTTACTGATGTCAAAAGCAAATTTTGTGACAAATCATTATAGACTACATATAATACGTTGACTTACGCAGTCAATGGTAGTGGATACACTGGATAGTGTTATAGAAAAAATAGATCTGGGGTACAGGTTCATAGTTCCTTGAAAGTAGAGTCACAGATAAACAGGGTAGTGAAGAAGGCTTTTGGCTTGCTTGCTTTCATTGGTCAGAACATTGAGTATAGGAGTTGGGACATCTTGTCGCGACTGCGCAAGATGTTGGTAAGATCACATTTGGAGTTGCCTTACTGTAGAAAGGGCGCAGAAAAGATTTACTAAGATGCTACCTGGACTGGAAGGTTTGAGTTATAAGGGGAGGCTGGATGGGCTGGGACTTTATTCCCTGGAGTGTAGGAGATGGAAGGGTGACCTTATAGAGATCTAAAAAAATCACGAGAGACAGAGATATGTAGATGGCCAACAGCTTTTCCACATGGTAGGGGAGCCTAAAACTAGAGGGTGTGGGGCTGGATGAACACAGCAGGCCAAGCAGCATCATAGGAGCAGGAAAGCTTGACGTTTCGGGCCTAGACCCTTCATCAGAAATGGGGGAGGGGAAGAGGGTTCTGAAATAAATAGGGAGAGAGGGGGAGGTGGATAGAAGATGGATAGAGGAGACGATAGGTGAAGAGGAGGCAGACAAGTCGAAGAGGCGGGGATGGAGCCAGTGAGTGTAGGTGTGGGGGGTGGGGGGGGGTAGGGAGGAGATAGGTCAGTCCAGGGAGGACGGACAGGTCAAGGGGGCGGGATGATGTTAGTAGATAGGAGATGGGGGTGGGGCTTGAGGTGGGAGGAGAGGATAGGTGAGAGGAAGGACAGGTTAGGGAGGCGGAGATGAGCTGGGCTGGTTTTGGGATGCGGTTGGGGGAGGGGAGATTTTGAAGCTTGTGAAATCCACATTGATACCATTGGGCTGCAGGGTTCCCAGGCTGAATATGAGTTGCTGTTCCTGCAGCCTTTGGGTGGCATCACTGTGGCACTGCAGGAGGCCCAGGATGGACATGTCGTCTGAGGAATGGGAGGGGGAGTTGAAATTTATCTCGGATTCTCCAGCATCTGCTGTACCTTTTATCTCTAAAACTAGAGGGTATAGGTTTAAGGTGAGAGGGGGGAGATACCTAAGAGGGGCAGTGTTTTCACACAGAGGGCGGTGAGTGCCTGGAACGGGCTACCAGAAGTAGTGGTGGAAGGGAGTACAGTTTTGTCATTTAAGAAACATTTGGACAGGTACATGGATGGGATAGGTATGGAGGGATATGGACCAAATGCAGGCAGATGGGACTAGACTAACTGTAAAAACAGGTGGCATGGACAAGTTGGGCAGAAGGGCCTGTTTCCATGCTGTAGACCTCTGTGACTCTATGACTATTGTATGGGAAAGAAAGTGAATGAAATAGGTATTCTGATGAAGAATCGCCAGACTCGAAACATGAACTCTGCCTTCTTCCCACAGATGCTGCCAGACCTCGTGAGTTTCTCCAGCAATATTTGTTGTGGTTTCCGGTGTAACTGTATATTGGATACATGGATTTATCACAAACTTGGCGCTTTGTTCAAGGATAGGAAGAATCCACATGTGCAGGCTGATTTGAAACAATTCAAAGTTTCAAGTACATTCACCCAGGGTTTTTTCAATTTATATGCCTGGGGGAATGAAAAATGAATATGCAAAACACAATGCAAGATCATCCAGTTAACCTCATGGAAAAAGGGACAAAGGGCAACCCAACATTGTGTCTGTACCTTGGGATACAGCAAAGTGTTACTTTCCTCCTCAGGTAGAAAGGAGTTTCTCTAATTCCATGCATTTTACCCAACCCAGGCAAAAAAACAAAAGCAGAAGTTGCTGGATAAGGTCAGCAGGTTTGGCAGTACCTTTGGAGAGAAATTAGAGTTAACGTTTCGGGTCCAATGACCTTTCATTAGAAATGGTGTTCTGTGAAGCGGTCACCCAGTTTACGCATTGTTTGTCCAGTGTAGAGGAGACCACATTGCGAGCAGTGAATGCAGTAAACCAGATTGAGTGAGGTGCAGGTGTAGCGTGTTTGGGCCCTTAGACACTGAGGAGGGAGGAAGTAAACAGGCAGGTGTTACACTTTCTGCGGTTGCAGGGGAAAGTGTCATGGGGCTATGAGGGGATGTTGGGAGTGAAGGAAGAGTGGACCAGGGTGTCCTGGAGGGAACGGCCCCTACAAAAGCCTGACAAGGAAAGGGAGGGGAGAGGAACCTGCACCTGCTGGTGATAGAAATGGCAGCTATTGATCCAGTTCTGAGGAAAGGTCACTGGACCCAAAATGTTAACTCTGATTTCCCTCCACAGATGCTCCCAGACCTGCTGAGCTTTTCTAGCAATTTCTGCTTTTGTTCCAGGCAAAAAAAAATGGCTTCCTAATGTGTGAAGGGTGGGTAAAATATTTTGAATATGTTTAGATCTTCCAGGATATAAGCTACTTTTCTTCACTGTTCTGGCTCTGAAGGTGATGTCCATATCTAACCTGCTAGAGGCCAACACGACCTTCCCACTTTCTATCCTAGTCTCTGTAAAAAAAATCCATCCTCCTGTGCACTGCCCCAACTGCCTCCCTTCCAGCATTCTCTGTCCATGACACCATCCATGGAAAGGCTTTTCATGTTTAATTCCTTCCCAGGGTGTGAGCATCACTGGTAGGGTCAGTGTTCAATGTCCATGTGTAATTGCCCTTGAGAAAGTAGCGGTGAGCTGCCTTCTTGAACCTCTGTAGTCCACATGGTGTGGATACAGGTACATTAGGAAGGGTATACCAGGAATGAGCCCAGGTTAATTGAGGTACCAAAAGGTCTGTTTCTATACTGTATGCCTCGATGACTCCTTCTTGAAATAATTCAATGTTTAGTCCTCAACTGCTTTCTGTGGTAGTGAATTCGACAAGCTCACCACTCTCTGGGTGAAGAAATTTCTTCTCATCTCAGTCCTAAATGGTCTACCCTGTGATGTTAGTCTGTGACCCCTGGTTCTGGACTCCCTGTGGACCCCTTCCTGCATCTACCCTGTCTGGGCCTGTTTGAATTTTATAAGTGAAATCCCTCCACCCCTTCTTCTGAACGCCAACAAATAAAATCCTAGCCGATTCTACCTCTCCTCATATGTCAGTCTTGCCGTCCCAGGAATCTGTCTGCACAGGAAGAACATCTTTCTTCCGTAACAGAGACCAAAACTGCACACAATATCCCAGGTGTGGTCTCACCAAGGCCCTGTATAATTGCAGCAAGTCATCCCAGCTCCTATGCTCAAATCCTTATGTCATTGATTCCCTCTCCATCTCTTATCACAACAACCTATTGCTGCATAGATAATTTATTTGTCCTTTCAGTAGGGAGTCATGTATTAACATAATGTAAAATGTAAAAAAAATGCAAAAGTGGACCACATTTTTTAAAGCCATTGCCCATCTCTCTCCCCAGATTTTCATTAAGTCGAAGATGACTTCTTATTTATCGCAGTGAATGTGTATCAGGACAGTGTGGCCACATCAGTAACTTAAAAAAATTCTTCTGTGGGATTGTTCCCAATTGTGTTGAGGAGAGCCTGAGCCATCAGTACCTGGTTTCACTTCAAGTTTATTGTTTGACAAAATTGTGCTTAGACCTAAATGAAATACAAAATCAGCTAGAGACCGCTTCATAATAAAACAACTATTTCTGAAAGAAAAGCGAAGCTTGAGGCAAATAAAACTACTACATTAATGTTAACAAATGTGCCAGCATTAGGATTGCTTAGCTAACAGAATAGTCCCCAAATGAACGGGTTTAATGTTGATCGAAACCATGGAGACTAATTAACCTTGCTGTAAACCTGTAGCAATTGAAACTCAGATAACAAGGTGTAGAGCTGGATGAACACAGCTTCAGAGGAGCAGGAACGCTGATGTTTCGGGCCGAGACCCTTCTTCGGAAAATCCCATTCAGAAATTCAGAAATTCACATTTTCTGAAGAACGGTCTAGGCCCGAAACGTCAGCCTTCCTGCTCCTTGATGCTGCTTGGCCTGCTGTGTTCATCCAGCTCTACACCTTGTTATCTCAGATTCTCCAGCATCTGCAGTTCCTATTATCCCGGTAGCAATTGAGCAACAACAAATTGCATTTAATAATTAAGGAGAAAGGTGCCAAGGCACTTAGCTGGCAAAATTGAACATTGAAACATAAAAGGAGATATTAGGACAGGAGGCCAAAAGCTTAGAGTCATAGAATTGTACAACCTGAGAACAGACCCTCCAGTCCAAATCATCCATGCCAGATATTCTACACTAATCTAGTCCCATCTGCCAGCATTTGGCCCATATCCCTCTAAATGCTTCCTATTCATATATCCATCCAGATACCTTATTAATGTTGTATTTGTACCCACCTCCACCACTTCCTCTGGCAGCTCATTCCATACATGCACAATCCTCTGCGTGAAAAAGTTGCCCCTTAGGTCCCTTTTAAATCTTTCCCCTCTCACCTTAAATCTATGCCCTCTAGTTTTGGACTCCCCTACTCTGGGGAAAAGACCCTGACTATTCATCTATCCATGCCTCTCATGATTTTATAAACTTCTTTGAGGTCACCCCTCAGCCTCCGACACTCCAGGAAAAATAGCCCCTGTCTATTCAGCCTCTCCCTATAGCTCAAACCCTGCAACCCTGGCAACATCCTTGTAAATCTTTTCTGAATCAAGTTTCACAACATCCTTCCTATAGCGGGGAGACCTGAATTGAATGCAGTATTCCAAAAGTGGCCTAACCAATGTCCTGTACAGCTGCAACATGATATCCCAACTCCTACGCTCAATGCACTGACCAATAAGGGCTTGACCACAGAAGTAGATTTCAAAGAGCATCTTAAAAAGAAGAGAGTTGGAGAGAAAGGTGGAAAGGTTTCAGGTAGCTATTCCAGAGCTTAGGAACGTGCAATCTTAAAGGGCCATAGCTGGGATTTATGGCAGAATCAGGTAAGGCTTGTTTTGACTTGGGGAGCAACACATCTTTTATGTATCTGCCAAGTGACAAGGAGAGATTCATGCTAGGCAGTGATGAGTTGTCAATTAAGGGGAATTATTGCTTATTAAACAGTTTATTAATGGTCTGACTCATTTAACATGTTGTCTTACCAAATGCACCAAGCAAACGAAATATTTAGCAACTTGGATATGGAAGCCAAAGTAGGTACCTGCTGACTTTACCTTGCTACTTGCTCTGAAGCACCTCCGTGTTGGACACCAGGTGCCAACTTCTCAGGGTATGCTCCATGGACACCAACCATACGCACTCCACTTGTACAAACTTTGGCATTCAACATGTGCCAGCCTCTAAGAACCCTCAATGCAAATCTCCAGCCCACTCATCTTTGAACTAGGATGCCCAGGTTCAAGTCCCACCTGCACCAGAGGCGTGTAATAATATCTCTGAACAAGTTGATTGGAAGCTATCTGCAACTGCAGTGCTCTACCTCAGGTAGCACCAGTCACTCTCACTGTATTGCTGCAGTAAGGACACTGTGCACTCAGGGACACATACCTAGCTCATGGACTGGACCAGGCTGCGTCTCTGAGATATTTGCTTGCTGTCGTAGGACTCAGTTGCTCTGAGCCTTTCTGTTTCCTTTATTCATTCATTGGGTGAGGGTGTTGCTGGCTAGACAGCATTTATTGCCCATCCCTAATTGCCCAGAGGGCAGTTCAGAGTCAACCACATTGCTGTGGGGCTGGAGTCACATGTAGGCCAGACCAGGTAAGGATGGCAATTTCCTTCCCTAAAGGACATTAGTGAATCAGATGGATTTTTCTGGTGATCGACAATGGATTCATGGTCATCATTAGATTCTTAATTCCAGATATTTTTTATTGAGTTCAAATTCCACCATCTGCCATGGTGGGATTCGAACCAAGGTCCCCAGAGCATTATCTGTGTCTCTGAATTAACAGTCCAGCGATTATACCACCAGGCCATTGCCTCCCCCTGGATTCTTACAGCAGCCCTGTCCTGAATTGTTTCACCTTGCCCCCTCTTTCCCCACCAACCCCTCACCAGGGATACCAGTCTCATATTACTTCTTGCCTAGCCCAGGCAAAGCTATGACGCTTTGGTTGTAAGTTATCCTCAGTCAATTGACTGGCACATTGACTGGCACATTACGTTAAGGGGAACCTCTGTACCAGTCCATCGGTTTGGACACTGTCAGTCAGCCACTTGATATGGTCAATGTTAGGATACTCTCTATATAAGGAGGAGTCAAATGTTAGGCAGAACACCATTCAGCTTGACTCTGCAAATTGCGGGCTGTTTTCCTCCAGGCATTTAGAGACAGGCATGTCTTACAGAAGTTGAAAGTGAGTGGCACAACCGATAATGCCATAGATGAGAACGGCTCCTGAGCAGATGATTAAGCAGGTGCAGCGGGCATTGAGGGATCGCGCTGCTTCTATGTCTTCTGGTCTTGTGGTATTTCGGACAACCCTGTAGGGATGATTAGGTGAAGACAGCATGGCAGCAATGGATACAGACAAAGGCATCCCTGTGCAGGAAAATGTGATGTTGTTGGGGTGGAGTGGGGTTAGTGACTCCATAAGAACGGAGGTTAAGACAATCAGGCCACAAGAAATAGGAACAACATTAGGCCGTTCAGCTCTTTGAGCCTGGTACTCCATTCAGAAAGATCATGTCTGATCCAGCATTTCTAAGCCCACTTTCCTGTCCTTTCCCCATAACCCTTGTTCTCCAACTGTTCAAGGATCGATCTTATCCCACTCTCACACCAGTTAGCAGCAGCCTGTGGGCTTTCAGGAGCACTGTTTACTACAAACCTTTGGAGCTTCACAAAATGCAGCTGCCTTACCCTATGTAACTATAAGGTCATTTTCAGAAACGATCAGAGCCTCAAAGACTTACAGCCAATGGAATTAGTTTTATTAAGCTGCACAGCACTACATTGAACCCTTAATCGACATTTTCAAAAAGGCAACCTGTTCGTCTATACCTCTGTTATTTCTTGGAATCTGTAAGAATAATGGCGAATAAACACTGGAATCATTGTCCTGATGCTTAAGCACGTGAACATTGCATTCAGCTTCAGGTTATCATCTATCCAAAGAGACAGGTTAGTGGAACAGGAAAAATGTGCTGCAAGCCTTGAAGGTTATCATTGTGGATCTTACCTGATGGTTATATGTAGCTGCAGATAGTGACACCATTATTCTGGGCCAGGATGGAGTATCTGTTTAATTTCCCTGTCGATCATGACCGGAGAATGTGGTACAGTCAATGGCTGGGATTGATTCTGTGCACGTAATTTGTATTACGAAACTGTTTACCACAGACTGCATTATGCTCTGGGAATATCTTCCTCTCAACAGGAGCCATTACTACAGTTTTGGTCATGGTTTCTCTTCACCACAGATTACAAACTGTTTGCTGCTCTGTACACTGTTAAAATAGAGATAACAAGGTGTGGGGCTGGATGAACACAGCAGGCCAAGCAGCATCA
>JAHRHZ010000283.1:73479627-73493834 GCA_024137785.1 Ginglymostoma cirratum
TCGGGCCTAGACCCTTCATCAGAAAATTTTCTGATTTTCTGATTTTCTGATGAAGGGTTTAGGCCCGAAACGTCAAGTTTTCCTGCTCCTATGATGCTGCTCGACCTGCTGTGTTCATCCAGCCCCATGCTTGTTATCCTGGGTTTTTATTTAATTGGTAGTGAGCGTTGCATGGTCATCCTTACTGCGATGAGTATTTTTAAGCTCCATACTTATTAATTTAGTTTAGTTTAAATCCCAATGCAGCAGGTCGTGTCAGTAGTTTGAGGTTGTCCAGTGACCTTTTCACTCTGCTATTGCCTTGCCCAAGCCTTTGTGCATTTCTGCTCCCAGTCAATTCCTTTTCTTCATCATCTAAAACTCCTTGTGGGAGCTTTTCATTGAACTCACACTTCACCCTTTGCTGTGATGGGATTCGAATCCATGGCCCCAGAACATTAACCTGATGTTCTGGATTACTAAATAAAAGCTGAAAAAACTGCGAATGCTGGAAATCAGAAACAAAAACAGAAATTCCTGAAGAAGCTCAGCAGGTCTGGCAGCATCTGTGGAGAGAAATCAGAGTTAATGTTTTGGGTCCAGTGACCCTTCCTCAGGACTGAGCTTTTCCAGCAATTTCTGTTTTTGTTTCAGGATTACTAGCTCAGTGACATTACCACTACATCATGACTTCCTCTGCCCTCTAACCACAGACAAGCTCAGAACAAGACAGGAGTCTTATAAAGCCCACATAATTCACGGTCCTCAATTATGATTTATCCTATCACCACCAGTGATAGTCTTGAGTAAGGTACAGGGGAAGTGGGATTCGTGGTAGCTGTTTTATTAATTTATTGTCCATCCCTAATTGCCCAGAGGACAGTTCAGAGTCAACTGCATTGCTGTGGGCCTGGAGTCACATGTAGGCCAGACCAGGTAAGGATGGCAGTTTCCTTCCCTAAAGGACATTAGTGAACCACATGGGGTTTTCCTGACAATCGACAATGGATTTATGGTCATCGTTAGGCTCTTCATTCCAGATATTTATTGAATTCAAATTCCATTGCCGGCCATGGCGGGATTCGAACGCGCGTCCCCAGAATATTATTTGGGTATCTGGATTAACAGTCCAGCGATAATACAGCTCGGCCATCGTGCCCCTTCCCCCGTATTTTGAGAGACAGAGTGGGTAGAATAGAGCTTTCTTTCTCTTTCCTGGTTTTCTGTGCGGTCTACAAAGAATTTTCTGAAGCCCAGCCGATGCTGGTCCAGCTGTGTTGCGAATCAGGTGAAAACCCATCGACCATTTACTTCAGCCTGTTCAGCCAAGGCAATATCAGATTTCTGAGTAAAAACCGAAAGAACTGCGGATGCTGTAAATCAGGAACAAGAACAAAGTTGCTGGAGAGGCTCAGCAGGTCTGGCAGCATCTGTGGAGGTAAAAACACAGTTAACGTTTCGGGTCCGGACTGATCAGTCCTGAGGAAGGGTCACAGGGCCCGAAACGTTAATTGTGTTTTTACCTTCACAGATGCTGCCAGACCTGCTGATCTTCTCCAGCAACTTTGTTTTTGATCAGATTTCTGAGTTTCAGCCACTGAGCATGTGGGTTATATATGCAGCTTTGGTGCCATCTGGTGGATTTAGACTCATCCCACGTCGAAGAACAGAAGCAATCAGATCATGAAAAGGATTTAGCAATCTCAGAACATTTCTGTACAAATTACTAGCACCACCTACTGTGTCTGATACGTTTACACTGTACGGAACACACAATTGATTTTTTTCTTTCGCGGTGATTCTTGAAAGAATGAAACAAAGTGAATATTGCCAGTTGTTTTGTGCTTTTCTTCCCATTGCATTCACTTGAGGACTAGTGTATCGTGTTTAATCTTCCTTGACTGCTTTGAACTTCTTTCATGGTACAGCAACAGAAAGCTGTAACCGTGACACAGGGGAATTGCAAAAGTGAGCATAGGTACTGCATAATAAGTCCACAGAAAAGTCGTCTCTTTAATGATTACTCCTAACGAGGGATCGATATGGCTCACTAACTAACTAACGTGTCTTTCTTTTTTAAAGAAACATAATTTTGAATCAAACATTGAGTTGAAATCATTCACTGAATGGTACGTGGCCCTGAATGTTGTGGGCCAAGAAAGAGAGGGTTCTGTAGATTTGCTAGAGTCACTTAGTCCACTAGTTTTCAGTATTCTGTGCTCACAGGCAGACCAGGAGCAGGCGCTTAACGCTATTTACATAAAATCAATAATTCTAGTTCCTTGCCTGACTGCACTCAAATCTAGTGTGTGACACAGGAAAGCTGTTATTCTACCCAATTAAAGCAACTAGATGGTATTTTGTTAGTCAGTTTTATGGCTAGAGTTCTCCGTACCTTGATTTGTTTCTGGCTATTTTTCCACATTGGTACAGACATTAATCTGCAAGAGGAGAACACAGTAGCTCCTATCGTAACTTTGGATTTTTCCAACTGAATTCGCTGAGAACAATGGTTGGCAGAAAGTCTCCTGGAATTCAATCACAAGTCTAAGGCTTTCTGTGAAAAAAAATAATGATGGTGAACTTTTAGCTTCACAACAACAGCAGTCTCTTCGATTGGCTGGAAATGTGGTGAAAGCAGGTTTAATTGAGGCATTCAAGAGGGACATTGGATGTTTTTTTTGGATAGTAATGGTGTGAAGGAATATGGGGAAAAGGCAGGAGATTGGCTCTAGGTAATCGAGCCAATGGACTGAATGGCATCCTTCAGCACTGTTATGATTATGTGATTCTGTGATTTTATGTGGCACCTCAAACATATTAAAACACCCCGAGGCCCTTCATAAGACCATTATCAAACAGCATTTTTGACCCTGAGCTAGTTAGAAAGATGAATGGACCTCTGTTTAAAAACGTGGCCAAAGAGTTACAGTTTAAGCAATGTTTTATAGGAGAAGGGAGAGGCAGAGAGGTATTGGAGAGAATTCCAGAGCTTATAACCTTGGCAGCTGAAGGCACAGTCAGCAATGCTGGAGGGAAGCAAATTGATAGTTACATAAGAGGTCCGAATTGGAGGAATGCAACTGTCTCAGATATGGAGGTATTTGAAAATGAGAATAAAAACTTTAACGTTGGAGCATTGTTTAATTAGGAGGCCATATAGGTCAGGGAGTACCAGGGATGGTAGAAAATAACAAAAGAACTAGAAGCAAGAGTAGGCCATCCCGTAGCTTGCTCCACTATTAGTATGATTATTTTTGAGTGGCACGGTGGCTCACGGCACCAGGGACCCAGGTTCAATTCCACCCTTGGGCAACTGTGTGTGTGTGTGGAGTTTGCACATTCTCCCCGTGTCTGAGTGGGTTTCCCCCGGGTGTTTTAGTTTCTGCCTGCAGTCCAAAGATGTGTAGGCTAGGTAGATTGGCCGTGCTAAACTGCCCATAGTCTCCAGGGATGTGTAGGCTAGGTAGATTGGCCATGCTAAACTGCCCATAGTCTCCAGGGATGTGTAGGTTAGGTAGATTGGCCGTGCTAAACTGCCCATAGTCTCCAGGGATGTGTAGGTTAGGTGGATTGTCTGTGCTAGATTGTCCCATAGTGTCCAATGATGTGTAGGTTAGGTGAATTGGCCATGGTAAATGTGGGGTTATGAGGACAGGGTGGGATGCTCTTCAGATGATTTGTACAAACATGATGGGCCAAATGGCCTCTTTATGCAATGTAGGGATTCTATGATTTTTACTCAGCCTCAAATTCACTTTCTGCCTGCTCCACAAAACCTGTTAACCCATCTCCCCCATAAATTTTCTCAGCATCCCGGGTTTTTTTTTCAGATAGTTACTCATCTTCCTTGTCACATTGTTTTGTTTATCTGCTTTCTTCCTTGCCCCATCTGCATTCTTTTGCCCCCAGAGGATTATCCCTTTTGTCATTCAATCTCTTTCACCCCTCCTTCACAGACCTCCCTTTTTGCCTCGCCCTGATGACTCATTGTTCAAAACCCAATTATATCTCTTAACTTTTCCCAGTTCTGTTGAAAGATCACAGACCTGAAACCTTCACCCCATTCCACCCTTGCTCTGTCTCTCTCTCTCTCTCGACACACACATTATGGCTGAGCCACTGTGTTTGTTCCAGTGGCTTCTGTTTTTATGTCATCTTTCAGCAGACTTTGAGGGAGTGAAGTTTTTGATTCAGAGCAATGGAGAGCCCAACAAGGGACACAAAGCTATCTCAGATATGGAGGCATTTGAAAACAAGAATAAAGGCTTTAAAGTTGGAGCGATTTTTAATTAGGAGACAATATAGACCTGGAACCTTAAGGGCCAGGAGCCCTATTCACTTGTCTAAGGCTTCACATGAGAGGAACATGTAACATACCTATAGGAATGAATGCTTCTGCCTAATATCCTTGACTTTTGGAATGTGCCACACACTCATTATAATGCTTATTGCTGCAAATTCCAACTGTCTTCACGGAGAAAAACTCCAAAGAACTATTTGACCATCCCTTCTGATTGAACAAAATAAAACTGAAGGAACTGCGGATGCTGTAAATCAGGATCAAATATGTTCTGATAGAACATCCAATGTTGTTCGATAACTACAATCTGAACCAGGTATTGTGTTTGCAGTGTTTGTTGGGGAATTCGAAACCCAATTGGTTTGATGCGGGAACTAAAATAACAACCCAAAAAATTTACCAATAGTAGAAGCAAAAAGCACTGGAAATGCTCAACATGTTGGGCAGCCTACGTGGAGAGAGAAACTGGGTTAAGGTTTCAGGGTGTGAGCTTGCATCGCAACTGGGAAACGTGAAAAATGTAATCAGATTTGAACAAGGACCAGTTGGGACAAGGACAAGAAGTAGCTCTGTGCTAGGATAGAAATCAGGAGACTGTATGACCAGAAGATGTGGATGCAGAGCTGGGCTATTCAGCCCATCAAGTCTGCTGTGCCATGCAGTAAGATTATGGCAGATCTGATCATTTTCAACTCCACTGTCTTTTGCCCATAACCCTTGATTCCCTTACTGATTAAAAATCTGTCTACTTACCCCTGATTACACTCATGATCCAGCCTCAAAGCGCTCCGTGGTAAAGAATTCCACAGATTCACTACCCTCTGAAAGAAGAAATTCCTCCTCATCTCTGTCTTCACCTCCCTTTCCTCTGATAGTATACGCTCCGGTCTAGCCTCTCTCACAAAGGGAAGCAGCCTCTCTGCATTGCTCCTGTCAAGTCCCATAAGAATTTTGTATGTTTGAAAAAGGTTGCCTGTTGTTCTTCTAAGCTCCGATAAGTACAGGTCCAACCCACTTCACCTCTCTTCATGAGACAGTCCCTACATAACTAGTGTCGGACGAGTGACCCTCCTCTGGACTGCCTCCAGCATCAGTATATCTTTCCTTAGACAAAGGGATAAAAGAACTGTTCGCAATTATCCATTTCTGGTCTGAATAGTCTACAAAGACATGAAGTGGGAGCTGGCCTGTGTTGATTGGAAGGGGAACGTAGCAAAGAAGATGGTAGAGCAGCAATAACAGGGGTCACTGGGGTAATTCGGGCAGCACAGCAGAAATTCATCCCACGAAGGAAGAAACATTCTAAAGGGAGGATAAGGCATACATTACTGGCAAAGGAAATCAGGGACAACATAAAATCAAAAGGAAAAGCACACGATGTGGTGAAGATACTGGGAAGTCAGAGGATTGAGAGGCTATTAAAAACCCGCAGATAACAACTGAAAAAAGCAATGGGGGGAGAAGATGAAATGTGAGGCTAAACTAGTTAGTAACTATAAAAGAAGTTTTTTAAGAGGTTTTTTTTAGATAGGGGAGAGAAAGGCAAGAGTGGATGTTAGACTGTTGGAAAATGAGCAAGGTAGGGGGACAAAGAAATGGTGGAAGAACTGAATAGATAGTTTGGAACAGTTTTCACAGTGGAAGACACCAGTAACATACCAGAACTTCAAGAGACTCAGGGGGCAGAGGTGAGTGTGTAGTGTCCATCACTAAGGAGATGGTGCTGGGGAAGCTGAAAGGTCAGAAGGCAGATAAATTACCTGGGCCAGATGGACTAAACCCCAGGGTCTGAAGAAGATTAGAAAGGCATTGGTGGTAATCTTTCAGGAATCACTGGAGCAGGGACGGTCCCAGAGGTCTGGAAAATGGTTCATGGAACACCCCTGTTTAAGAAAGGAGGGAGGGAGGCAGATGACAGAAAATTATACTGCAGTTAGCCAGACCCGTCATCGATAAGATTTTAGAGCCCATTATTAAGGATGAGATTGCAGAGTACTTGGAAGTGCACAGTAAAGGGATGAGTCAGCATGGCTTCATTTAAGGCAGGTCATACCTGATAAATCTGTTATAATTCTCTGAGGAGGTAATGAGCAAGTTAGACAAAGGAGAGCCAGTGGATGTGATCTTTTGGTTTTCCAGAAGGCCCTTGACAAAGTGCCGCACGGGAGGCTGCTAAATGAAAAGAGCCCATGGTGTTAGGAGCAACATACTGGCATTGATAAAGGATTGGCTGACGGACAGAAGGAGCAGGTAGGAATAAATAGGTCTTTTTCAGGATGGCAGCTGGGACTAGTGGAGTTCCACAGGGGTCAGTGTTGAGGCCACAACTATTTAGGATTTGAACGAAGGAGCTGAGGGCATTGTTGCTCAGTTTGCAGATGACACAACTGTAGGTGGAGGGACAGGTTAGTGTTGAAGAAGAGAGGAGGCTACAGAAGGATTTGGACAGGCTAGAAGAGTGGGCAAAGAAGTAGCGTATGGAATACAACATGGGAACCTGTGAGATTATGCACTACGGTAGGAAGAATCAAGGTACAAACTGCTTTCTAAATGGGAAAAGACTTTGGAAGTCTGAAACACAAAGGGACATGGGAGTCCTAGTTCAGGATTATCTTAAGGTTAGCATGCAGGTTCAGTCGACAGTTAGGAAGGCAAATGCAACATTAGCGTTCATTTCAGGAGGACTATAATGCAACAGCAGGGATGTATTGCTGAGGCTGTATAAGGCTCTGTCAGACCGCATTTGGAATATTGTGAGCAGTTTTGGGCCCCGTGTCTAAGGAAGGATGTGCTGACGTTGGTGGGGGTCCATAGGAGGTTCACAGGAATGATTTCGGGATGAAGGATTTGTCACATGAGGAGTGGTTGTAGACTGTGGGTCTGTAGTCAATGGAGTTTGGAAGGAGGAGGAAGGGTCTTCTTGAAGCTTTCAGAATACTGAGAGGCCTGGATAGAGTAACTCTGGTGAAAATACTTCCACTGGTAAGAGAGACTAGGACTTGGGGGCACAGCCTTGGAGTAAAGGGAGCACCCTTTAGAACTGAGATGAGGAGGAATTCCTTCAGCCAGAGGGTGGTGAATCCGTGGAACTCATTGCCACAGAGGGCTGTGGAGGCCAAGTCAATGAATATATTTAAGACAGAGAGAGAGGCTGTTGATCAGTAAGGATATCAAGGGTTATAGAGAGAAGGCAGGAGAATGGGGATATGCGAAAAACAATAATCAGCTGTGATCAAATGGCAGGCCAAATGACCTAATTCTGTTTCTATATCTTTAGGCATTATGTTCGTACTCTCCCATTAAGTTGTCATGATTAGAATCCCTACAGTGTGGAAACAGGCCCTTTGGCCCAACAAGTCCACACCAACCCTTGGAGCATCCCACCCAGACCCATCCCCCTATAACCCACACACCCCTGAACACGATGGGCAATTTAGCGTGGCCAATCCACCTAGCCTGCACACCTTTGGACTGTGGGAGGAAACCTGCACAGACACAGGGAGAACATGCAAACTCCACACAGACAGTCACCTGGGGCTGGAATCAAACCCAGGTCCCTGGTGGCGTGAAGCTGCAGTGCTAACCACTGAGCCATTATGACATTGTCATAATCAGAGGTGTTTACTGCCCTCAATCAACTATTAACCCTTTCAGACCCACCTACAACAAACTTCAATAACTTAGGTCTTGAGTGAGCTAATTCCATTCACACAAACACTTTGCAAAGCCAACAACTTCTGAATTGGTTCAGCCACACTGATTGCATGAAAGATGACTTTCTACACAGAGACCTTCAGGAGGGTGAACTAATCACTGGGTCACATCACCCTCCCTCTGCTGCAAGCACACCTGTGAGTGAGATGTGGCAATGTCAGCTGGGAGACAGTCACTAATACCCATGATCTCTCAAGCATGAGTATTTGGAGGGGCACTGGAAGAAGGAGGCAAAACAGAAAGAACAGCTAATCGCAAAGATGGCCCGGTAACGAGGCCAACCAACCGTGGACCTGTTCAGTCCACTGTGTTCCTCTGCGGTCAATACAACAGAGACTTCCAGAGCAATAGTAGACAATGCTAGGTCCTCCCAATGGTCTTTGTTGCAAAGTAGAGCCTGTCCTTACAGCCTGTAAGTAGTTGCAGAGATACAATAAATTGTATCCTCTTTACTCTTTTCATTAAACCAGACAGTGGCTCTTCTCCCACACTGGATCACCTCGGACCCACACACTTGGAATGTAATGATGGCAGCGCACACAACAATCTTGCCTTGTCAAGAGGTGCCAGGAGTATGTCTGGGTCCGCGATTTTTCCAAGTCCGGCATTTGTTGTCCAGGTCTTACTACTGATAGTGGCACAGTGGCTTAGTTCCTCAGTGGTTATCACTGCTGCCTCACAGCGCCAGAGACCAGAGTCGATTCTACCCTCGGGCGACTGTCTGTGTGGAGTTTGCACATTCTCCCCGTGTCTGTGTGGATTCCCTCTGGGTGCTCTGGTTTCCTCCCACAGTCCAGCGATGTGCAGGTTGGGGTGGATTGGCCATGCTCTGCCTGTGAATGCAAGCAGAGACTGGTTGTTCTTAAAGTCATTTCATTGTCAGGAGTCTGTGGGAGGTTGGTGATTGAATGAACAGAAATGTGGAAAGTGATCTCCAGTGATCTGCAAAGTTGGCTCCATATTTATTCCCTTGAAAATGGTGCCACTTGTTCCGAAGCAGGTGGGTTAGAGAGACCATCATGAGGGTTAACGTTAACATGAGCAGAGGTGTTTATTAGCATTGCAGTACTCCTGGGCTCGCTGAATAGCATTGAGCAAGAAACAACAGTTTTAAGTTCCCTGTGTTGATGCCTACTCCTTCGTCGGTACAGGAACAAGGATCATGAACGAAAACAGAAATTGCTGGTAAAATTCAGCAGGTGTGGAGAGGAAGCAGTGTTAATGTTTCAAGTCCAGTATCCTACTTGAGAACAAGGATGTCTTGCTGCAACTATACAGGATGTTGGTGAGCCTGAACTTAGAATATTGTGTGCAGTTTCAGTCTATCTTATCTAAGGAAGGATTTCCTTGCTGTGGAGGGAGTACAATGAAAATTTACCAAATTGATTCCTGCACGGCAGGACTGACATAGGAGGAGACATTGAGTTGGTCGGGATTGTATTCATTGGAGACGAAAAGAATGAGGGGAAATGTCATAGAAACCTAAAATTCTTACAGGACTCCACAGATTAGATGCAGGAAGGATGTTCCCAGTGGTGGGGGAGTTCAGAACCAGGGCTCATAAACCTTTTAGGACTGAGATGAGAAAAAAAAATCACTTCACCCAGTGAAATGGTGGGCCTGTGCAATGCACTCGATAATCCGCAATTGAATGGTGGAACAGGCTTGAGATGTTGAATGGCCTACTGCTACTCCTATCTTCTACGTTCGTGTTGGTTTTGATTTGAGTGAAAGGAAAAGAATTAACAGATCTAAGACTGAAAACAAGGGGAAACCAGGGAATTACAAAAGATTGATAGAGAATTGGATGAAATAAAAGAATAATAGTGCAATGGAGAGAGGAGACAAACCATAAAATCCCTGCAGCGTGGAATCTGGCCATTTGGCCCATCAAAACGAACAGAAAGAACGAAAATACCTTTCTATGAAGTCAAATATCAAAAATTCCCTTTTTATATTGCGTTTTAAGGATGTTAATTTCAGGTTCACGCGCTAAACCCACTGCTAAATTATGAAATGATGATCTGTAGCACAGCATGGCACAGTGAATAAAATGCAATGACAAGTTTTAAACTTCTAATGTTAATCATCTTTTGTAAGAAGTCATTAATCCTGAAAATTCCAGATGTGCTTTGCTTCTGCCAGGTGGGCTAAGGAAATCTAATAGACACATAAGGAATTGTAGAAATAGGACGAGAATTAAACAGGTGGATAAACGTGAGTGCTCCATCCCACTAAATCAACCAGAATTATTGTAGAATCTCTTCTCAAGTTTGGTTAGACTAATGAATGAAGTTAATGAACTTTGTCAAAATGTGAATAAGGAGGAAGATATTGCAGATGACGGATGTTTTGAGTCAAGAAATGAACAGGAAATATTCCCTGTGAGGACTCATGTTTCAAATTCGATGGAAACCTTTTATTTCCAATTTTTGTTGCAAAGTTAGGCTCCCCAGTTTGAGACAGTTCAAATATATTTGTGCGGTTTTGCCTACTCTCCATCCTGTGACGCCCCTTGGTAATTCGAATGGTGTGCAAAGCTTGAAGACATTACCTTGTTTGCAGAGACTGAGTCAGAGAACAAGAGGAACATTTGGCAAATAATCCGAAGTGTGTCAATAATTACACGAACAACCTATTTGAGATGTTGAATTAGTGTCATGGCTCACTTATGCTTCCTAGAAAGGACCTGTGCAGGAACACATTCTGTGCAAACAAAAGCAGTATGTTCAAGCCGAGTGTCTTTTTTGAATTACCTGGGAGTGGGAGGCCTTTAGATCCCTTTTACTTCCTCCACAGCAAAAACTCACCCAATCAGAATTGAATTTTATTTTGTAGTATATCTGGTCATTGGGTAGTTTGAAATTTGGCACTCTTGCATTTGCCCTCTGAATGCAAATGATAAGCTTCGGCCAGATGCCTTTTCTTTCAGTCATATGTGTGTGTTCTGAACAATCTTTTCAGGCATATTTTGTCAAACGAAGTGTAAAAATATTGATGGTCATCAAATTCTAACAACTGGGAAATATTCCTTCCAGGCGTGATGTAAGGTGTGTGATTTATACATGTTTTAATGTTTATTTTTGAATTTTAATTTTTGAACTAATGGCATGTAGGATTTGTCTATGTCTATGTGACGTGGTTTAATGATTAATTTGTAGGTATTTCTGTAGGAGACAAAGACTTTCTGGAGAATTCATTGGGTGAATTTTAAGAGCAAACAGTGTAAATGGCAATATGTGTTAGGATTTAGTTAGAAGGTTCTGGAATTTTCTTTTAGCTCAGGGAAATGCCCAATAGCTTGGAGAAAGCCGTTTTCTTTTCAGGTTTCCACAAGTCTTGTCTGAAGTGAGATGTCTAAGACAGTTGCTCCTGAAAAACAAGAACTTTTCACTATATCGTGGCACATGTGAAAGCAATAAATCAATCAAAAAAATTAAACAAGTTTAGAACTGTTAAGAAATAGGTTAGTGCAGTGTGAGAGAGAGATAACAAGGTGTAGAGCTGGATGAACACAGCAGGCCAAGCAGCATCATAGGAGCAGGAAACCTTGACATTTCGGGCCTAGACCCTTCATCAGAAATGGGAGAGGGGAAGAGGGTTCTGAAATAAATAGGGAGAGAGGGGGACGTGGATAGAAGATGGATAGAGGAGAAGACAGGCGGAGAGGAGACAGACACGTCAAAGAGGCGGGGATGGAGCCAGTAAAGGTGAGTGTAGGTAGCGGGGTAGGGAGGAGATAGGTCAGTCCAGGGAGGACGGACAGGTCAAGGGGGCGGAATGAGGTTAGTAGGTAGGAAATGGGGGTACGAATTGAGGTGGGAGGAGGGGATAGGTGAGAGGAAGAACAGGTTAGGGAGGCGGGGACGAGCTTGGGCTGGTTTTGTGTGAGATGTTATTTTGAAAATTCCAGACCAGAGGTATTTTGTTAAAGCCTCTAAAATGATATTTGAAGCTGCCAAAATCTCAACTAGTTGTATGAAGACTCCAGGAGGACGCTATCAGACTAAACTATATTTAAGTCAAACCCTATGTATGTTGGAGAAAGGAATTCTTTCTCTGGTGTTTGAGTACTGTAGAAGCATGTTGTCGGAATTGATTGGAGTATAGTTTACCGTATTAGATTTCAAAATCTAATCTTGTGTTACATGTAGATTATTTGGATTATTCTATTTTATATTAATTACTTCTGTGTAGTTAGTTGCTTTATTGTTAAAATCAAACCTGAATCATTGCCTGATTGTTTCAATGAAAGTTCACCGCATTGAAACTGAAAGAAAAGCAGGCCATGCCAGATTTCAGATTGGGATTTGACTTATCCAGTAGCAACATGATCTGAGGTCATAACATTAGGCCACATGAAGGCACAGGCAGAAATCTGTCCCTGCTGATCATTGCTAGATACTCAGGGGTGTGCAGACATTTTACAACACACATTTCGCGTACATAGGACCTGAACCCAGACCTCCTAGGTCAAAGGTGGGGACACTACCACTGCACCACAAGAGTGTAGTCACAATGCTGTTTAAATGGCCATGGAATGACTCAAATTACTCTTCCACTCCAAAACAAAAAGAAATAACATTGCAATCAGGCGAGTAAAGCTCAATCGATGGTATTTACAGGGTTACTCATGACTTATGTCATCGCAGCTGCAACGAATTTCCATGCCACTTGAGAAAATTTGATCTAAGTGTTCCACTTAAAAGTCACAGGTGGTTGGATTTTTTTTAATATATATTAGCTTTTGTTGAAAGAACCAAAAGGTTGAATAAAACTCATTAAAAATGTTAATGCTGACATCTGTGGCTGTCACAAGACCTATGTTAATCTAGCAGCGGTTTGCATAATCATCGAGGAAGTTGCGCAGGAAGAGCAGGGTGTTATTAAGATAATGGCTTGGTGTGTTTGCACAGCCTTTCGGGAGCAGGTTTAAGAATACAAATGCCATCAATGTGTCATCACTAATTAATAACCAATATCATTCGAAGACGTTCGTAAAATACTTTGATTTTCTTTTCACAAATACATGAATTTTTTTTTGTACCTTCACTGAAAAAAGTCAGTTTTAGAATATATTTTCTAGTTGCATTTACCACCCACTTTTACAAATGGTTTGCCAGCTGGAGTTCTTCCCACTGGCAAATAGGAGTCTGAGGGATAAATACAGAGTTTCCTGAAATGATGAAAACAGTTTGTAATCAGGTTGACTTAGAGAAGGGGCAAACCCAAGCCAGAGGCTCATAAATATAAACACTGAAAGAAATGCAAAGAAAAATGCTGAAGATCTAAAATAAAAGCAAACTCCTGGAGAAATCCAACAGGATCCATGGAGAGAAAAACCCGAGTTAATGTTTTGAGGTGAGTATGACTCTTCTTCACAACTGAGTTGAGAATAGAACTGGATGAACACAGCAGGCCAAGCAGCATCAAAGGAGCAGGAAAGCTTGACGTTTCAGCACCTATCTTCTCCTCTATCTATCTTCTACCCGCCTCCCCCTCTCTCCCTATTTATTTCCTAGATCTGGTCCTGTGCAATGAGACAGGAATAATTAATGACCTCATAGTTAGGGATCCTCTTGGAAGGAATGATCACAGTACGGTTGAATTCATAGATGGAGAGTGTGAAGATAAAATCCAACACCAGGGTCCTGTGCTTGAACAAGGGGGACTACAATAGAATGAGGGAGGACTTGGCTAAAGTAGACTGGAAACAAAGATTTTATGGTGGGACAGTTGACGAGCAGTGGAGAACTTTCAAAGCAATTTTTCAAAGTGCTCAGCAGAAGTATATTCCAGTGAAAAGGAAGGACTGTAAGAAAAGGGGTAATCTGCCATGGGTGTCGAAGGAAACAAGGGAGACTATGAAATTGAAAGAGAAGGCATACAAAGTGGCCAAAAACAGCATGAAACTAGAAGATTGGGAAAACTTTAAAGGTCAACAGAAAGCCACAAAAAAAGCTATAAAGAAAAGTAAGATAGAACATGAGAAAAAACTAGCACAGAATATAAAGACTGATAGAAAAAGTTTCTATAAATATATAAAACGAAAAAGAGTGGCTAAAGTAAAGGAGATAAAAGGTACTGCAGATGCTGGAGAATCCGAGATAACAAGCATGGGGCTGGATGAACACAGCAGGTCAAGCAGCATCATAGGAGCAGGAAAACTTGACGTTTCGGGCCTAAACTCTTCAACAGAAATGGGGGAGGG
>JAHRHZ010000283.1:73503834-73544039 GCA_024137785.1 Ginglymostoma cirratum
CCCTTCATCAGAATTTCTGATGAAGGGTCTAGGCCCGAAACGTCAAGTTTTCCTGCTCCTATGATGCTGCTTGGCCTGCTGTGTTCATCCAGCCCCACGCCTTGTTATCTCGGATTCTCCAGCATCTGCAGTACCTTTTATCTCTAATAGATTTTTTTTTGCCTGCTTTAAATAAACATTTGATGTAAGCATTGATGTTTTAAGTAACGTGGACGGTTCGTCATTCAGAATGAATTGGTGCTTTCAGAAGATGTATAACAATTGCTAAGAGCCACAGAACATGCAACAGGGGAAGCAATGGCCTAGTGGTATTATCGCTGGACTGTTAATCCAGAGACCCAGATAATGTTCTGGGGACCTGGGTTTGAATCCTGCCACAGCAGGTGGAGGAATTTGACTTCAATAAATATCTGGAATTAACAGTCTAATGACGGCCATGAATCCATTGTCAATTGTCGGGGAGAAACCCATCTGGTTCACTAATGTATTTTACGGAAGAAAACTGCTACCCTTACCTGGTCTGGCCTACATGTGACTTCAGACCCACAACAATGTGGTTGGCTCTTAACTGCCCAATAGACAATAAATGCTGCCTGGCCAGTGACGCCCTCATCCCGTGAATGAATAAAGAAACCAGCACAGGGGCTTTTGTCACACAATGGTAGTGTCTCTAGCTCTGAACTAGGAAGCCCAGGTTCAATTCCCACCTGCTCCAGCTGTGTATTATAGGATGCCTGGACAAATTGATTAAAAACATCTCTGAAGCATTGTTATAATTGTCAAATATTTAAAGAATAATCTTTCAACATTTATCCTAGTGAAGTTCTTACCAAACTGTCCAAGTTTCTGAAAGTAAGCTGCGCATTAAGTCCGAATTACACAAAATGTGTGTCATCTTGCCTGACTGGGTAATGCTCCAATCTCCAAGTCACTGGGTTCAAGTCTCATCCTGGGGCTCGCTGGCAAAAACCAAAACCGATGTTCTCCCACAGTACTGAGGGAATGCTGCACTGTTGGAGCTGCGGTTTCTCCAATGAGACATTACACAAAATCTGCCTGCTTGGGTGAACGTAAGTCATATTCTAGCTGGATAAGATTTTGTCCAGGCCATATTTTGGAGTATTGTGTGCAGTTCTGGTCCCCACAGTATAGGAACGTTGTGAAGGCTTTGGAGAGCGTGCAGGAGAGGTTTACCAGCATGTTGACTAGATTGGAGTGAATTACCTATAAGGAGAGGTTGAACAAACTTGAATTGCTTTCGCTGGACTGTCAGAAGCTGGAGGGCGACCGGACAGAAGTACATAGATTTTATAAGAGGCTTGGATAAGATGGATAAGTGGAGTCTGTTTCCGGGTGGAAATGTTAAATGCCAAGGGACATAGGTTTAAGGTGAGAGGTGGAAGGTTTCTTGACACAGACGTTGGTAGACGTGTAGAATGCTGCTAGGGGAGATGGGAGAAGCAGATACAATAGCAAAGCTAAAGAGGCATCTAAACAGAGACTTGAACCGGCATGGATTAGAGGTCATTTCTGATGAAGGGTCTAGGCCCAAAACGTCAAGCTTTCCTGCTCCTATGATGCTGCTTGGCCTGCTGTGTTCATCCAGCCCCACACCTTGTTATCTCAGATTCTCCAGCATCTGCAGTACCTTTTATCTCGGATATGGACCACAAGCAGGCAGATGGGATTAGTTTAGAATAGTATGACGGCCAGCAAAGACATGGTGGGCTGAAGGGCCTGTTCCTGTTCCTGCACTGTTGCGCAGTAAGTTCTATGACCTAAGAGATTCTATGACATTATTTTTAATAAGAGCAAGGCAGTTGGTTCTGACCATTAGTTATCCCTGTTCCAATAACAAAATAACATGACTTGGTCATTATCACTCATCGTGGGCGCTTGCCGAATGCAAATTGTGTTCTACATTTTCTGCATTGTAACAGTGACTACACCTCAAAAGCCCACGGTGTTAGTTAGCTCCATTGGCTGGGGTTGTGATGCAGCATGAGAGTAGCAGCACAGGTTCAAATCCTGGTTCTGGCTGAGATTGCCATGAAAGTCCTGCCTCCTCAGCCTGAGGTGTGGTGATCTTCAGGTTAAACTCACCACCAGTCATCTCTTCGGAATCAGAATGTAGGACAATGATGACTTTTACCTTTACGTCAAAAGTGCTTAATCGATTAGCACTTTGAGACATCTGAGAGCAAGCTAAGCAGAGGAGATTGAGGCCCCAGCAAACACTCATGAAAGATCATTAAACTTTTAGCTTTATTCCATTATTTTCTATCTTATATTAAGAAGGACTTTAATGTTAACTATTACCTTATTTCTTATAGTCCTAAGGGGGAGCAGATTTAGGACTGAGTTAAGAAGGAACTTCTTCACCAAAAGAGTTGTGGAATTCCCCGCCCAACGAAGCGGTTGAGACTACCTTGTTGAATGTTTTTAAGGCAAAGATAGATTATTGAACAGGAAGTGAGTGGCCGGGTAAGTGGAGCTGAGTCCGTGAAAAGATCAGCCATGATCTTACTGAATGGCGGAGCAGCTCGATGGGCCAGATGGCCAACTCCTGCTCCTGGTTCTTATGTTCGTTGTTTTTCTACTTATTCTATGAAGGTCTGTAATGCTTAACTTTTTAATTTCTTTTCTTTTACTACTTTGTACCTGAGTTTTTTGTACCTAGGTACCTTTGTAACTGAGATGATGCCATGTAAGGCGACATTAGACACTTTTCACTGTACCCCAGTACTTCTGTACTTGAGTACATGTGACAATAAAAAGATAAATCTAAATTTTAAGTTGTTCTCTTTTCTCCGCCCTGGAATTGGGCCGTTCAGCTTAACTGGTTAATCCTAAAAGCTGGGCTCCACATGAGTCCCCTCCGTGCCTCAAATCCTCGAACCCTATTAACATATCCGACCCTTCCCTTAACCTTCCTGTGATTATCCATCTACCACCTAACTGCTTATGTGCTGTTCACCTTGACCATGCCCTGCAGGCTTCAAATTCTCATCAGTTTAGCTGTCTACATCGATGAGGGAGCTCAGAGGTGAGGGAGCTGGAGAAATGAGTAATTAGGACACATTTTGTGAGCTTGGGAACCTAGATAAATTACTATTAGAATGAAAGGAGCTTCACTCTACACAGAGCAATGCTGACACCTTGAGTAAGTGGCCAAGGGTGTTCCAATCATTAGCATTGACGTTTTGCACCCAGATCGCTGTAATAACATGCATCCACACAAAAAAAAGTAACTGTAACTGAGTACACATCTATACAAACATACAGCTGACAGTGTTATTAATGAATCTCATTGTTCCAAGCATTAACACAAAATTAATGTATTTATTTTAATTGAACTCTTAACACATTGATTGATGTTTCAAATCTGAAACCAAAACCTACATTATTTATGAGAAATTCTAATTGCATAAATTTAGAATTTGTTTTCTGTTCCTTGGAATAATGCTGTTTATCACTGTTGAAGAAGAGCGCAGTTGCTGTCTTGCGTGCATTGGTTCAAAGTTCCTGTTTAGCCACTTGCTCTTTATCTGAGGTCTAGCGACGAGAATGACAAAGATATGGACAGTGATAGGCAGGGAATTAGCTTCTGGTCCATCCAGATGGTCCACACGATTGAGTGTATCACATGGACAACGTTGCTGAGTAGTTTTAAGGTAGAGGTAAGTGGATTCCTGACCAACAGAGTCAGCGCAAGGCACTCTCCCTTAATCCCCCTTGTCCCCAACACAACACTAACCGAGGTCAGTCGTCTGCACAGAATGATCTGAACAATGGTACACCACTTTGAGAAATTTCCCAGGATTGGTGATGACTTGTGAAATAACTCCACAGAGGCTGGTGTCCTGTCACCAAGTCACCTTCTGTTTACATGTGCATTTTACTTGACACTGATTCACCTCCATGAGAACCAGCTCTCAAAGTGAACAGAAACTCTGATGCTCCTGTTGATATTTGTCAGCCGGGGCTCCCTGAATGGACCAGATGTAACCCCAATCGATGAGGTCCCCAATATATTCTATGAGGTCCATCCATCAGTACTTCTTCCAGTTTGGTGTCCAGTACACAATCTGCAGGCTCTGCCATGTTGAATCATTTGGGGATTGGTTCCCTCACTTCAACACCTCAGCTTTGCTCCTGTACCTACCTGCTGAAGTTTCTCAATGTGTTTGCTGCCATGATGGACGAACCTCCTCTGGTCTGGTAGGTCACAAGACAGTGACTCCTTGTGACCATGGAGATGTTTGATCTCCTCAGGGATGCTCAGGACAGAGAGCTAGCACACTGGATACAAAATTGGCTTCGCTGTAGGAAACAGAGGGTGGCGGTAGAGGGTTTTTCTTCAGATTGGAGGCCTGTGACCAGTGGTGTGCACAAGGATCAGTCCATCATGTGCACAGTTTCAAAAAATCATGATGGGCATAGATAAGGTGAATAATCAAGGTCTTTTCTACAGCATATTGGAGTCTAAAACTAGAGGGCAGAGGTTGAAGATGAGATTTAAAAGGGATCTGAGGGGCAAATTTTTCATACAGAGGGTAGTGCATATGTAGAACAAGCTGCCAGAGGTAGTAATAGAAGAGGGTACAATCACAACACTTAAGTCATTTAGACAGGTACATGAATAGGAGAGGTTCAGTGGGATAGGGCCATAGGCAGGCAAAAGAGACTAGTTCAGTTCAGGAAACCTGGTTGGTATGGATGAGCTGGACTGAAGGATCATAGAATCCCTACGGAGTGGAAACAGGCCATTCAGCCCATTGAGTGAACACCAACCCTCTGAAGAGCCACCCAGACCCACCCCCTACCCTATCTTTGCAACCCCACATTTCCTATGGTTATTCCTATCCTGCACATCCCTGGACACTATGAGTAATTTAGCATGGCCAATCCACCTAACCTGTGCATCTTTGGACTGTGAGAGGAAACCGGAGCATCCAGAGGAAACACGCATAGACACGGGGAGAATGTGCAAACTCCACACAGTCACTCGACGGTGGAATCAAACCTAGGCCCTTGGCACCGTGAGGCAGCGGTGCTAACCACTGAGCCACTGTGTCATCCAGAAGGATCTGTTTCCATGCTGGATAACTCTATGGCTGTATCCCCGAAGCAGTGCCCTCGGTCCTCCTGGATGTGTGCTGCTGTGACTGAGCTCAGCGCACCGCCACATGGACATTTGGAGAGCCTGGAAAGTCTCCCTTTTCTTAAATAATAATAAAAGCTAGCTTCATTGGTGTAAGTCTAATGGATCTTAGTGAGAACTGGCCCAAGGTCTTTATGGACTGAGGATGCTGGAAAACAAAGAGAAATGCTGGAGAAAGTCAGCAGGTCTTTGCTGGGACAAAACAGAGTTAAGGTTGCAAGTCTGGTCTGACTCTCCTTCAGGGATGATGTCAGAACATCGTATCTTTACTGATGTCCTGGAGCTAGATGGAGTGGATGATTTACAATTGCTGGTTCAGTTTGTCGCTTTGTACCACTGTATGCACTGAAACCTTGGAGCCTATTCCTGTTGGGATTCTAGTCTCTGAGGGTCAGTATTCAGAGGTATTTCTTGCAGGCTATACCCGCTGTATGTTTCCTTTTAAATTTCCTACATGTCGATATTACACTGACTACTGTTAATGTGCCCACATTTTTTTACTTACCTGCTGAGTAAACGAGACTCTTCATTAAACAATGGATCATGAACTTTTGATTTGATTTATTATTGTTACACGCACCTAGGTACAGTGAACAGCTTTGTTTCGCGTGCGGTACAGGCAGATCATACCATACAAAGTGCATTAGGAAGGAATACAATGTCACGGCTGCAGAGAAGGCGCAGAAAGTGTGAGGTCAACATTAAATTTGGGAGGTCTGTTCAGAAGTCTAATAACAGCAGGCAAGAAGCTGTTCTTGAGTCTGTTGGTATGTGTATTGTATCTTCTGCATGAAGGAAGAGGTTGGAAGAGATTATAACTGGAGTGCAAGGGGCCTTTGATGATGATGATGGCTGCCTTTCTGAGGCAGTAGAAAGTATAGATGGAGTCAATGGATGGAAAGTTGGCTTGTGTGATGGACTGTGCTGTGTTCATAACTGTGTGAATACATTCAGCACCTGTAAACTGATAATGCAGATCTGAATATCAAGGCCTTTATCTGTGTTTCTACAGAAATGCAGAGAACTGTGCGCCTCAAAGGTTGAATAGAAGATCTCTTTTTATCATTTTATGCATCATTGTTTGCTGGAAGTGTGTTTGTTTAGCTAATGAAAATGAAATTAAATTGCTGTTTGCAGTTAGTACAACAGACACGAGATACGTGTTTCTTTAAAATCATGTAACTATGATGTGTTTCAACAGCCAGCCACTCGTTCTGAGAATTCTCTCACTCATTGCTCTCATTGATTTCTCAAATCATGGGATACACTATTATAGTTATGACTGAACCACTTAAAATAAACCCTGCATCAAAAAACGATTCAGGTTTGAATTAGGCAAGGGTCCAAAGCCTGTGAGTGTGGAGCAAGGATTTTTGTAGCAAATCCCAAAGTGTTTTCAAGATGTTAATTTGCTTAACTGCAGCGATGACCTTGGAGCTGTTTTGGAAGGAGTTGTACTGCTGTGTAAATGTTAACGTGGTATTTGAGCTGACTTCAAAGCCAGCTTTCTCCGAGTTCAGGTGAATGTCATGTTACATAAAGGTTTCGGGTCCCTCAAGGTGCGCTGAAACACTCTATTCAGGTATTCACCCACCCAAGGCATGAACCGACCTGCAAAAACAAAAAACTGGGTAGCCTCCATTTCATGAACATATTTTAATAGAGATGATCTTTTTCTTAATTGAGCTTTTCTGTTACTGACAAGAGACACACACTCTCGAGGAGGCGATGGCCGAGTGGTATTATTGGTGGACTGTTAATCCAGAGACCCAGGTAATATTGTGGTAACCTGGATTTGAATCCTGCCATGGCAGATGGTGGGATTTGAATTCAGTACACGCTAGGAAGTACGGTTGAATTAAGAGTCTAATGATGACCATGAATCCATTGTCGATTGTTGGGAAAATAAACCCCATCTGGTTCACTAATGCCCTTTAAGGAGGGAAATCTGCCTTCCTTACCTGGTCTGGTCTACATGTGATTCCAGACACACAGCAATGTGGATGACTTGTAAAATAGTCCCAGCCTATCCAGCCTCTCCTTACAACTCAAACCTCCCAGTCCCAACAACTTCCTTGTAAATTTTTCCTGCGCCCTTTCCGATTCAACAACATCCTTCCTATAGCAGGATGACCAGATTTGGATACAGTATTCTAAAAGCAGCAACAACAATGTCTTGTAGAGACCCAACTCCTACACTCAGTGTTCTGACCAATGAAGGCAAGCATGTCAAGTGCCTTCTTCACCAGCCTGCCTACCCATGATGCCACTTTCAAGGTACTATAAACCTGTACCTCTAACTCCCTTTGTTCAACAACACTCCCTAGAGACCTACCATTAACAGTGTAAGTCCTGCCCTGGTTTGCCTTACCAAAATGTAACACCTCGCATTTACCTAAATTTAACTCCATCTGCCGGTTCTTGGCCCATTGGTCCATTTGATCAAGATCTCTTTATAATCTTAGATAACCTTCTTCACTGTCCAGTATACCACCAATTTTAGTGTCATCTACAAACTTATTAACCATGCCTACTATATTCTCATCTAAATCACTTATAGAAATGATAAACAAAAATAGAACACCTGTGGAACGTCGCTGGTCACAGGCCTCCAGTCTGAAAAAGAACCTCCCACCATCACCCTCTATCTCTTACTGTCAAGCTAATTTTGTATCCAGTTGGCAAGCTCACTTGAATGCCATGTGATCTAACTTTACTAATTAGTCTGCCAAGTGGAACCTTGTCAAAGGCCCTACCAAAGTCTGAGTAAATAATGTCTAACGCTCAGCCCTCATCAATCCTGTTGGTTTCTTCCTCAAAAAAACTCAAATAAGCTTTGTGAGATATGTTTTCCCTCGCTGAAAACCCCTAATAATTTCTTGACTCTCCAAATGCATATGAATCCTATCTTCCTCTCAGCCCAGGTCTGAATATCATGTAAATTGAGGAATTTTTGTGTAGTTAATTTCTTTGTTTCTTTACGGGATGAAGGCATTGCGAGCTGGCCAGTATTTATTGCCGAGAGGGCAGTTAAGAGTCCACATGGACCACATGGCTGTGTGTCTGGAGTCACATGTAAGCCAGACCATGTAAGGATGGTAGTTTCCTTCCCTAAAGGGAATTAGTGAACCAGATGGGTTTTTCCAACAATTGACAATGGATTCACGGTCTTCATTAGATTCTTAATTCCAGATATTTTATTGAATTCAAATTCCACCAACTGCCGTGGGGGGATTTGAACCCAGGCCCCAGAACATTATCTGGGTCTGTCTGAATTAACAGTCCAGCAACAATACCGCTAGACCATCACCTCCCTGCACGGTTAGTTGAAAATCTTTAAATTTTGTGATGAATCCAGGAGCAATGGGGCTTGATTTCCAGTGCACTAGCCCCAAGGTGTGACGACATCCAGTGCCCAGAGCCTAAGGTTGGCAGAATCCATGAGGGCAGACATAGAACAGGGTTTGATCCACAGAATCATCACAGTCAGTGAAGATATGTCAGTGAGTTCAAACAATAACATCAGTGCCCAGGGCTACCACTGCTGCTACTCAGCTCAATAGCAGTCAAGGTGTCTGCATGGTAATTTAACACCAACCAATCCATATGTTGACCTCAACAAAAATGTCCAAGCTTTCGAGAAGATTAAATGATCTTCCAAGCCGCGTAGCAGAAAACCATTGTGTCATGTAAACTGATAGGCTTATTTACTTTGTTTTCACCTCTTTGGCATTCTGCTGAAATTCTATTGAGATCATTTACACAAGAATCATGAGCAGGAAAATGCTGTTCAGCCTCTCCAGCCTGCTCCTCCATTCCAGGCAGTCATGGCTGATTTAGTTTTCACTCCTTGGCAGCACTAATGGGATCAAATTATCTGCAAATTATTTTTTCAAAGGTCCAGTAATTTAGCCACCAGTTGTCTCTGGTGTTGCAGCCATAGCAGAAAAAAAAGAAACATTCTCTGGGGCCAAAAAAAATGTAATAATTTATAGCAAGAACTGCCAATGCTGCAGTCAGAGGTAACAGTGTGGAGCTGGAGGAAGCCAGCAGCCCAGGCAGCATTAGAGGAGCCGAGATAACAAGCATGGGGCTGGATGAACACAGCAGGTCAAGCAGCATCAGAGGAGCCGGAAGGTTGACGTTTCGAGTCGGAACCCTCAATTCTGAAGAAGGGTCCTGACTCAAAATGTCAACTTCCCTGCTCCTCTGACGCTGCCTGGGCTGCTGTGTTCATCCAGCTCCACACTGTGTTATCCAATAAGTTGTTCTCTGTGAATAGGATGAAGGAGCTATTTAAATCATCAGCGTGTCTCATTGATTTTGTTTAGCTGCATCAAACCTTTCCTTGGTTGTGTTCTATCAATCACCACGTTTACCTTTTGCTTTTGTAGAACAATTTATTGTCTCAACAGCTCCTGTCAATGCAAACAGCAGGATGCAGAGCGATCACATATCCTTTCAATCATTTAAATTGACGTGAGAAATTTGAAGGAGAACTTGTTCTGATTTTCTTTTAATGACAAATATAACAGAGAATAAATTGATGACCAGTCATTTGCAAAGCTGTCTTTCAAACAAGTGCTTGCAACAGCAAAGCCATCAGAGTCTGCCATCTGTTACTTTGACATAGGAATTAGAACATTTAAAATGGTAATGTACCAAGTGTTTGTTGTCAGATAGTGGCCGCCATGATCTTAACCCAAGCTACATAACCAACCGATTTATTCTATTTGTATCAATTACAACATGTTACTGCAATGCAAACATCCTCAGTATCATGGAATGATTACAATGCAGAAGGAAGGCCCATTGTGTCTGCCCCAGCTCTCCAAATGTAAACCTCAGTCCATGTCATTCTCTTGCCTTCTCCATGTAACCCTGCACATTTTTCCTTTGCCTACTCTAGGAGGGCTTTTAGCACTTCTGTCACCACGGAAGCTAATTCTTCGAGCTGGATTTTCACCGCCCTGATCAGTCTGGAATAGAGATAGGCAGAAATGGCCGAAACGTTACCATGACTAGAAGCCCAGCATCCCATTTCAACCTGGTGGCGATTTTCATAAGAGCAGGAGAGAGAAAGAGAGAGAGAGAGAGAGAGAGAGAGCAGAGGTCTCAACCTCTGAGGTAACAGCAACTGTGTCAACTAACAATATCATTGTGCTTAATAAAAGCCCACTTGTGGCACACTGGTAGTATCCCTGCCCCTGGACTGGGAGGCCTGCGTTCAAGTTCCACCTGCTTTAGAAGTGTGTAATAACATCAATGAACAGATTGATTGGGGGAAGACAATCATTAAATAGGAAAAAAATACAGCTTGTTTCCCATATTTATTTGAATTATCCCAAGGCTGCTAGATTTCAGCTGTTTTCTGTTTTATTTTTATTCTTTCATGAGACGGGAATCATTAGCGAAGCTTGGCATTTGTTGCCCATCCCTAATTGGCCTTGAACTGAGTGGCTTGCTGGGCCATTACAGAGGGCAGTTAAGAGTCAACCACATTGCTGTGGGTCTGGAGTCACATGTAGGCCAGACCAGGTAAGGATGGCAGTTTCCTTCCCTAAAGGACAGTAGTGAACCAGATGTGTTTTTCCTGACAATTGACATTTATTCCATGGCCATCATTAGACCCTTAATTCCAGATTTTTATTGAATTCAAGTCCCACCGTCCTCCAAGACAGGACTCGGACCGAGGACCCCAGAACATTCCCTGAGTCCCTAGAATACCAGTCTCTGAGAATGCCACTAGGTCATTGCCTCCCAGGGTTGTCCTTGAGGAGGTGGTGGTGAGCTACTTTCTAGAACTGCTGAATCTGTTTGCTATAGATACACGTGCAGCTAGGGAGGGAATTCCAGGATTTTGATCCAGTGACACTCAAAGAACGGTGATATATTTCCAAGTCAGGACAGTGAGTTGCTTGGAGGGGAACTTAGAGGGGGTGGTAACTATTGTCTTTGTCCTTCCAGATGGAAGTGGTCATGGGTTTGGAGGGTGCCATGTAAGATCTTCAGTGAATTTTTGCAGTGCAACCTGTAGGTGCCACACACAGAGGTGATGCTTCAGTGGTATAATCACTAGACTAGTACTCCAGAGAACGAGGTAATGTTCTGGGGACCTGAGCTCATGACATGGTGAAATTGGAATTATGATTAAAAATAAATCTGAAACTGTGACTCTAATGATGACCATGAAACCACTGCTGATTGTTGTGAAACCCCATCTGGTTCACCAGTGTCTCCTGAGGGAAGGAAATCTGCTGGGCTTATTTGGTCTGGCCTACGTGTGTTTACATCCAGAAGTGCTATCACACATGACCAAACAGTTTCTATCCAATCACCAAATCACTGTGACTTTTCTTCCCGTTTTTAATCTATCAACCGTCACTGGCAAGTCGCTTGTGTGACAAGTTAGATATGCATGCATACGTTTGACGTGCAAAGCCCATTGAGGGCAATGGGAACCATCAAAAATGAGGGAAAGGTAGGGAGAGTGGGAAGGAGTTAAATTAAAATGGAACAGAAACAGAAGTTGCTGGAAAAGCTCAGCACATCTGGCAGCATCTGTGAAAAAAATGTCAGAATTCATGTTTCGAATCGGACCCAAAACGTTAACTCTGATTTTTTTTATCACTGACGCTGCCAGACCTGTTGAGCTTTTCCAGCAATTTCTGTTTTCGTTCCTGATTTATAGAATCCGCAGTTCGTTCGGTTTTTAAATTAAAATGGAGTTGGAGGAGGAAATAAAGCGCTGTATCCCTGCGGTACCCACCACTCTGTAAAGGCATCAAGAGGACTGATGGATCCTGCATACCTCCTCTCCAAGGACACATGGGCTCAAACGTAACTGTGAAAGAGGACCAGAGTGGTTGAAAAGGGTGCAGAGGAGATTTACCAGGATGTTGCCTGGTATGGAGGGAAGGTCTTATGAGGAAAGGCTGAGGGACTTGAGGCTGTTTTCGTTAGAGAGAAGAAGGTTAAGAGGTGACTTAATAGAGACATACAAGATGATCAGTGGATTAGATAGGGTGGATAGTGAGAGCCTTTTTCCTCGGATGGTGACAGCTAGCACGAGGGAACATAGCCTTAAGTTGAGGGGTGATAGATATAGGACAGATGTCAGAGGTAGATTCTTTACTCAGAGAGTAGTAAGGGCATGGAATGCCTTGCCTGCAGCAGTTGTAGACTCGCCAACTTTAAGGGCATTTAAATGGTCGTTGGATAAACATATGGATGATAAGGGAATTATGTAGGTTAGATGGGCTTCAGATTGGTTTCACAGGTCGGCGCAAGGGCCGAAGGGCCTGTACTGCGCTTAATGTCCTATGTTCTATGTTGACTCCTAACTGTCCTCTGAAATGGCCTAGCAAGCCATTACAATTGTAACAGTTGCTACAAAGTCTGTTCCTTTTTCTATCACAGAAGTGCTATCGCACACAACTGAGCACCTTCCCGCCACCAAAATCACTGTGATATGTTTTGATTTGCTTTCTTCTTAACTGGTAACCATCACCAGTTAAAACACATCCGTGTATCCAGTTACGTATTTACAAACAAAGCCCATTATGGACAATGCAAACCATCAAAGGTGGGGAAGGCAGGGTGGAGGTTAGGGAGCGGAGGTAGGAACTCTATCAAAATGGAGTTGGAGTGGGAAATAAAACACTGTATGGTGCCTACAGGTATGGAGAATGTTGGTGGACATTGCGTGCTCCCTTTCCAAGGTCACCCGGGCTCGAACATAACCGTGAGAGAGGGGCAGACTGGCTGCCTCTTGACTGTCCTTGCAATTGTGACAAAGTCTGTTTTTTTTAATTTATCCAATTTTTCTTCATTAACTTGCTCAGAGATACCACTATACACTTTTGGAGCAGGTGGGACTTGAACCTAAGCTTCCTGGTTGACAGGTAGCGACACTTCCACTGCATCACAAGTAAGCCCCTGACAAAGTCTCTAATTAATTGAGTTGAATTGCACCAACTGCTGTGGAGGAATTGAAACCCAGATCCTGGGTTGTACCTCTGGAGTACAAGCCCATTGACATTCCGACTATGCTATCACCTCTGATAACAAGGTGTAGAGCTGGATGAACACAGCAGGCCAAACAGCATCATAGGAGCAGGAAATCTCTCAGCTTTCTGAATCATGCCAGTTATCCAGACAGTAGAACTGACCCTATGGCAAGTCATGGATATAGGGGAAAAAAATTAATACGTGAAAGAAAAATCCTTTTTAATATTGAAGTGAAAGCTGCATCAAGCCATCACAGGCCACAGGAGGAGCCAACATTACTGACAGAATCAGAAGGGTTCTTAAGGCACAGATCAAGTAAAACCTGGAAGTTTATGATACAGACAGAGTATGAACACCAGAAAGACAGGAACAGTGGTAATTAGAGGGAGTGCATTACAAGAAAATAGAGTAAAGGTTGAAGTAGATGGTATCACACTGGAATAAATTGAGGGGTGGAATCTTATTGGGTCTGAATGATTTGGGCTGTGGTGAAAAATCTGGGAGAATTGTGAGACGCCAGGCGAGGCCTCTCCTGACTCCAAGAGCAACTCATTGCATTTTCCAACAGTGTTCCGGTTGTCGGAACAAGATTTTCATGAAGGGATTGATGAGATGCTTGTTAAGGGGGATTAATGCTTGGTAACAGCCTCATTAATGAGGAATCTCACCTCTCTGTCTCCATCTCGGGTAACCACCGAGAAACCGATATCCATTTCAAGCCCACTGACTCCCACAGCTACCTAGAATACACCTCCTCCCACCCACCTTCCTGCAAAAATGCCATCCCCTATTCCCAATTCCTTTGCCTCCACCGCATCTGCTCCCAGGATGAGACATTCCGTTCCCGTACATCTCAGATGTCCTCATTCTTCAAGGACCACAACTTCCCCACCGCAGTGGTCGAGAACGCCCTTGACCATGTCTCCCGCATTTCCCGCAACTCATCCCTCACACCCCATCCCCGCAATAACAACCAAAAAAGAATCCCCCTCATCCTCACATACCACCCCGCCAACCTCCGGATCCAACGCATCATCCTCTGACACTTCCGCCATCTGCAATCCGACCCCACCACCAAAGACATTTTTCCCTCCCCACCCTTGTCTGCTTTCCGGAGGTACCACTCTCTCTGTGACCCCCTGGTCTGCTCCACACTCCCCTCCAGCCCCACCATACCCGGCACTTTTCCCTGTAACCGCAGGAAGTGCTACACCTGCCCCCACACCTCCTCCCTCACCCCAATCCCAGGCCCCAAGAAGACTTTCCACATCAAGCAGATGTTCACCTGCACGTCTGCCAATGTGGTATACTGCATCCGCTGTTCCCGTTGTGGCCTCCTTACTTCAGGGAAACCAAGCGAAGGCTTGGGGACCGCTTTGCAGAACACCTGCGCTCAGTTCGCAACAAACAACTGCACCTCCCAGTTGCGAACCATTTCAACTCCCCCTCCCATTCCTCAGACGACATGTCCATCCTGGGCCTCCTGCAGTGCCACAATGATGCCACCCGAAGGCTGCAGGAACAGCAAATCATATTCAGCCTGGGAACCCTGCAGCCCAATGGTATCAATGTGCATTTCACAAGCTTCAAAATCTCCCCTCCCCCAACTGCATCCCAAAACCAGCCCAGCTCATCTCCACCTCCCTAACCTGTCCTTCCTCTCACCTATCCCCTCCTCCCACCTCAAGCCACACCCCCATCTCCTATTTACTAACCTCATCCCGCCCCCTTGACCTGTCCGTCCTCCCTGGACTGACCTATCTCCTCCCTACCTCCCCACCTACACTCACCTTTACCGGCTCCATCCCCGTCTCGTTGACTTGCCTGTCTCCTCTCCACCTATCCTCTCCTCTATCCATCTTCTATCCGCCTCCCCCTCTCTCCCTATTTATTTCAGAAGCCTCTTCCCCTCCCCCATTTCTGATGAAGGGTCTAGGCCCGAAACGTCAAGCTTTCCTGCTCCTATGATGCTGCTTGACCTGCTGTGTTCATCCAGCTCCACACTTTGTTATCTCCTATTAATATGCAGCTTCCCTTTCAACAACCTATGTTGACAATTCCCAACATGAAAGTCAGGGTGGGTACCTAGTGACTCCAGCCTGCTCTTCTGGGCCACCATGTTGGTCTCCCGTTGACAAAATCTCAGAGCATGCCCTCGGGGTCTTGACACACTCAGTCATCCAAGCCCAATCCTTGGACGATGGTTATCCAACAACTGCCAGCCTCTCGGGACGTTTATGATCCACTGAGCGAAAAGCAGTCTGCGCCTCAGGGCTGTTTGCTCACTCGCTTAACGCTCACTCGCCCGCCTCGAGCCTCCCTGCCTGCTTGTCTTGTGTGTCATTTTGCACAGTGCCCCCGGGCTTTGTTACCCCCCCCTCCCGCAACTTAATTCATTCACAGGATGTGGGTTTCACTGGCTCTGCCAACAGTTGTTGTCTAACCCCTAATTGCCCAGAGGCAGTTAAGAGTCAACCACATTGCTGTAGTCACATGTAGGCCCAATTAAATACAGGCAACAGTTACCTTCCCTAAAGGGGCATTAGTGAACCAGATGAATTTTTCCTGACAATTGACAACAGATTCAAGGTCATCATTAGACTATTAATTCCAGGTATTTATTGAATTCAAATTCCACTGACTGTCCATGTGGGATTCGAATCTGGGTCCCCAGAATGTTATCTGGGTCACCAGTCAAGTGACTGATACCACTAAGCCATCCCCTCTTCTTCAAATGATTTCTGTCTTACCTGGCTGTTTAGTGCAGGCACAAAGCCAGGAGGTCTTTCACAGTTGTAAGCACTCTTTCATTTAGGAGGTCAGCCTTCAGTCAGGAGGTCCTGGTACAGTAAGTCAAAGACAGCCTCCAATATCAATCCAGAGGCTTGGGCATGGTAAGTGCATCAATCTGTGTGGCCAGGATGATGATCATGTCCTCAAGGTGGGTGTGGAGGCAGATGTCACACAGCCCATCATCTGCCATTGCACTTTCTGCCCCACCATAGGCTGATTTGTCCTGGAGTGAGAGAAAGAGAAGGATTGCTTGAGATGGAAGCACAGTTGTTCGTACTGTTAAAGGTAGTGAGTTGACTAAAACGTATGAGTAGTGTTATGGACTAGATCAGACCCCACCAAAGTATTGTAAGAAGATAACCTGGACCCTAACTTTTATATTTACTTGAAGGCAAGTGTAAAGTGCCATGTTCCAAATCTAATTAGATTGGTCCACTACTACACTTTAATCAAAACACACTTTATTCTTACAACACAGTTGAAATACAGAAAAAAGAAGAATTGGCATAACCTTAACTCTATTCACATACTTAACAAGATAATGTATCATTTAACCGCTAATGATCAACTGTTCCAATATGGGCAGCATTTCATAAACATACACTTTGGCAAAAATGCAATTTAACAAAACAGCTATGATTCTCACGTGCTGTCAGTCTCCAGTCCAGAAGAAAGAAACAATCCACCCCTTTTGATTTTTAGGAAGAAGCCTTGCTACCTAAGACACAGTCTGGTAAACCTTCGTTGCACTCCCTCCATAGCCAGAACATTCATCCTCAGATAAAGAGACCATAACTGCACACTGTACTCCAGGTGGGTTCTCACCATGGCCCTATACAATTGCATCAGGACATCCCTATTCCTGCACTCAAATCCTGTTGCCATGAAGGCCCAACAGACTTTGTAGCAGATATTGTCCCAAAATTTAGTGACTAGGTCTGTGTCACATCACTGTTGAAACCATAGCTGACCAACTGAAGAGCTAAAGGTGAACGACAGCTGACTAACTCTTCCCAGAGATAGTCATCTATATATCAGTGGATGGAGCATTTCCATAGTTTTCAAGTTAACCCTTTCAGTCCAACTGTCTTTTGCAACAGGCATTCAGGAGATGCCTAGGCTAAATCCAATATATTATCATTTCCTAAGAAAATCAAGGGACCATTTGGCCATGACTGACTGCAGCCTGTAATATGAAATCGCAGTGGGTTCACTTGTACATACGGTAGAAAAGTGCTAATGCTTGAAGGTGCTGCTGGCAGACAGCATAAAAAGTTAACGTTCTTGATTGTGCACAGTTCGAAGGAGCAGGGGTGCTCCATAATGAAGCTGCAGGCCAATCATCCTCTTTTGACCCTATCCATTTGGTTTTACCTGGCCTCAACTAATTTTCTAACAATATCCCCTCCCCTGGCCCAACCTGGCTCCCCTGAGGCTCAGTTGCCAGCTAACTTCTATCGTCTTCAGAACAGCAACGTGATGATTGCAGTGTATACTTACAGACATGCAGTGAAATCATTCAAAAGTGATTGTGTTCCTATTATAACACTTCCCAGTAAATACAATTGTGGCTTTCTCACCTGGGTTTTATGTATGCATGTAGGAAATTTATGCCTTCTGAACATCTGACTTACGAATGCTTGTACTTACAAATGTGATCATATATTGGGGTGTAATATTAAAGATCCAACATGTGAACATCTCTTTTAGAGTTATAGAGTTGTACAGCATGGGAGAAACCCTTCAGTCGAACACATCCATGCCGACCAGATACAAGCTTTTGTTCCCTGCCCAGGAAGCAACACTTATGAATGACTAGTTTATATCGTCTCACATTGTGTTCCAACAAGTCAATTTACAAACAGACTCAAGAATGGACCCCCCCCCCTTTCAACCTGGAACTGCCTATATAATATTTTGAGAAATATTTTGTAAATGCATGCATTGCTTTTGTGTGTATATTTTGCAACTGTGATTGTTCTTCATTTGAGTAACGTTTTGTGTTTCTATAAAATTCGAGTCATGAAGCAGTTGGAAAGATAACTTTTGACATAAAAAACAAATCATTGTTTTTCAAAATGGGTCAGTCTTGAGTGAGAAGATGGCCATCAATCCTTAAAAGGCCTGAGGCCTGCGGCCCGCTTGGCAAACAGCCCTGAGAATAGAATGCACAAACCTAACCTGCAGCTGGCTCACATTACCTCACCTTGAATGCCTTCCCTCTCTCTGCTTCAAAACCTACTGCCACTACTGAGATTCCAAAATTGGGAATCTCAGAACCTGCTGTCAGAATCACAATGGTTTGATTATCTGTGCTTGTCTACTACTGACGCCCGCTCTGGTTGATTGATTAAGGCTGGGCGTAGAATCAAAGTAAACACAACTATAGAAACCTCAAAATAGGAGCAAAAATAGGCCATTTGGCCCATTGAGTCTGTACTACCATTCAACATGATAACGACTGATCTTTTATCTCAATACAATACTCCTGGTCTCTCTCCCTATCCTTTAACAGCTCCAATGTCTGGAAACCTACTTCTTTCTTAAACACGTTCAGTGACTTTGTCTTCACAAAAAGAATCTCAGCAAATTCCACAGGCTTATCACCCTCTGCGTGAAGAAATTTCTCATCATCTCTAGCCTGTATCCTGAGAGTGTGATTTCTTATCCTGAACCCTCATTCTTGAATCCAATCTGTCCAGCCTTGTCAGAATTTTTTACATTTCAATGAGATGCCCTCTCGTTCTTCTGAACTTGAGTGAAGTCAGGCCCAGTTATCCCAATCTCTCCTCATACGACAAACCTGCCATCACCAGATTAGTCTGGTGAACCTTCACCAAACATTCCCTGCGGAAGTTACATCTTACCCTTGGATGAGGAAATTAAAACTGCACACACTACTCCAGATATGATTTCACCAAGCACAACATGTCATCTTTGCTTCAGTACTCAAATTCTCTTGCAATGAAGGCCAACGGACCATTTGCCTTCTTAAAAAGTAGAAGCCAGAGCAGCAGCATGGAGCAAGTATCTTAAAGCAGTGTCAATCAAATCCTTTATGCACACCAAAACTAGAATTATCTCTGCATCGGTCTGTAATATGAAATAAACAATAGTTGACCTCTTCAGCGTGCTATTCCAACTGCATAATGGAAAAGGACCAATCTTTCAGAATCTGCTTCCTCATTGATTGTGGTGCAGTGGTTGTGGTGAAGAATTTGCACATGAGCCTCCTGGCAGCTAGTGTTTCAGAACAAAAACCCATGGACGCACAGCATTCAGTTGTTACGTCGAATGTGAAAAGGAGAATAGCCGCGCACAGATCACTAAGCTTTTCTTGGGTGTTGCAAACTTATCCTGCAATAAAACATCATTGGTGGGTGAAATAGCTCCACAGAAGCTAGAATCCCGTCACAAAGACACCCCTTAGTTTTGCATGCATAGCGCATGACACTGACCCAGGTAGCTCAGCGCCAGCTCCGAGAGTGAGCAGAACCTCTGGCCCTCCTGCTCATATCTGTCAGCCAGGGCTCCCTGATTGGACCAGATTAACAACCCCACTCAGGGAACTCATAATCTATGGAGTCCACCTGTCTGAGCTTGGTCTGAGCCCTATAGTGTGGAGTAGCTTTTTCTTTAAAAATGTAAATTATTTTAACTTGAAAGACAGAAGACAGAGATTGACACCACCTGAGGGCTGCACGGTGTCTCAGTGGTTAGCACTGCTGCCTCACAGCGCCAGGGACATGGGTTCTCTTCCAACCCTCAGGCAACTGTCTGTGTGGAGCTTGCACATTCTCCCTGTGTCTGCGTGGGTTTCCTCCAGCAATCCAAAGCTGTGCAGGTTAGGTGGATTAGCCATGCTAAATTGCCCACAGTGCTCAGGGATGTGGAGATTAGGGGTTAGGTCTGGGTGGGATGCTGTGTGCGTCTTGTTGGTCTGAAGGGCCTGTTTCCACACTGTAGCGATTCTATGATTCTTAGACTGGTGGGAAGCACAGGTTGTGGTAACCTGACACTGTTTTTATTTCTATTCCTGCAGAGGCATCCATTCTCAGCTACGATGGCAGTATGTACCTGAAGATAGTCATGCCCTGGGTAATGCACACAGAAGCTGAAGATGTCTCTCTCCGATTCATATCCCAGCGAGCCTATGGCTTGCTCGTGGCTACGACCTCAAGGGACTCAGCTGACACTCTGCGCCTGGAGCTGGACGGAGGTCGTGTAAAGTTGACAGTCAACTTAGGTATTGTATGACAACACAGGGCCGACTCAGCCCATCGCTCTTTTTCTTTCTCTCACAGTCGTGAAACTAGCCGCAATTATTTCAGTGCAGTATATACTTGATCTTATTTTATCCTGCACCTACTTCCCTGAAACAGTAAAGTTAATTAGTGAGTTGTTTGAGTGTTGTGCAAAACGTGCATGAAATTATTCTTTATGACTACGAAATGTTGGATTTGAAATCCATGTTTAAATGAACCATCTTTTGAGCAACTATTCATGTTTTTTGCAATCATGTCTGTTGGCACTACCGAGTAAGTCACAGCTATTATTTAGTAAAATACTTACAGAGAAGTGGTGAAATCACTCATGTGTAATCATTTTCCCAAAATAATTCCTTCTTTTAAAAGAAAGAGCTGTGACCTACTCAGGTGGGTTTCATACTTTATATATCTATATATATCTATAAACTGTTTTAAGGAATATTTTGTAACCATGTGTGTTTCTTTATAGTTGTGTTCGTTCTTCATTTCCGTAAAATTTTGTGGTTTTATAAAACATAATTGCTTTTTAAGTTATCGCTTGAATTTTTTTTCAAATTGCTTCATGAGTCATCAGTCAAAAGATGGCTATCAACCCTTCAAAGGCCTGAAGCCTGCGGCCCGCTTGGCAAACAGCCCTGAGAACAAGAGTGCACTAACCTAACCTGCAGCTGGCTCGCATTACCTCACCTTGAGCGCCTTCCCTCCTGCCGCTCCCTCACACAAAATCCGCCCTCCCATAAAATTCGGAACCTCAACATCTGCTCTCCACATCACAGTGGTTCATCCAGATCAGGCATCAAAGGAGCGTTCAATTGTGCATCAACTTTTTTTTTGTTGTTATTGTAACAGCTGCTTCAAATCTCCCCTGAGAGGCTTCTCTGGAGGTACAGCGGTAGTGCCCCTATCTCTGGACCAGGAGATCCAGGGTTCAAGTCCCCCCCCCAACCCCACCACCCCACTGCTGTAGAGGTGTGTAATGAAATCTCTGAACATCTTGTTTTGAGGCAAAAGAAAATTCAAATCTCCACGAACAACCATTTGTTCTTAAGTGTCAGTGCAAGGAAGCTGGCAAATAGAGATATATTTGCGTAATTCTTATGACCAGTGCACTGATTTCCATTTACTTTGTATGATCAAGGAAAAATTAAAGTTTTAAATTTAAAAATATGCTCCTGTGAGCTTTGGGGAAGGAAGCGATTCTCCCCTTTAAGAATGTTATTTAATTATTTGATCAGGCTGAAAAGGCCAGGGTTCAGGTGATTGGGCAAAATAGACAGACCCATCATTTTCTAAAGTACAACTTCACAGATCATCTTCACCATTTTCAACACAGCAAATAAACGTTGATATTTTGAAGGGCATATAGAATTATTTTGGACATTGCGAAAAAAAAGGATGCACTTTTGAAAGACAGAAAAAAACAAGGTCTATACTGATTTTCTAATGAGGGAAGAAAGTAGAAAAGAAATTAAAATTGTTTTGGTGATGCAAATGTTGTTGCTTTTCTGGCCCATCCCAGAACGGGAGTCTTACTGAACCTACGAATTCAAGAACATTTTCATTGAGTGCCGTCAGTCAATTTTTAATCCTATTGAAGCTTTCCTTCATCATTGTATCTTTTTGAGAGGTTATGCCATCTAGTGATCACTGTGCAACATACACTGAGTGCTTCCTGTTGAGGTCAAGTGTAAATCGGGAGCAGCAGTTCTAGACTCCCAGTTTAGATGACCAGACTTTGCATTTCTCATTTACTTTTAAGATAGAGATGATACAAGATTGGTCTTTGGCAGTTGCCTTGTGAATAAAGCCACGTTGACTTTGAAACCCAAGAGTATTCTGTTCTAAATGAGATACAAAATCCAGTCACTGGAAGATATGTGGGCACACAAAGCCCAGATTTTGATGTCTGTGGAGTTTTTGTGCAGATCCCAACATTTCCTCAATGCCTATTTTTCTGGAGTCGGAACCTCCATAGAGCTTAAGGAGACCATGAGGATGAAGGGCAGGGGTACTTGGCACTGATAGTCCATTGGCAAACATTTAAACTCTAATCAGTTCGCTTAACACCCTTCCAAAACTTACTGAAGCCTGTCGCACTGATTCAAAATACAATTAACTTCACTGTCCCTGAAAACATTGAGGTCAGTTATTTCTGTTCACAAGGTAAACACATTCAAAACCAGGTTGAGGTATTTGCACAAAACTGGTTAATTAAAATTATTGCATGTAGCAAATTGTTTCAATGAAAAACATCTTCCAAACACCAGGAGCTGATTTGTTTCACAGTTCCAATACCACACCTTCACTATATCTATAGGATAGTGTTGGAATACAAAGCGCAATTTTGAGCAAAATGCCTGTTTTCACCCACAATTCCCTACTGATGCTGTGAACCCCTTTCTGTGTTGGCAGTGGTGGAGGTTACCTGGAATCCGAGCCCATTTTTTTTCACCCCCCCTTCCCCATCCCAGTTAATGTTGCTCTCCAAGACCATCCAGGATGGTTCCTGAGACAATGGTGGTATGGAGCTGAAATTCCTGAATGCAGGGAGGTGAAGCGTCAAATAATTGCTCCAAAAAGGTGCCACATTTTAGACACGAGGTCTACAAAAGCTTTATGGAACCTTTTGTTCCTTCGGCCCACCTTGAGGTGGCCAATCCTGCCCCTCCCGCTGATTTTTGTGGACCAGCAACTAACCCTGTTGCACCTACCATCAGCTGACTTCAACTCGCATCCGAAATCCTTCCGGAAGCTCGGACTGAGTGAGCCCCTCCCTGATCCCGGAAAATATGTCACAGCCGCGGCAAAGTCAAGAACCCATTCCCATCCAGATCTTGGTCAGAAGAAGAAAATAGAACCCTTTTATCTCTTGGTCTGTGGTTTGTCATCAGATACCTTCCCATTCTTGAAGCTGTTTATCAAGATTATAGTCAGAATTAGAATTAACGTTATTGTGACATGCACTCACATGGGTGCATTGAAAAATTTACAAAGTCGCCACTTACGGCGCCATCTTAGGTACAAAGTACAGGATCTCAGCGATAACTTACAAAAATAAAGAAATGAAAATTTCAAAATTACAGTCCTTCAAGCAGATGCGCCATGTCAGGACCTCCCCCAGAGACTGCCCCTAGCCTCACCTCCAGTCCACCCTGGGCCTCACCTCCAGTCCACCCCCGGGCCTCACCTCCAGTCCTTCTGGGCCTCACTTCCAGTCGACCCCTGGGCCTCACCTCCAGTCCTTCTGGGCCTCACCTCCAGTCCACCCTGGCCTCACCTCCAGTCCACCCTGGGCCTCACCTCCAGTCCATCCCCTGCCTCACCTCCAGTCTCCTCCTGGCCTCACCTCCAGTCCACCCTGGGCCTCACCTCCAGTCCATCCCCGGCCTCACCTCCAGTCTACTCCTGGCCTCACCTCCATTCCACCCTGGGCCTCACCTGCAGTCCATTCCCCCGGGGATCCACCTCCAGTCCATCCCTCGGCCTCACCTCCAGTCCTCGCTGAACTCAACCTCATACTACACAAAGGATGCAGCCCCGCCGCAGGCGCCAATCTCGGTTGCAAACAATTACCCGATGAGCATTGAGCACAGCCACAGCCAAAGACCCGTTGAGTCCCCGCTGTGAGCCTGCCGCATAATTGTCCCCAGGCACCAAGCTCCACCGCAGTTCGGTCCTGCTGTTTGTTCCTGCAGGAGTGTGAGAATATTACCTTACTTTATAATTCAGGTAGCTGGAGTTTTAAGGAGCAGAACTTCAATGACTACGCTGGACCTTAGATCAATAATCCCATCACTGTAGATCAGTGCATACGCTGAAGCTGTTAAGGGCTCATTGAGATAGATGGTAATGATTGCTTCGCTTATTTCATGAAACGGGGAGTGAAATATGTAACATTGATTTCTCACAGCAAGTCCAAATAGTCAAATGTTAGGCCACAATTGGTCACATTTTTCACTATAAAATCTCTTTTCAGCTCTCTGTAATAAATAGTTCTTTCAAAATTCATTTATCCTTTCTTCTGCACGTCAAAACAAACCCTCTCAGACAGCATGGCTATTACAATTAATTCTGGACCAATTTTTAATTTTCTTTTTAGTTACCTGTTGGTTTGCATCAGCTGCAAGATTTTGTTTTGGTCTGACTGAGAGTTGGTGGTCAGGATATGGCTCCAAATGTTAAACTTGGAAAGGTTTAGAGAACGCAACAATGATTGACTGTGCTGTCGTGGAGAAACAGACTCTGCTTCAGGTTATAAAATCCAGGGCATCCTCAGAAGGAACCAAGGCTTTGAGAATTGGCCAGCCTGCCAGCCTTCTGTCACTGCAATGTAAGTTGCATTGCATGGGCTAATAAGTGTCCTTTTTCTCATCGCTGTCACAGCTCTATGCATTCAGAATCCAACAGATCTGGAAATTCAGGATCTGAAAGTTCCAAGAATTTGATCGACAAAACAAGAAATGGGGGATTTTTCTTTGCATATCTACACCTCTCAAGGTCTGAGCCGTTATGAACATTGTGCCCTCTTTCCCATGTGGCCACTTCCGGCCTCACCCAGTCACCGAGGTTCGTCAGTATCAATCATGGACAAGTGATCAGGAACAGGTACCCTGAACAAATGTTCTCTGTGGCTTCCCTTCCGCTACACTTCTGTTGAGAGCATTGAGTTTAACTATAAGAACCCCACTGTTGACACCCAGTTTGAAATCATTGAATTAAGCATCAATTAATCATTGAAGCAACCTACCTGAATCACCACCATATCTGTCCATCTACATGTACCAACTGAACCACTGAGGATCTTGCAAAGGTAAGTACTCAATTGCTGACGAAAACGCAAAGAATAGAAACAGCTTTCCTTTAACCTCACAATTAAGTAATAATCCAAGTGTGTGATATCATATTCAGTTGATTGAAATTGCTGGTATGACAAAGAATGATTTATTCCCCGAGTTTGTATACTGCAAACCCCATAAATGCTTTAAGATCAGATAAATCTAATGGAGTTTCATAATCACCAGTGATATCCAATTTCTGTTCAGAGAGCTACACCTCAAAATGCCAGGGAGCAATCACGTCTTCCCACACCCACATTTAACATTTGACTAATTTTGTGTTAAGGAACAGCGCTCCTTGATGTGAGAACGAGGCCATTGTTGTTGATCAATTGGGTTTCAGGGTAGGGACACACAATGATGAAGGAAAGTTACATAGCCCCACCCCACCCCCCAAAAGGTATCACGGCCTCTGTACGGTGATTGTGCCGAATGGTCCGTGGCTGTTTGCACCCACTTTTCTGTTGCGGTTGACGACACATGACAAACCTGGCCACATGAAACCAAACCCAGATTGTTGACGTAGCCTTCCTCCTTGTTGTTTCTCAAGAATTTCTGAGCAGAGTCCAAATTTTAGGATTGGAAGTGAGATGGACTTAATGCATCTTAATGAAATTCATCAATACATCATGGAAATTAATAAAGACTCTTAATGGATTTTGCAGAACAAAAAGACGTGTCCATCAATAACAGCTAAAATGAGGGAAGTGTGGGCCCTGTGCCTTTACATGGATTAAGAAATGCATCAAAATTGAGAGTAAGAAATGATGAAGATCATTCCCTTACCAAATAAAAGTGTTGGTAATTCCTTTGATAATCGATCACAACATTTTTTCTCACCAGTATCAATATTTCTGGACATACATAACAATCTGAAACAACACTCTATTGCCTATAACTTCTGATTTCAATCTGCAAATAAGGCTTGAGAAAGATTGGTGTAATTCTCAACAGTTTTACAGATTGCTTTTTTTATGTACTTAACACTTTCAACGAAGTCCTTGAGAAACCTGCTAGCTCATTCAAAGATTACTGGCCCTGCCAAAACACTGCTCACCCATCTTCTTGCTAAATGCTCTCTTCAACAGCTTCCTTAGTCCGTATTTGGCAGGCTAGTTGGTCATGAGTTTGTGAAATGGTTGAACCAGTCACCTTTGAGACTGACAATTGGAACAATCTCCACGAAATCTCGGTTTGAGTTTTCATCTGGTTAGCTGTTTGCAAGTGGCCATTTTATAGCAAGAGGTGGGGGGTTGCGGCTGGGCGGGAGGAGTCGAGGGGCGAAGAGTGTGAAAACAGAAGTAAAAAATAAACGTTGTCCGTTTTTGGTGGGAAGACGTAGGCTTTTGCTACCGCATTGGGGCTAGAAAACAAGTATAGCATAATGTGCAAAATTCCAGCGAGACTTCTGTTGTATGGAGGGTACAAATCTGTGTTTGAGTCTCATTGTATGAAGATCTTTGATGTCTATGTGATATGAAGGGTGAAGTAAAATGGCCACCTCCTTGCGTGTGTCTGTCCCCGGAAGGGTGGACTTATTGTTCTTGGATGTCTGCAGCTGTTACCTTGAAGGATGCGATTTCATCTTTCATTTATTCTTTCCCGTCTAGACTGTATCAGGATTAACTGTAACTCCAGTAAGTTATTGTTCAAGTTTCATTTTTGTTTCTTAAAGTTTTTAACATGTTTTAAGAGAATTGCTTAATATGACTGTCGTCGTGTCTTTAGATATACTGGGGAAAAGACTGCAGGGGTTAACATTCTGAGTTTGCCAAAAGGTCTATGAGTTACAATAACCCCGCAGTCAAATCTCATTAAAAATGCCAGCAAAATATGCAACGTTCTAATTTCCTTTGTCCGTTCAGCTCCTTCGTAAAGAAAAGTTATTGGATGCCAAAGCAATGAATCTCGATTTTGACGTCCCTTATGTGGTGCTAATCACACCACTAGTAAGTTAAGTCACTGAAAACCCCACTGTTTTCTTCAGCAGGTTAAAGTTTAATGGCATTTGACTGTGCGAAAGTAATTACCTGCATGCCGTGAGTGGCTTAAAGGGGAACAAAAGGTTGAAGCTTTCTGCAGTCACAACAGAAATAAATAGGTGTAGTCCTTTCACAAGCAATACAAAAACAGTGAGTTAAAGCACTAGAGATAGTTTTGTTGCGATCTTATCCATATCTGGGTCACCGAGAGTGATCAAATGATCATTGCAGATAAAGGTTCCACTCGATATTCTTTCAAACCATGTATCACACAACTTGCAACTTCTTAAAAAAGGTTATTCATGGCATCCGAGTGTCACTGGTAGGGTTAACATTTGTCGTCTATCTCTAATTGTCATTGAGGAGGTACTGATGAGCCACCGACTTGTACTGTTGCATTCCAGCTACACCCGCAACGTTGATAGGGAGGGAGATCCAGGATTTTGACCCAGCGACGGTGAAGGAATGATGATGTAGTTCCAATTTAGGGAGGTGCGTGATTTGGAGAGGAAACTGCAGTGTCAATGTTCTTGTGCACCTACCTACTAGCCTTCGCTTTTGGTAGTTGAAGCGTTGAAAGTAGAAGTGGTGGAAGGTATCTTTGCAGGAGGCTCAGCAAGCTGCAATCAATACAAATAAAATAGTTGCATTGCATTCTTGCCTAAAAATTGTGAGTGACCGAGATTTCATGTTTCTTCAAGGCATAAGTAGTCCATTCCATCTACATTCAATAAACGGCATTCAAATATGTATATTTTTACCCTCATTTATGGCTGGTACAGATATCAGTTATTTTCCAACAAAAATGGCTTTGCGTAGATCTTGAGGTCCATATTGTGTTTTTTTTGCATTTTATACTACAAATAGTTTAAACTGCACAGCCTGTAATCTGGCGCAGCAACAACAGGAAACCCAACCTGGGAAGTAACTCTTTTCATGTTGTTCTTAAGCTGCCTACCTACTCATTTGCTTTCTCATTCTGATCACCAGGTCTGAGGCTTGGTTTTTCAAAGGACAAAGAACAAAGAACAAAGAAAACTTACAGCCCAGGAACAGGCCCTTCGGCCCTCCAAGCCTGTGCCGATCCAAATCCACTGTCTAAACCTATCGCCCAATTCCTAAGGATCTGTATCCCTCTGCTCCCCACCTACTCATGCATCTGTCCAGACGCACCTTAAATGAATCTACTGTGCCTGCCTCTACTACCTCTGCTGGCCACGCGTTCCAGGCACCTACCACCCTCTGTGTAAAGTACTTTCCGCGTGTATCCCCCTTAAACTTTTCTCCTCTCACCTTGAACGCGTGACCCCTCGTTATTGAATCCCTCACCCTGGGAAAAAGCTTATCTCTATCAACCCTGTCTATACCCTTCATGATTTTGAAGACCTCAATCAGGTCCCCCCTCAATCTCCTTTTTTCTAATGAAAACAATCCTAACCTACTCAACCTCTCTGCATAGCTAGCACCTTCCATACCAGGCAACATCCTTGTAATTTGTATCCTCTTAATATAACCTTGCATCAGGGCTCAGTGTGCCTTTTGTTTTTAACCCTGAAGGGTCATAATCAAAATTTCCTCTTTTTATTTCCAGGGATTGTTTTTGGGTTTTCAGGGACTCCTATCTCATTTTTGACAATTTATTTATTTACAACCCAAATATTGAACCAATTACTGGAGAAACTGTGCAGGTCTGGCAGCGCCTATGGAGAGAGAAACATCGTAAACATTTCAGGTTCAGTGGCCCTTCTTCAGACCATTTTGAAGAAGGGTCACTGGACCCAAAATACTGACTCAGTTTTATTTCTCTCCACAGATGCTGCCAGATCTGCTGGATTTCTCCAGAATTTCTCTTTTAGTTTCAGTATTCCAGCATTCACAGTTCATTGTTCTTTTGAATCAACCTTACTACTAGCATTATCCCCTATTTTGAGTGGGTTTTCTTATATTTTTTTTTGCGGGGGAACCATTTGATATTGAGCATTGCACACTCCCCTTTTACTTTTATTCAACAACTATTGAGGCCTTAAGTAAACTCATCGCAAGGAAACATCTTTCTTATAAATTTCAATTTTCCTCATAGATATATTTACTCTACGGAAGTTCATGGTATGGCTTTGTTGGAGATGTCACATTGAGTGACCATTGAGATCACTATAAGTAGTGCTGCTGCAAGGCTGGTTTGGGGTAAATTGCTGAGGATCTAAGGATCATTAACTGAACGCCCAATACATTGCCTGTATCTCTTCCTAGAATTAATAGTGGAAACATAGGCCATTCTCTCAGAAGTCCACTTTAAGAGCCTCACTCAGCCAGTCCAACGCATTCTGAGTCCAAATCCACTCTCATAACTCCATTAAACTGCTGATTTTACATTAACTCAAATCCGTTTTGGGCTCTTTCTACTTAAACAGCTCATACTTATTACATAAGAAAGACTTGCATTGTATATCACCTTTCCTGACCTCAGGGTGTCCAGTGAAATGACTTTGAAGTGCAGTTAATGTCATAGGAGATGCGACAACCAATCTATGGTTGATTGATAAGATCCCAAAAGCAAGATCCCAAAAACAGCAAGTGACAATGGCCAGGTAATGCATTTGTAATGTTGATAGGAAGATATCAGAATAACTCCCCTCTACTGGCTCTGATTCTAAGTAATTCCAGTAATTCTTTTTACATCCACCTTAAACCAAGGCTCTGTCTAATACTTTAACAAAAAGGTGGCACCTCAGTCAGTGCAGCACTCCGTCAGTACTGTCGTAGAGTTTCAGCCTAGGTTTTTGCATTCCTGTCTCTGAAGTGGGATGTGATTCAAAAACCAACTGATTCAAGGGACATGAATGCTACCTGCTGTTCCGTATCGTACACTGGAGTTATAGAGACGTACAGCACAGAAACAGACCCCTCGGTCCAACTCATTCGTGCAGACCAGATATTTCATGTTTAGTTTGTCCCATTTGCCAGCATTTGGTCCATATTCCTCTAAACCCCTCCTTTGTACCCATACAGATGCCTTTTAAATGTTGTAATTATGCCAGTGTCCACCACCTCCTCTGGCAGCTCATTCCATTTACCCACCACTCTCTGTGTGAAAAGTAGCCCCTTAGGTCCCTTTTAAATCTTACCCCTCTCACCTGAAACTTATGCCCTCTAGTTTTGGACTAACCTACCCTGGAGAAAAGATCTTGTTGATTCACTATCCATGCCCCTCATGATTTTATATATGATTCTATAACATCGCCCCTCAGCCTCCGAATCTCCAGGGAAAATAGCCCCATCTTATTCAGCCTCTCCCTACAGCTCAAACCCTCCAAACCTGGCAACATCCTTGTAAATCTTTTCGGAATGCTTTCAAGTTTCACAACATCGTTTCTATAGCAGGGAGACCAGAAGTGAATACAGTATTCCAATAGCCCAACCAATGTCCTGTACAGCCGCAACATGACCTCACCAAATGTATTACAGAATCATTTACGTTAATTCTTTCTCCCAGAAGTGTACAAGCAATGTTCAAAGCAGTGCTGGTCACATGCTAACATACCACTAAAATGTGAATGCCATGTTCATATGCAACAATTAAATGCTGTCAGCTTAAATCCACATATCACCTTAAAATACTACAGCCGATGTTAGTGGCAGATATGCTTCATACATAATAGGAATTAAAGCCTTTTATTAAATAGTGGACCATGCAATTAACATAAAACAACATCCTTCATCTTCACGTTTATTTAAATATTTCAATAAGTGAAACTTCTATATATATATTTGCCTTGTTGGAAATATAGGATATTTGGATAAATATAGTGACTGGGTATAAGATGTTTTTGTCACACCAAGACTGGAAACCATACTATTGAACTTATATTACATATTTAGGCCTGGGCGTTTTTTCCCTGGAGCATAGGAGACTGAGGGGTGACCTCATAGAGGCTTAGAAAATCATGAGAGTCATTGATAACTTAGATAGCCAACAGCTTTTCCCCAAGGTAGGGGAATCATTTAAAACCAGAAGACTTAGGTTTAAGGTGAGAGGGGAAAGATACAGAAAGATCCAAAGTGTCAATTTTTTCACACAGAGGGTAGTGAGTGTCTCAAACAGGCTGCCAGAGGTAGTGGTGGTAGCAAATATAATTTTATCTTTTAAGAAACATTTGGACAGGTACATAGATGGGATAAATATGGAAGGATAGGGACCAATCACAGGCAAATGGGACTCAATTAATCGTGAAAACTGGCTGGCATGGACAAGTTGTGCTGAAGGGCCTGTTTCCATGCTGCAAACCTCTATGACTCAATGGCTGCCTTCAAACACTCTTCCCTCATGTCCAGTTCCATGTAACCTGACGCTAATGTTGCTGCACACTGACTATTATCTTAACAGCTTTTAATCCTATATGCTGCAAGATTCAATTTGATATCGATTTGAAATTGATATTCAATTAGCAAGCTGCAATTTGTGTTGAGGCATGTTCTCAAGTCAGATCTGTCAATATAGTGGGTGCCCAATTTGTAACACAACACAACATAACACAAAACAGACTCTGGGCAGGCAAAATCGAATGGGTTGTTAATCTTCTTGTAATCTGAATCATTCTTCCTGTCTCCAATATGTAATAATTGACAATTTGGATTGTTTTCTACATATACATCCCTATTATAGGAAGGATATCATTAAGCTGGAGAGGGTCCAGAAGGGACTTACCAAGATGTTGCTAGGACTGGAGGGTTTGAGTTACGAGGAGAGGCTGGATTGAACATAGAACATAGAACAGTACAGCACAGTACAGGCCCTTCGGCCCACGATGTTGTGCCAGCCTGTTATCTTTAAGGTCAATCTACCCTGCATCCCCTACATTTTACTATCCTCCTTGTGGCTATCCAAGAATCCATTAAAAGTCTCTAAAGTATCTGACTCCACTACCACTGCCGGCAGCACATTCCACACACCCACCACCCTCTGTGTAAAGAACCTACCTCTGACATCTCCCCTATACCTTCCTCCAATCACCTTAAAATTATGCCCCCTAGTAATAGTCATTTCCACCCTGGGAAAAAGTCTCTGCGTATCCACTCTATCTATGCCTCTCATCACCTTGTACACCTCTATCAAGTCACCTCTCATCCTTCTTCACTCCAATGAAAAAAGCCCTAGCTCCCTCAACCTTTCCTCATAAGATCTGCCCTCCAGTCCAGGCAGCATCCTGGTAAATCTCCTCTGCACTCTCTCTAAAGCTTCCACATCTTTTCTATAATGAGGTGACCAGAACTAAACACAATATCCCAAGTGTGGTCTAACCAGGGTTTTATAGATAGGCTGGGACTTTTTTCACTGGAGCGTAGAAAGTTGAGGGGTGACCTGATAGAGGTTTTTAAAATTGTGAGGGGTATAAGTAAGGTGAATGGCATGTGTCGTTTCCCTAGGGTGAGGGATTTCAAGACAAGGGGGCATAGTTTTAAGGTGAGAGAAGAAAGGTTTTAAAAAGACATGGTGGGGGGCAACTTTTTTGTGCAGGGAGTGGTTTGTGTGTGAAATGCACTTCTAGGGGAAGTGGTAGATGCGATTACAGTTCCAATGTTTAAAAGGCATTTATACCTAAATAAAAAATGTTTTGAGGCATATGGGCCAAGCTCAGGCAGGTGGCGCTGGCTTAGTTTGTGATTTTGTCAGCATAATCGGTTTCTGTGCTGTATGACACTCTGGCTCAATGATTCTGTACCTGTTTGAATGAAGGGGCAAACTTAAGATGGAGATTTTGTCTCTCAGCAAGTGACTAGTGTAGAGAAATTTCTCCCCCAGTTAGAAGTGGAGGCTGGGTCATAGAATATTATTGAAGACTGAATTAGATGGATTTTTGAGCAACAAGAGAGTTATGGGAAACAAAAACAAAAATTGCTGGAGAAATGCGGCATCAGTGGAGAGAAAGAGATAGCAAAGTGTCGAGCTGGATGAACACAGCAGGCCAAGCAGCATCAGAGGAGCAGGAAGGCTGATGTTTCAAGCCTAGACCCTTCTTCAGAAAATTTTCTGAAGAAGGGTCTAGGCCCAAAACGTCAGCCTTCCTGCTCCTCTGATGCTGCTTGGCCTGCTGTGTTCATCCAGCTCTACACCTTGTTATCTCAGATTCTCCAACATCTGAAGTTCCTGCTATCTCAGTAGAGAGAAAGCAGTGTTAACATTTCTTCAGATGATGAGTCACTGGACCTGAAACGCTAACTCTGCTTTTTCTCCACAGACACTGCCAGACCTGCTGAGTTCCTCCAGCAATTTCTGTTTTTGTTTCTGATTTCCAGTTCTTTGGCTTACTTTTAAAAAGAGTTACGGGGCTCGGGAGAGGAACAGGCAGGAAAGTAAAGAGAAGGCACAACCAGATCAGCTTCGATCTCACTGAATGGTATAGCAAGGTCGAGGGGCTGAATGGCTTTCTCCTTCTAATTTTTTCTTCTGTTCCCAATCACTTCTTCAGGGGCTCGCAGGTCTTCTAGGAATGCCCATTTTTCACTTGCCAGACACCACTCTGTTTGGATGGGTTTTATTTAGACCAACAAAGTGTGATCCATGAGAAAGGAGGATTAAGAAACTTGGGCCTGAAAGTGAATGTCTTTTTTATTTGTCCTCCCACCTACCTGAATTCAAATCCATTCATATAGCGCCCTATGACCATAGACGGAGCAATAACAGACAGACACACAGGGACAAGGACAGCTGCATTTAGTTAGACCATGTAGGGTTCCTCTCTGAAATAACTCCACAGAGGCCAGTATCCTACCACCAAGTCACACTTTGTTGACACGTGCGCCGTACATGGTCTCTGACCAGCCAGTGTTGAGCCAGTCCCTAGAGAGAGGAGAATCCCTGTGACTCTTGTTTATATCTGTCAGCCAGGACTCCCTGACTGGCCCGGGTTAGCAGCCCCAATCAGGGAACTCATAGTCAATGGATCCACCCGGCCAACCTCATTCCAATCACTACACTTCCCTTCTGTTTCTTTAGCCCCTGCAGGCTATCAAATGAGAATGGTGACCCCGTGACCTTTTTGAAGCAGTGAGGTTAAAAGAAGGAACAACAGCAGAGCAGGCTGTAGCTTAAGATGAATAAAATCTTGCCAGTTTATCAGTTGAAAAAAAAATCCATGACTTCCTATGCAATTGGAAGTTCCCAGATTCCGTGGATCATTCAACTCTTGTTAACTTGCCTTTGGGTGTTTTTTTGATCAATTCTTATCTGAAATAGCATGAGGGAATGGAATATTTTATCTTGAGGCTTCAGGGCTGGAATGAGTTCTCATAATCTAAACAGACTTGTTTCAATTAAGCTTTCTACTAGCCCGGTGAGGATTCATTTCATGTTCAGCACACAATGAATTAAATTCTCATGCAATATGAATGAAATAAGTGCCAATATGGATTATTCCCATGTTGCATTTGCATCACATCTAACACCATTTAAGGAATGCACAAAGAGTGCTTTTTTTAAGCAGTCAAGGTGCTGATTGGGAACAAGCCATGTGCTGGATTAATTAGGCCTGAGGCAAAGAATTCCACAGGTCACCATTCCCTAAGTGAATAAATTTCTCCTCCTCTCAGTCCTAAATGGTCTACTCCATATCCTTAAATTGTAACTCTTGGTTCTGGACACACCCAGTCACTGGAACATTCTTCCAACATTTCCATTCAGTGTTTTAGCCTCAACTGCTTTCTGTGGTAGTGAATTCCACAGGCTCTGGGTGAAGAAATTTTTCCTCATCTCACCCCTGAATGGTCTACCCCATTTCTTTAAACTGTGACCTAATATTCAGTACTGGGTCTCAGACCTCGTTAGGATTTTTGTAACACTCCTCAAGTACCTACTAATTATGATCAAGCATCTCATCTTTGAGACTACAACTGTAAGATAGAAACATAAAGAACAGGGTGAGGAGGAGGCCATTCAGCCCTTCGAGACTGACCCACCATTCAATATGATCATGGCTGATTCTTCAACTCAGTACCCTGTTCCCACTTTCTCCCCATACCCTTTGATCTCTTTAACTGTAAGAACTGTATCTATCTCCTTTTTGGAAACGTTGAATGTTTTGGGTTTAATTTCGTTCTTTGGCAGAGAATTCCAGAGGCTCACCACTCCCAGGGCGAAGAAATTTCTCCTCATCTCCCTCCTAAATGGCCTATCCTGTACCTTTAAACTGTGACACACACCTACATCTGAATGAAGGGTTAATATGAATTGAGATGGAGGAGTTTGGGGGTTACAGGGACAGGTGGAGGTTGACCTGTCGTGAGGTGAGTAAGGGCGTAGTGTGGTGATGTTGGGGTGGTGCTTCAAAGACTGGTAGAGGGAAGGAGCGGGAGAGAGGGAGATAGTAAGGACTGGAAGTCAGACTCGATAAAATGTGGACCTGGAGAAGTGCAGCAGATCAGACAGCATCGGAGGAGCATCTCTTCGAAGGATCCAGACCCGAAGCATCGACTTCCCTGCTCCTCCACTGCTGTCTGAGCTGCTGTGCTTCTCCAGCTCCACATTTTATTGACCCAGGAGTGGGAGAAAGGGTTGTATACGAGTGCATACAAGAGTTGGTAGAGAGGGAGCAACTAGGAAATGGAGACTGAAGAGAAAAGAGGGAACAGGGGAACTGAGTGATAGTGGGTGGGCTAAACATAGTGGCAGTAGGATTAAAGGCTATGGGGTAAATTGTACAATGGTGTAGGTAGGATGGGGATGAGGGTTAATCAGGAGGGGCATAATCGAAGTTAACTTTATTGTACAAAGGTAATGCAACGTTTCAGTCACTAGAATGAGGTATGTCATACTATTCACACCGTGAATGGTTTATACACTTAAATTCCAGTTCCTTGACACATAATGAATTCAAAATACTTTGTGAATTTTTCTGAAGTTTAGTGAAATTATTGACATCATATTTCTGTTGTGCTTGGGCACAATTATTTAAGCCAGTTTATTAAAAGAATGTCAAGTGAAACTCCTGCAATTATATTCATTTAGAATAAAGTGCAATAAATTTGTAATTTGTGCTTTACAGTAGCAGATAGGAAAAAGAGCCATCAATGTGGAAGATTATTTCATTCACCTTTGTTCATCCAAGTGGAAAGAACCTTAAATTCTCTCTTCCTTCCTCCTCTTCTTCTGACCCTGTTTCCTCTATCCTATCTTCCTTTTCTCCTTTCCTCCCTTCTTCCATTTCCCCCTTCCTTATCTTCTTTCCTCCTTTTCTCCATCTACCCTTCTTTTTCTCCTTTCCTCCCTTCCTCCATATCCCCTTTCTCCTTCCCCCTTTCTTCTCTCTTTCCCTCCCTTCCTCCATCCCCCCCTTCCTTTTCTCCTTTCCTCCTTCTCTCCCTTCTGCCATTGCCCTTCCTCTGTTCCCTCATCTCTTTTCATTTTTCCTCTGTTTCCTCTTCCTTCTTCCCTCTTTCCTCTGTTCCTTGCTCCTCCTTCCATTCCTCCTCTTCTCTTTTCCTCCTGCCCTTCCTTGATCTATACCGCCTTCCTCCGCTGCCCTTTCCTTGCCCCCATCCCTATGATCATCCCACTCTTGTGCCATCTATACCTTCTGTGTTAACTTCCTGTTCTTCTTCCTCCTCCCTGTTCTTCATCCTGTCCCCTTCCTCCTTCCCTTACTCCTCTCCAACTTCCTCCCCCCTCCCTCTTTTCATCACCCCATCCCCTCCCCTCACTGCAGCTTCCATTTTGTGCTTAACTGGTTCTGAGATTTTGGCTCCAACACTATCTAGAAATCCATTCACTTCCCCAAATGCGGATAGATTTATCAATCCTTGCATTGCCTTCAAAGCGATGGAGGTTGAAACGTGTGTATTTCCTACCTCCACAGTTTTCTGAAAAATAATTTTCAGATTTATCCCCAGCACTTCTCTGTAGCTCCCACTCAGAAGTTTTATGTCATTATTGAAAAGCTATTGTGTTGAAATCAGCTCTTTCTCCGCATCACCTCTGGCATTTGAATGCCTTGTGATAGTTTATTTTTGTGTAAACTTTTAGCTTTGCTGGTCCGTAAACCATAGATGTTGAATAATCCTTAATCTCTAGGCGGTCGTCACGAATGTGTTATGTCAGTTATTCTGTTGTGTTAGTCATTGTCCATTTGGTCGTACTTTGGCCACTGAGATGTAAGGTTCCAGCTTCGGAGCCCACTGCAGAAGCTGAGAACCTGAATCAAGGCTGACTCTCCTTCACAGTATGTGTGCTGCTCTCGTTTCGATGTGATGTTAAGACAAGGCCCCATCTGCTTTCTCAGGGAGAGGCAGAAGTTCCCAAAAGCATTGTATTGAAGGATAGCTGTTTGTGGAAGTTTGCTGAGCTGGATTTTATTGGTCCTTGAATCCTTGTGTATATTCAGTGAGGGGCTGTGGATAGCATGTCAAATATACCATGATGCTAGCTCACAGCTATCCTGTTCAGCCATGACCCCTTTCCCAAATATTTTTGGCACTGGGCAAGGTACTGACCAGCCCTTCATTCTACTGAGGCCCCTACATGGGTCATTATTGCCCTCAGTTCTTCTTCCACTGCCATAATACAGTGGGTAAGTACAGTGCCATAATACAGTGGAAAGGTAAAAAAGAAGTACAAGGTTGTGTTGAAAGGTTGTGAGGAAAGTTAGGATGGGGGAAGGCCTCATTTGGATGATGCGCATTGGGAGCACTTCAGAAATCGTACCAACCCCTTTCCTCCATTCAATCTGCCTCCCTGATGGATCTGTAAATCAAGGCTCCAAATCCATCCCATGCCTTTGTGGAGCTGGAAGAACACAGCAGGTCAGGCAGTATCAGAGGAGAAGGAGAGTCGACATTTCGGGCCTAGACCCTTCATTAGGATCCTTCATGAGTCCTGATGCAGGTTTTAGGTCCAAAACATCGACTCTCCTGCTCCTGTGATGCTGCCTGACCTGCTGGGTTCCTCCAGCTCCACTCACTGTATTGACTCTGACTCCATCATCTGCAGTTCTTGCTATCTCACCCACATGCCTGCCTAGGTGTCTGATCTCCACCCCACAAAATCTCACAGACCTGGTACTTATGCCTGTGATGTTGATGACACTTCTTTGTAAGCCTGCTTGCAGTCCAAGCTGGGAACCCCACTGAGCTCTGGTGTTGGGACTGAATAAATTGCCAGTCCCTCGGTGGGCCAGAGGTTCCCCAGTATGACATCCCTTCCAGCAAGCGACAGAAGTCCAACTGTTTGCTTGTTGAGGTCTCTGACAGTGTGTTATTGGTATGAGGTGGCCAAAATTTTAAACTCTGACTTTTCCAAGTTGGAGATGCAAGCAAACAGCAAATCCAGCCCATGCATAATCCAGGTCCCCTATTATCACAGTAGCGGCTACATTTTAAAATTACTTCCTTAGCTGCAAATTACTTTAAAATGTGGATTGATTGTGAAAGGCACAACGTAAATGCTTTTTAAAATCTGTACTTAAATTCATTTATGGAATGTGGGCATTGTAGCCTAAACCAGCATTTATTGCCCATCACTAATTGCCCAGAGGGCAGCTAAGAGTTAACCACATTGCTGTGCCTCTGGAGTTACACACAGGCCAGACCAGTTAAGGATGGAAGATTTCCTTCACAAAAGGACATGAGTGATGGATTTTTACCTAAAAATGAAACAAAGAGCTGCAGATGCTGGAAATCTGAAAAAAAAACCAGAAACATTTCTGGAAAAACTCGGCAAGTCTGGCAGCATCAGTAGAGAGAAAACACAGTTAACAGTTTGAATCCGGTGACCCTTCATCAGAACTTTTTATAACAATTGACCGTGGTTACATTGTCGACATTTTCAATCCACAATGTACTGATTGAAAATTTAACCATGTGCCATCATGATAATTGAGCCCATGTCCCTGGAGCATTAACCTGGGGTTCTGAATTGCTGGTCCAGTGACATTACCACCACACCAGCACCTTACATATCTGCTCAGAATCACCACATGCGACAGCACTTTCAATCACATGTTCCCTGTCATCCTCTGTCTTCTTTAATGATGCAACACCTTAAACTTTTTGGTCCTTTGTTTCTGTTCCTCTTTTTAAAAACAGAACAGATGTGTTCACTTTTCCAAGGTTGCATTGAATAAAAATTGAAGTATCCTTTTGGTCCTACCAGAGATGTTATGGTTTTCACACATGCTTGAAGTCATTGTCTGTTCAACAGCGACGTTTGTAAGACATACTGGAGCAGCTGATTTGAGTTATTTCTCCATGAGTTTGAGCACTGAGATACCATGGCTGTTGTGGTGCATGGCAGTGCCTCTAGCCCAAAGGCAGGAGTATTGAGTTCAAATCTTACCTGCTCCAGTGGTGTGCATAACATATATGCACAGATTAATTAAAAATATCTAAGAGTTCAGCTCTGTCTCTCCCTTGTTTTGAGTGCTTTTGTGGTGAGAAACTCCATTTCTGAGCCTGGGGTACTGAGTTCAAATCCCACCTGCTCCAGATTTGTGTCATAACAGCTCTGAACAGGTTGATTATAGAATATCTGTGAGCATAGAGGTGTGGGCTGTAAAGGTGCAGCGATAGTACCCCTACCCCTGGGCCAGGGGGTCTGAGTTCAAATCCAACTTTCTCCAGCAGTCTGTAATAATGATATGTGTGAATGTTGATTAGAAAGTATCTTTTAGCCCAGAGGTTAAAATCCACACTGAGGGCTCTTGTGGTGTAATGATGGAGTGTCTACCTCTGAGCCAGGAGACCCAGGTTCAAGTCCCACCTGCTCTAAAGGTGTGTGATAAACTTCTGAACAGGTGGATTTGGGAAAATATCAATAATCCAAGTTGATAATTCGTTGTCAGAGATGTTGTTTTGCTGAGGAGGTCTGATGCATCTGCTGAAATGACTCAGCAGTACCATTCTAGAACATTATTTCTTTCAGAGCAACTAGTTCGAGCCAATAATCCCCCAACAAACTCTACCACCAGTTCCCACCCAAAAATAAGAAAGAATTCATTCATTACTGAGAGATAGTAGGAACTGCCGATGCTGGAGTCTGAGATAACATGGTGAAGAGCTGGATGAACACAGCAGACCAGGCAGCAACAGAGGAGCATGAAAGCTGACGTTTCGGGTTTGGACCCTTCTTCAGAAATTTTCAGAAGAAGGGTCAAGACCCGAAACGTCA
>JAHRHZ010000283.1:73544439-73573133 GCA_024137785.1 Ginglymostoma cirratum
TGACGTTTCGGGTCTTGACCCTTCTTCTGAAAATTTCTGAAGAAGGGTCCAAACCCGAAACGTCAGCTTTCATGCTCCTCTGTTGCTGCCTGGTCTGCTGTGTTCATCCAGCTCTTCACCATGTTATCTCGCTCATTACTGATGTGGGATAACTGTTGGATTGTGCCAACATTATTAAGTTCATCACCCTTCCAAATGATTCATTTCTTTTGATGCTTTAAAAGTGCCAAGGACATACATTAATGCAAACATTGCTACCATCTGAACGTGAAGAGTACAGCAACACTAACAACCCTTTTGATGCTGCATTGATAACGTAATCGAGAGGGGGGAGCGTTGACATAGTGGAAGTATCATTGGACAACCAATAGGTTCTGGGAGCCATAGATTCTAATTCTAATCCCACCGTGGCAGATGGTGCAATTTCAATTGAGTAAAAACTCTGGAATAAAATGGAGATCTAATGGCCACTGTCGATTGTGTTAAAAACCCATCTCCTTCTGTAATGCCTGTCAGGGTAGGAAATTTGACTCTCTTATCTGCTGTGGCCTACTGCAATGTGGTTGAGTCTCACTGCCTTCTGGGTAATTAAGGATGGGCAATAAACTTGGCCTAGCCAACAACGCCCACATCCTGAGAGTGAACAAAGTAAGTATCTCCTAAAGTGTTTTGCATCACCATCATGAAACAAAATACGACACTGAGACACATAACTGAGACAGGTCACTAAAATCCCTGCCCCTGTCCCTGGATAAGAGTGGGCTGTACATTGAGGAAGGACCGCTCAGAAATAGGCCATCCTGCCTCAGAGAATTGCCAACCACTCAGACTTTAGCACCGACAGACCCAACGTGTGCTGTCCATGTTGTAGCAAGGCCGAGAGTTGGCGTGCAGTGCTGGACCCAGCCCCGGCAGGAATGACTGGGGTCTCACAGGGTCAAATATGTAGGCCGTGGTGAGAACCACGTGTGGAGGGGTGGGATGTGTGCCCAAAGGAGGTTGGGGGGAGGCGGAGGTGGAGAGAAATCAAACGAGACCTGGGAGTGGGGGCAGTTACACCTTAGGGGTGCTATTCAAGGAGAGTTACCTGCACTGTCCATCAGGTTTCGTAGGGAAGCCCTGACAGATTGGTCACTTCATGCGGGCCCCTCCTACCACTCATTAAACCCTGGTGTAGGTGGGTTGTGGGCATTTAGTGACCACTTAAAGTCTTCAATTTGCCAATGGATGAGAAGACCACCTGACACCCACCCTGCCACTGGCAAGACCATAATAAGGGCAGTGGCAGATGGGTAGGCAGTGGGCGCAGCACCTATTGGTTATAATATGCCCTCCATTAGCGAGGGAACACTAAATTAAAGAGATATCTGGCCAGATGAGCAAAAGCATGGTCAACAGAACAGATTTTAAGGAGTGTCTTGAAGGAAGAGAGCAAAGCTGAGAAGCAGAGAGATTTAGAGAGGGAATTCCAGAGCATAGTCCTGGGCAAGTGTAGCCACTGGTACAGCAATTAAAATCAGGTGCAGTTTTGCCTAAAGCATAGCACTTGTACAAACAACTGCTATTTAGACTTATATAAGAGCCACTTCACATCGAATGGCATTCATTAATTAATACATTGCATGCGGCAGGCTTTGCAGGATTGTAGCTTCTGTTAGAAATTGAAATCCAGCTGAGATCTATGGGTTGAGGACGAATCTCAGTAGGTCTGAAGTGGTGAAAAATTCCTTTTCTGGGAAGAATCTGACAAGTTTCAATGATCCCAGCCTCGTTGTATGTGACTGTTTCTGCACTGCATCAACTTTAGGCACAAACCCACCAATCTTAATTGCTAGTGAGCAACAGAATGAAATGGAAAGTTTACATCAGTGAATGAATGTTGCAAGGGTCTTCTGAAATTGGAAATAGACAGGGAATTGAGGAACTTCGCCTTGAAATCAGCCAATTAAAACCATCATTTCTCATCATGATATTGCTTCCTCGCAAAGGTCTTCCCCTCCAGTAAATGATTTACGTCCTCATGGTCAATGATATGAAGCTAAATGTACATATTTTGTTTCATTTTTATTCCAAGTTTTAATAGATGTGTATAAAGCTATGAGGGGTCTGGACAGAGTAGATTGGGAAAAGCTGTTCCCGTAGGGTGAGAAATTGGAATCCAGAGGGCATTGACCAAGGCTATTGGCAAAACTGGCATGAGAGACAGGAGCAGAAGCTCTTTTGTCCAGCAAGGGTTTGGGACCTGGAATGTTTTGCCCGAGAGTATAATGGAGGTTGCTTCGATTGAAGCATTTAAGAGGCTAGTGGATTGTTATCTGAAAAGGAGGAAGGTGCAGGATTTTGAGCAGAATCATTGCAGACAAGATGGACTGAATGGCCTCCTCTGTGCTGTAACCATTCTGATTCTGAAGTATTCTGAGAAGAAATGCTTGTTGTTATTTTATTACCGTCTGTGCCGCCAACCTACACTCGGTCTGTCATGTGTGTGACTGAACACATCCCTATTCCTCCCTGGTGCTTTGTTCAGGAGATTAGATTGATGAAGAGTCCTTCAGAGGAAGGGTCACTTGACCCGAATCGTTAACTCTGATTTCTCTCCACAGATGCTGCCAGATCTTTTGAGCTTTTCCAGCAATTTCTATTTTTGATTAGATTGATAAATCAACTTGCTTAAGGATTTCCCACTCACTTCCATAATATATACACTGAGCCTGCTGCGTCAGTCAGCATATGAACAGCCTAAAGCACATCTTAAAGACCTTTCTACAGAGTCCTGCTTTAAAGTGAGACAGGGCATTGATTTCCTGATTTATTTTATACAGTGGGTTTGGCTGGGTCTGTTAGGTAGCAACTAACCTGCCTGCTCCACCACAGTGTGAACCCGATCTCTCGCACTCCAATCAGCTCATGTTCAGGCATCCTGTTGGATTAGGGGACTCCACACTGGTGTCCCAGGTCCTGAAAGCCTCTGGGTCCTAAGGTTGTGGCGCTCCAATGGCGGGAAGAGGAGTCATTTTCATCTTCTGAGAATGAGGCCCAATTCAGGGCAATCAAAGATCTCGGAGGCAAAGTCAAGGAGTTGGCTTTCAGAGGTGACCATTCACTAGACTGGGGCAATTGATGTCTCCACTCTCCAACCAAGGCAAATCCCCCACCACCACTTCCGGTCTCCCTACTGGGGTAGTAGCCACCAGGAAAACTGGAAATCAGTTGGAGGAGGGGTGGGAGCAAATTAAAGCCCTTAAGTGCCAAATAGTTGATTACTTAAGTGCTTTAATTGGTGGTGGACCAGGAAAGTCTCCCATGGACCTTCTCACCCAGAACTTAGTTTGTGAGATGATAAGAGCGTGTCCATCTCATCAGGGATGATGCATCCAATATCTCCGTCTTTCACTACTTGCCTCTCTTGTCACCTCGAGGGAGGGGCATAATGATTTAGAGTTGAAGTTGATGGGGCACTTTAGATAAGAGGAAAGTCTAGGAGCACATGCATCAAAAGATTTTGGATTGGTTTAGGGTGGGGCAGTGATGTTGGAAGATAGTTGGTAGTTTGGGGTTGGGCAAAGTTAGTTGAGATGATGGAAGTAAAGTTCATCCCATTGTTAGTGAAGATTTTCAAGAACCCTAAGACCAAAATATATTGAAGGACAAAGGTAAGTTAGTGGCTGAGAATGATCTGATCAGCCTTACAGTTCACCCAGGGAGTCTGAGTTACTACGCATTTTAAAATGCATGTTGTGGCCTGGGGCTTTGGTAGACGCATAAAGGTTCTTCACATGCAATGACCAATCGGGAGTCAGCCTCCACTCTTACAAGCTGTCATTGATATACATTGGAAAGATTTGCAAGTTGATACTTGACCTGTGTGGCCATGTTGCAAGTGCTCCCTTCTTGCCTTTCAAGACCTATAGTATGATTCAAACCTGGAGCTTCTGGTTCAGAGGCGTAGACATTACCCACTGCACTAAGTGTAAAGTATCATTACAGATGATATGAGATTGTGCTCCAACTTGATTTGTCACAAAATTTTAGGGTGTAACTTTATGCTGACTTCCAAGAAATCTGAACATTATCGATTGTCGGTGGAGGTTTTATTTTATTCATTTGTGGTTTGTGGGTTTTACTGGCTGGTACAGTATTTGTTGCCCATCCCTAGATGCCCTTGAGAAGGTGGTGGTGAGCTGCCTTCTTGAATCGCTGTAGTCAACCTGCTGTAAGTTGACCCACAATGCTGTAAGGAAGTGAACTCCAGGATTTTGACCCAGTGACACTGAAGGAATGGTGATATATTCCCAACTCAGGATGGTGAGTGGTTTGGGGTAGTGGTGTTGCCATGTATCTGCTGCCCTTGTGTTTTTATATAGCAGCGGTCATGGGTTTCATGACCATGGTGTCAAAAGGACCTTGATGAATTTCTGTGGGGCTTCTTGTAGATGGTACACACTGCTACTACTGAGTGAACGCCCGTGGAATTGATGCCAGTCCAGTCACCTACTTTGTCCTGGATGGTGTGAAGCTTCTTGAGTGTTGTTGGAGCTGAATCCATCCAGACAAGTGGGGAGTATTCCATCACACTCCCGACTTGTGCCTTGTAGATGGTGGACAGGCTTTGGGGGAGTCAGGAGGTGAGTTATTCGCTGCAGAATTCCACATCCCTGATCTGGTCTTGTTACCACAGTACTTATATGACTAGTCCTGTTAAGTTTTTAAGCATTGGTAACCCCCCAGAATATTGATAGTGGGGGATTCAGTGGTAGTAATTGCCATTTAATGCCAAGAGGTGATTGATAGATTCTGTTATTGGAAATGGCTATTGCCTGGTATGTCTTTGTGGTGCAAAATGTTGCGTGCCAGTTGTCAGCAACAGATGTAATTAGTCACGGACTGCTTCAGAGTCTAAGGAGTCACTGAATATTGCGCATTCTTTAGCAAGCATCCCCTCTTCTGAACTTGTGATGGGGGTGGTGGGGTGACATAGTGGCTCAGTGGTTAGCACTGCAGCCTTACAGCACCCAGCACCCAGGTTCAATTCCAGCCTCAGGTGACTGTCTGTGCAGAGTTTGCACATTCTCCCCATGTCTGCATGGATTTCCTCCAGGTGCTCCAGTTTCCTCCCACAGTCCAAAGATATGCAGGCTAGGTGGATTGGCCATGCTAATTTGCCCATAGCATTCAGGGGTGTGTGGGTTATAGGGGGATGGGCCTGGGTGGGATGCTCCAAGGGTCAGTGTGGACTTGTTGGGCCAAAGGGACTGTTTCCACACTGTAGGGATTCTAATAAAAAAAAAAGTCCTTGATGAAGCATGCATAGATGAAACAGAAGCACCTTCACTAGACTCCCCACTTCATCCAGAACCCACACCTGATCCTATCAAACCCAAGTACCCACAAGCAGAAACAACCCCATTCCTCACAGTTGAAAATGTTTTTAATTTTGGTAATGAGTGGTACAACTTCAGGGCCTAGAATATTCCAACTTCTTGAATTGCATCCTCGGATATTAAAATAAGTACCTACAGAAATAGTGGATGCAATATTCCAGGAGATTATTCCTGGTTTTAATATTTCAAAAATCCTTAGATTGTGGAAAAGCCCCTGATGATTAAAAAACTGTCAATATAACACCTTTATGTATAAAGGGAAGGGCCAACAAAACGCATAACTCTAGGCCAGTTGGCTTAACATCTGTGTGTGGGGAAATTTTAGAGTCTGTTATGAAGACTGCAAAAGTATTTTGAAGTGCATAATATGATCAAGCAGTTTAGCAAGGCTTCACAAAGGGGAAGTCATCCTTGAAAAACTTACTAGAATTTTTTGAGGAGGTAACGGGTAGGGTAGATAAAGGTGGAGTAATATGCTTGGATTTTCAGAAGGTGTTCAATAAAGCAGCAAACTTTAGGCTATTTACAAATGTAGGAGCCCATGATGTTGAAGTTGGTATATTACCGTGGACAGAGGACTGGCTAACAAATAGAAGGTAGAAAGTTGAGGATAGGTGGGCATTTCAGGGTGGCAGTCTATCACGAGTGGAGTGCCACAGGGAACAGTGCTAAGGCCACAATTATTTGGGGAAGGTGATGGCCTGGTGGTAATATCACTCAGGGTTATTAATCCAGAAACTCAGCCGATGTTTAGCAGACCAGGTTCGAATCCTGCCGTGGCAGATGGTGGAATTCAAATCCAAAAAGTTATCATCTGGAATTAAGAACCTACGGATGGCCAATTGTCAGAAAAATCCATCTGGTTCACTAACGTCCTTCAGGGAAGTAAATCTGCCATCCTCACTTGGTCTGGCCTACATGTGACTCCAGACTCACAGCAACGTGGTTGACTCTCAACTGTCTTCTGAAATGGCCTAGCAAGCCACTCAGTTCACAGGCAGTTAGGGACAGGCAATAAATGCTGGTCACGTCCCATGAGTGAATTTAAAAACATTTAAATATACGCTAATGATTTGGATAAGAAAGGTGAATGTACTATAGCCAAGTTCACAGACGAGACAAAAATAGATGGGAAGGCAGGATGTGAGGATGGCCCGAAGACAGGTTAAGTAAGTGGGTGAAAACTTAGCAGAATGAACACAATGTGAGGAAATGTCAGGTTATGCACTTTAGCAAGAAGAACAGAAGAGCTGAAAATAATTAAATGGAGAAAGACTGCAGAAAGAAGACCTCTTGTGTGTGAACCACAAAAAGCTAACATCCATGTTCATCAAGGAATACAGGAGGCAATTGGAACATTGTTTTTTTTAAAGGGTATGGAGTATAGAAGTAGGAGGTTTGTGCTAAAATAATTCAAGGCAGCGGTCAGACCACAGTTGACGCACTGTGAACAGTTTTGGATCCCTTATCTAAGGAAAGATAGACTGGCATTGGAGGCAGTCCAGAGAAGGTTCACCATGCTGATCCTGTTTACGGACGGATTGTTTTTGAAGGAGAGTTTGAGTAGTTTGGGCCTTACTCCTTGGAATGTAGAGAATGAGAGGCGACCTTATGGAAACATACAACATTCTTAGAGGACTTGGCTGGGTAGATGTAGGAAATCTGTATTTCATTTGTGACAGAGTAGGGCCAGAGGGCACAATCTCAGAGTAAGAGGTCACCCACTTAAGACAGAGATGGGGAGGAATTCCTTTCAGAAGATAGCGAATCTACAGAATTCTTTACTGCAGAGGGTTATCTAGGTTAGGTTGTTAAGTGTATTCAGGGCTGAGACAGATGGATCTAAGGATGTTGTGAGAAAAGGCAGGAAAATGGAGTTGAGAATTACCATCTACTTGCTTGACCATTTTTCCAATCATTGTCTATCAAGACAAATTAAAGTAAGAAGCTCAACATTAGGGCAAACAATCAGCCAAGGAACCGATAATTCCAAAATTGCATGAATGTCTTGATTTATGATACAAGATCCGTTTCACGTCTCCAAGGTAGAATTTATTGCAGTGATGTTCTTACTAACTCTATCTGCTTTTAATGATTACTTGTGTAAAAGACTGTTTGATGATGATCCAGACTAATTACTTGTATTACAATGTGGATCAGCATTTAACCCAAAACCTGGCCTAGAAACCCTATTGCAGTCGGTGGAAATTGTTGACTATTCTGTTCAAATCCAACTGGAATCCCTACAGTGTGAAAACAGGCCCTTTGGCCCAACAAGTCCGTACTGACCCTGACAGCATCTCCCCAGACCCATCCCCCATAATCTACATGTCCCTGAATGCTATGGACAATCTAGCATAGCCAATCTGCCTAGCTTGAACATCTTTAGACTGTGGGAGGAAACCAGAGCACCCGGAGGGAACCCACACAGACACAGGGAGAATGTGTAAACTCCATGCAGACAGTCACCCAAGGGTGGAATTGAACCTGGGTCCCTGGTGCTGTGAGGCAGCAGTGCTAACCACTGAGCCACCATGCCACCCCTCTTGACAACTTCTGACAACTTCTAAGCAACCACATCCAAAGTATGCACTGTCTATGTATGTATATTTGGTCTTTAAGCATGGACTGTGACTCAGCATTCTCAAGGGAAGATGGGGTGTCTCCATCTCACACTGTGATTCACACCTTTTAGTCACAAACAAGCCTAAATAGTAAAATGCATGTCTTCTATTAACCTGCAGACTATGTACGGTGAGACTTGTTTCATTCTTTCACGGAAGAGAATATTGCTAGCAAAGGGATTTGTTGCTCTTTCACCTAGGTCTTGGGGAGCTAATGTCTTGAACCACTGCAGTCCATTTCCTAGATAGTCTACATTTTACAGATAACTCAGAAAAAAACTTCCAACAGAATCAAATTAAACAGCATACTACAGCAAACAGGACGAAAGATTCCAGCAGCTGCAGTAATTTGTGCCTGCAGAGTCTATTAATTTTTAAAATCTGCACAAAACTTGGAGGAAACTGAGTGATATAACTATACTTTCACCTAGTGAAAGCAAGGAAATTTTTCCAGCAACAGGCTGTGTCAGTGGAGGATAATTACAAAATACTGTTATGTACGTGAAGCTAATCACAGTGTTATGGTCCCTAGGTCATTCGTAGGAGAATTATCCAATCATCTTTTGTTCTGGCTGGGAATAAGCATATCGCAGTGTGTAGCCTTTGAGTGTATATTTGTGCCTTGTGTGTGAGTAGAAACACCTAATATACACTGCAAGAGATTTGTACATTGGAAACACCCACCAGCAAGACCTGAAAGGAAAGGATTGGCTGATGTTTTCTTGATGGGATCCATCATCAAAACTGGTAAGGCCAGGAAGAAGAAACAGCATATCCCATGTTTGGATATGACTTCCCTCATAAGGACTAAGAACAGGAGTGGGCAATTCAGTCCCTCGATCCTGCTCCACCATTTGATGTGATCATGGCTGATCTCATCTTGGACCCAACTCCACTTTCCTGCACGCTCTCCATAACCCTTCAACCTGTCAGTAATTTTAAAAATCTGTATAGCTTGGCCTTCAATTCATTTGGTGTGTGAGCAATTCACCGCATTTTAGAGCAGCACATTCCACAGATATTAACCTGTTCAGACATTGAATTTTATGTTCAAGCGTATTTGGCAGAATAAATGGGAGTAACAGCTGCTTTAACAAATAATACCTGAAGCACAGAGGTTGAAGATATTGGCAAAACAACAGGAACAGTGGTGTGGCGTTTTCTTTTTCTTTATTTCCTGCAATGAGTTGTTATAAACTGGAACGTTCCACTTGAAAGCTGTAATTTAAGCAGTTAAATTGCATCAATGAATAGGCTAATAATTACATTATAAAATAAAGAACTGCAGATACTGAAGATCTGAAACAAACAAAAACAGAAATTGCTGGAGAACCTCAACAAGTCAGGAAGCATCTGTGGAGAGAGGATCCGAGGTAACATTTTGAGTCCAATGGATTCTAGTTCTGAAGGTGAGTCACCAAAATTGAAATATTGACTCTTTTTCCGTCTCCACAGATGCTGCCAGACCTGCTGAGTTTCTCTAGCCACTTTTGTTTTTGTTTGTTACATAATAAACGTTGACATCCCTTTACACGGATCTATCTTGCAAATTGCTCTGATGAGTGCAAGATGAAGAGCATCAACAAAACTCAAGAGTTAAAAAGTGAGGAAATAGAACTAATGGATAGCAGTAAATTAGCACAAAGGCCAAATGTTCTCCTCTGCTGCACATTGCCACAATATTCAGAAATTCCTGGAAAAAGCTCAACAGGTCTGGCAACATCTGTGGAGAGAAAGCAGAGTTGATGTTTCAAGTCCAGTGACCCTTCTTTCCAGCAATTTCCGTTCTTGTTTATGATTTCCAACATCCAAAGGTATGGAATCATTGAGTAATACAGCATGGAAACAGACCCTTCCATCCCACTAGTCCATGCCGACCGTAATCCCAAATGAAACTAGTCCCACCTGCCTGCGCTTGGACCATATCCCTCCAAACATTCCTTATTCATGTACTTATCCAAATGTCTTTTCAATGTTTTAACTGAACCTGCATCCACCACTTCCTTTGGAAGCTGATCCCACATACAAACCACTCACTGTGCAAAAACAAAATGTCCTTCATGTCTTTTTAAAATCTTGTCCTTCTCGTCTTAAAAATATGTTCCCTATTCTTTAAATGCCCCACCCTTGGGAAAAGGCACGTACCACTCACCTCATCTATACTCCTCATGATTTGATTTGATTAGATTTATTGCTGTCATATGTACCTAAGTCCAGTGAAAACTTTAGTTTTGCGAGCAGGGAGATCATAGCAAACAAGGACCATAGGGTGCTGAGACAGAGTGATGCATACAGGTTACAGTGCACAGGAGATGCACATAAGTAAGGCGAACATTAGATTTGAAATTAGAGAGGTTCGTTCAGCAGTCTGATAACAGCAGGGAAGAAGCTGTTCTCAAATCTGTTTGGTGCGTGTGTTCAAGCTTTTGTATCTCATGCCTGATGGAAGAGATTGAAAGAAAGTATAAACCTCTATAAGGTCAACCCCTCAACCTCCTACGCTCCAGTGAAAGAAGTCCCAGCCTATCAAGCCTCTCCTTATAACTCAAACCCTCCATTCCCGCCAACATCCTGGTAAATCTCTTCTGAACCCTCTCCAGCTTAATAATATCCTTCCTATAACAGGGCAGCCAGAACTGGACACAGTATTCCAGAAGAGGCCTTTTAGTTTTTTATCGCCACGATATGGTCTGACCTGTTGTTTGTTTTTCTTTCCATATTTCTGATGTGGCACATTTAGTTTTATCTCCACATTTTTAATTTTGGGATGGCAGACATCAGCTGCTCAGGGAAACGATGAGCAGATGCCATGTGGTCTCCATGAGTTGAATGTAAAATCATGGTGCACTTACTCATAAGGAACAGTCTGAAGTTTTGAACGTAAGTAAATGGTAGCAAAGCTGAGAAATGGAGAGCCCTGGCTAGATTTTCCCAAACGCTCCTTGTGGACGGAACTTTCACAATTCCCCTTCAGTGGTTTTGAAACCCCGTGCAACTGCACGCCACTGAGAATGTATTATTCAAATATATCGCCATTTTGCAAGCATTCTGTTTGTGGTATGATTGCAGCTTCTATTTTTACACTGCCTCTACCACCTAGTTAATTAAAATTACAGAGCTAGAATGCCTTTGGGGCATTGAAACCATCCACTGAGAAAATTGAAATGTCAAAGCATGTCGGAACGGTGGGAAAAAAAATCAACTTTTGTGCTTAATTGCTTGTTGAGAATTATCCCTTTTTCAAATATCAAAAGAGGTGTTTTCATGTCACCAGACTATTAATCCAGGAAATGTTCTGGGGACCCAGATTTGAATCCAGCCATGGCAGGTGATGGAATTTGAATCAAAAGAAGTCTAGAATTAAGAGTCTAATGATGGTCAGCAATCCGCTGTTAATTGATGGAAAAACCCATCTGGTTCACTAATGTCCTTCAGGGACGGAAACTGCCATCCTTACCTGGTTTGGCCTACATGTGACTCCAGATGCAACAGCAATATGGCTGACTCTTAATTGGCCTCTGGGCAATTAGGAATGGACAGTAAATGCTGGCCTAGCCTTATCCATGTAAATGAATAAAAAGAAAATTGCCAATTTTCATTGTAGCATTAGAAAGAGGTAGAAGGAGCCTATTTGGCCCTTCATGCCTGTGTCAGCCTTTTGAAAGTGGAGCGATTTTCTGAAACGCAATATGGCTGCCATACATAAGCAGATGTGGCCAGCGATGTCATCTGGCAACAATAGGGTAGGCTCCAGGACTTTTCCGAGCACACACCGCAGTCAGGAATGCCAGACGGAGGCTGGCACCCAACCTGGAATGGAGCAAAGGCTGGTGCTCAGAGCAGTCGGGGGGAAGAAGCTGGAGGCAGGGAGGTGGCCGTTGGGTGCTGCAGCTGGTGGAGGAACTGGTGAAGACTGGAGTGAGGTGCAGGCCTGTGCCAAGAGTTAACCCCCTTTGTGGCCTGAGAATGAAGCAATGATTGGGGGGCCGCAATGAGAGAGAGGGAATGAGGAGAGGGAAGGTGTGACGATAACGTTAAATATCCTGCAGTGCTATCTTCAGGCAGACAACTACTTCCTGTCACTTGAGATGTTAATTTTCTCTCTTCGCAACATGTAGAGTGGTATTCCACTCGTTGGAAAAAGCCTTTCAATTTGTCACATTAATCTGCCAAATTCTTTACTACAGAAGGCTGTTGAAGCTGGATCATTATGTATATTGAAGACAGAGGCAGATAGATTTTTCACCAGTAAGGGAATCAAGGATCATGGGGAAAGGCAGGAACGTGTAGTTGAGGATTATCAGATCAGCCAGATCTCATTAAATGGTGGAGTAGAGTCAGTGGACTGAATGGCCTACTTCTGCTCCGATGTAGGGGAGGTGATGGCCTATGGATATTATCGCTATGCTATTAATCTAAAGATCCAGATAATGTTCTGGGGACCTGGGTTTGAATCCCACTTTAGCAGATAGTGGCATTTAAATTCAATGGTCATCCGGAAATAAGAGTTTAATGATGACCGTGAAATGATTGCTGATTGTCAGGAAAAGCTCATTTGGTTCACCAGTTCTCTTTCGGGAAGAAAACTGCCATCCTCACCAGGTCTGGTACACATGTGACTCCAGACCTACTGCAATGTGGTTAACCCTTAATGCCCTCTGGGAAATTAGGGCTGGGTAATAAATGCTGGTCTGGCCAGTGATGCCCACATTGCCTGAGTGAATTTAAAAAAAGTTAAGATCCTGCCTTCCGCTCTCCACATAGTCCTGTGATTTTTTTTTTCCCAGTACAATGTGTTTATCTGATTCATGTTTGAAATTTATTACTCGATTTACATCCATGTTGTGCAACTTGGGCAGCATGGTGGCTCAGTGGTTAGCACTGCCACCTCACAGCACCAGGAACCTGGGCTCAATTCCACCCTTGGGCAACTGTCTCTGTGGAGTTTGCATGTTCTCCCGATGTCTGTGTGGGTTTCCTCTGGATGCTCCAGTTTCCTAAAAGACATCCACAGGTATGCAGGTTAGGTGGATTGGCCATGCTAAATGGCCAATAGAATGCAGGCTAGGTGGGTTAGGCATGGGAATTACAGGGATAGCGTGGGAGAGATGGATCTGGGAGTGAAGCTCTTCAGAGGGTCGGTGTGGATTTGATGGGCCAAGTGGCCTGCTTCTGCACTGGAGTGATTGTGTTTTCCTTAAAACAATAATCTCTTCATCTCTCCACTCGATTTTTCTGTTAGTTATCTTAAGTCTAATTTCTAGCCTTCCTATTGATCAAAGTAATTGCTCCTCATCTATTAACTCCATCTTGGACACACTTTTTGGCACTTCTACCAGGCAGAGAAAATTGTGGAACTTCCTCTCAGAAAATACATTTGATGTTAGCTCAATTCATACTTTTAAATTTGAGAGCCATAGATTTTGCTTATCAGAGGTATAGCCCAGCGATTTTCTGTAAATTTCTAATTATGGGATATAAAGAGACAAATAGACTGTTTGGCTGCCAGTTAATCATCATCTAATGAATTAATGAAAGTCTTTTCACTTTCCAATTGGCGTAGGAAGGCAGTGTGTTACAAGGATAGGTATGTTGGTTGACAAGGAGCTGGAACTTAGAGTGGGGTTGGCTGCAAATCATGCGATGAAACCCCCAGGAATACATTCAATCTCAATTTGCAATCCTACCGACACCAAACTATAGGAGAGTGTAGTGATTGTAATGAGGTCAGCCAGGTGGACTTCGTAGAATATGAGTTCCCTGATTGGGGCTGTTAATCTGGTCTAAATACGGAGCCCTGGCTGACAGATATAAACAGGAATGTCAGGGTTCTGCTCACTGTGAGAACTGGCTCTGAGGCAGCTGGATCAATGTCAAGAAGAACAAAGAACAAAGAAAATTACAGCACAGGAACAGGCCCTTCGGCCCTCCAAGCCTGCGCCGATCCAGATCTTCTATCTAAACCTGTCGCCTATTTTCCAAGGATCTGTATCCCTCTGCTCTCTGCCCATTCATGTATCTGTCTAGATACATCTTAAATGATGCTATTATGCCCACCTCTACCACCGCCGCTGGCTATGCGTTCCAGGCTCTGCATAAGGAACTTTCCACGCACATCTCCCTTAAACTTTTCCCCTCTCACCTTGAAATCATTACCCCTAGTAATTGAGTCCCCCACTCTGGGAAAAAGCTTCTTGCTATCCACCCTCTCTATACCTCTCATGATTTTGTAAACCTCAATCAGGTCCCCCCTCAACCTCTGTCTTTCTAATGTAAATAATCCTAATCTACTCATCCTGTCTTCATAGCTAGTGCCCTCCAGACCAGGCAACATCCTGGTGAACCTCCTCTGCACCCTGTCCAAAGCATCCACATCCTTTTGGTAATGTGGTGACCAGAACTGTACGCAGTCTTCCAAATGTGTTCAAACCAAAGTCCTATACAACTGTAACATGACATGCCCGCTCTTGTACTCAATACCCCGTCTGATAAATGAAAGCATGCCATATGCCTTCTTGACCACTCTATCGACCTGCATTGCCAGGTATAATGGTATAATGGACCTGAACACCCAGATCTCTCTGTGCATCAATTTTCCCCCGGGCTTTTCCATTTACTGCATAGTTCACTCCACATGTAAGAACTTTCCACGTGTTAATAAAGCGTGACTTGGTGATAGGATACCGGCCACTGTGGAGTTATTTCAGTGGCAATGAGAGAAAAAAAAGAAACATTCCTGAACAAATTCGCTTGCAGCAGTCATCTTTGAGTTGGGGTAAGCATTTATGGCATTGTGTGTTATTTGGGAAGCTTGACTCATTCAATCCTGCTATGGAAGTCTGAGCCCACTATGTAGAAAGAATGCATTATTTATTCTGGCAAATGACATTTGGGGCAGATGAAAAGCAACAAGTAATTCTCCTGACTGCTTGTGGATGCACAGCTTTTTCTGTTATTAGGAGCCTAATATTTCCTGAGGTACCAGATAATAAAACCTTTCAAGTGGTGACAGATTTGTCATAGATCATAGAACCCCTACAACTGTGGAAACAGGCCCCTCAGCCCAGCCTGACCCTTCCCCCTATAACCCACTGAAGCACCACATCCCTGAACTCTATGGGCAATTTAGCATGGCCAATCCACCTAGCATACACATCTTTGGACTGTGGGAAGAAACCAGAGCACCCAGAGGAAACCCACGCAGATACAGGGAGAATGTGCAAACTCCACACAGACAGTTGCCTGAGAGTGGGATTGAACGTAGGTCCCTGGTGCTGTGAGGCAGCAGTGCTAACCACTGAGCCACTGTGCTGCCCCAAAGTGCTAAGGAATTTTAGCCTGTTCTAGTTCTGAGATGCTATTGATTTTACTCAGTAGTTCGAAAACTGGGGAATCCATTTCGGGATTGTTGATGAGGTTAAGCTGACCGGCAGAGTCATGTGATTTTGGTTTAACCCTTAATGGGATGCTGACAGACCATTTGGAATGTGGGATAAATGACGTGACTATGCAAAAGTGCTTACTATCTGAAGCCCAACGAGCCTTCAAACAGGCACTACAAATGGCTTTATCATTGGAAAATGCAGCAAGTGGAGCGTATGATTTACAGGGTATTCCGTTAGAAATGGACACCACCACCAGGCCGACTGAGCTTGGGGAACACCACACGAGTGGAGGCCATTGCGTAGCCTCAGTCAGAACAGAGGGACTCTAGGTTAGACCACAGCAAAACCCTAAAACAAAGCCAAGCTTCAGCCAAACAGTTAACATTATCTTCAGGATCCGGGCCGGCCAGCCATTATAGTCACTGCCAGTGTCTAAACGCAAGACAGCAAAAGTGTCCTACTAGGCCTGAATTGAATGAGAGACCTCATTGGCTGGTATTGAGGAGACTGCACACCCTGGAAAGCCCACCTACATCTGGCTGGGAACAGTTAAATTGCTTAGTGACATCTACATCATAGCCAATCAAAACAAACGTGTGGTTAAGTGGTCACCTGGTTCTGATGGAGGTTGACACTGGCGTGACTGTATCTGAGATTGCAGAGCCAGTCTTTAACAAACTTTGTCAAGCAACTGTTGGATAGGCACATGGATGATAGTAATATGTAGGGTATGCAGGGTAGATTGATCCTAGTAGGATAATAGGTGGGCACAACATCGTGGGCCGAAGGGCCTGTACTGTGCTGTACCGTTCTATGTTCTATGACTCCAACCCTTAAGACCTCGGCTAGACAGAGAACCTACACCGGGGAATCTTTTCAGATGAAGGGTATATCATTGGTTCTGGTCTCTTATGAGAAGCAGCTCATACAGTTGAAACTGATTGTAGTAAATGGCTCAGGCCCAAGCTTGACAGGGCAAAATTGGTTGAGAAAGATTCACTTAGGCTGGATCAACATTTTTCAATCAGTAAATGGCTGCCTGAGTGATGTCCTGATTCAATACCAGGATGCTTTTCAGGAAGGTTTCAGGCCTATCATAGGGGCAAGGCCACCTTGCATGTTGACCAGGAAGCAATTCCACAATTCTGCCATTAGCCTTGTGCACAAAAGTAGAGGCAGAAATCAGGAGGCTGAAAAGCAAAGGAGTGATCAAACCAGTCCAGTTTGTGGAATGGGCAGCACCGTTTATGCCAGTTGTGAAGCCCGATGGGTTGGTTTGCCCTTGTGGGCATTTTAAACAAATAGTAAACTTCTCACAGCTGAATGAATAGGCCCCTACCATCAAGGACTTATACACAAAGCTGGGAAAGGGGAGGGGTTGCTGTCCTTCATGAAGCTGGGCCTGAGCCACGCGTACCTGCAATTGCAGTTTGATGAGGGTTCCTAGAGGAATGCTACAATTAATATCCATGAGGGTTTGTACCAATATAGGAGACTGCCGTCAGTGGTAGCATCAGCCTGTGGATGATGGAGAACATTTTACAAGATCTAACCCAAGTCGCCAGTTATCTGGATGATGTGCTAATAATGGGGAAAACTAATAAAGAACACTTAGAGAACTTGGACATAGTCCTTAATCTTTCCTCCAAGACAGGCAAGCACCTTATAAAAGAGAAAATGTGTGTTCCATGTGCCCCAAGTGACCTACCTGGACTGCAGAGTCAACAAGACCAGGTCACATGTTGGAAGTTAAAGTGAGTACGAACAAAGGTGCCCCGGTTCCTATGCCGGTACTGGAGCTTAAGACTTTCCTTGGGCTGGCCTCCATCCTGGCATCAACTCCTTAAAAAAGGGTCGGCCTTGGAAATGGTTGCACAGCCAAGATGTAGCCTTTAGGGAAGTGATGAAGCAGCGTTCATCATCTAAGGTGTTGGCTCACTGGGATCCCAAGCGAGATCTGGTGCTGACATGCGATGCCTCCCTGTACAGTATTGGGGTAGTATTGGCTCACAGATGGCCCAATGGAGAGGAATGCCCAATAACATGCTTTCTGGACTTTAGCTGATGCAGAACGCAAATACGCCCAGATAGAGAAGAAAGGTTTGGTGGTCATCTTTGGTGTGAGAAAGTTTCACCAATACCTTCATGGGCGTAAGTTTCTAATAGCAACAGACCACATACCCCTGCTAGGTCTACGCAAAGAGAACAGGGCCATTCCAACCATAGTTTCAACGGTCAATCGAATTCAGTGGTGGGCTCTCATTCTAAGCATGTATCATTACAGGTTGGAACACCATCCAGGAAGCCAAGTAGCAAACACAGATGGCTTGAGCCCCTTCCTGCGCACAGATACACCACTGGTGGTGCTGCCACTGGTAGATTCCATCCTGGTTTTAAACTTTCTGGACACCCTTCCAGTCACCGCTGACAATATCAGACTGTGGATGCAAAAAGATCCAGTCCTGGCAAAACTAAAACAGGTGGTGGTGATGGGGAATGGAAAGGGCCATTATGAGCAGAAATGAAATCTTCCTGGACCCAGTGAGACCAGATCACCGCAGAGGACAGCAAATTATTATGAGGAGCAATAGTGCCTGTACCAAGCACTAGATACTGGCAGAACTCCACCAGGGTCATCCAGGGGTTTCCAAAATGAAGATGTTGGCAAGATGTTATGTCTGGTGGCCAGGATTGGATACAGACAGAGCCACATTGACGGTCAGTGCCCAGAGTGCTACCTCCCAAGACAAAAACTTACATCAGCAGTGCCGCCATGTTTGTGGGAACGGCCACTTAAACTGTGGGCTCAGTTACATGTTGACTATGCCAGCTCTTTCAGGGGGCTCAACATTCTTAATCATGCCCATTCAAAGGGGTTGGCTGTGCATAGATTTCACTCATCAAACCCGGGGACGATGATAGCAGGGTTGCGAGCATCTTTTGCAATACACAAGCTCTCCAAAGTGTTGGTCACAGACGACGGGCCATTGTTTACCAGCAGGGAATTCGAGCTCTTCCTAAAGTCGAAAGGCATTTGGCATGGAAGGACAGCTCCGTTCTATCCGTCATTCAACGGTTTGGCAGAAAGAGCAGTCCAAACTTTGAAGGCGGGCTTAAAGTAACAGCCTACAGCTTCACTCGATATCAAACTGTCGTGGTTCCTGTTTGATTATCAGACCATCCCTCATGCAACTGCAGGGACAGCTCCAGCAGAGTTGTTCATGGAGAGAAGAATCCACACCAGCTTAAACCTGATCTTCCTGGACGTGGGGGAGGAGGGTGAAACGGCAACAGGAACTCCAATGCCAGATGCAAGAAAGTTGACTTTAATTGAGCAAGAAAGTTGACTTCAGGGGAAGAGGTTTGGTGCAGAAACCTTGGAAATAGCTCTGCACGGTTAGGAGGCACAGTCAACCCGAGGTCAGATCCCATAACGTACAAAGTTCGAGGAGGTGAGGCAGTCCTGGATGAGCATCTGGGTCCCTTGAAAGCTGCAAACTTGCAAACGAGGCAGGAGCAAAACATACCTGGTTCCATGGAACAGCCGGAAAAACTGTCGGAACCAGTAAGTTCTCCCCCTCTGGTTAATGTCGAAGAGACGGACATGGTGGATGTCGCAGCCTTGATATCTCTACTGCCTGAGGAAGAGGATGAATTTCTTTCAAGTTGCTCAAGGCGCAAGAGGTGGGCTACTATCCGGTACGGGCTGCCTGTATCCGAGGCTGAGTCAGAGGAACCGGACCCAGTGTGTAAGCCCCCCAGGAGAGGCTACAAGGAAAAGAATAGGCCTACATCCCTGGGCTTAGAAGGAAAGGGTTGTAGTGATGGTAACGAGGTTGGCCAGGAATACATTTAATCTCAATTGGCAACCCTCCTGGCACCAAATTTTCGGAGGGTGTAGTGATTATGAGGAGGTCAGCCAGGTGGACCTTATAGAATATGAGTTCCCTGATTGGGGCTGTTAATCTAGTCCAATCAGGGAGCCCTGGCTGCCAGATATAAACAGGAGTGGCAGAGGTTCTGCTCACACTGAGAGCTGGCTCTGAGGAGGCCAGACCAGTGTTAAGTAATATGCATGTGTAAGTAAAGGGTGATTTGGTAATGGGATACCAGCCTCTGTGGGTTTTATCCAGGGGGTATTCTTTTTAGGACAGATGACAAAAGTTCAGTCAAAGCTGTGGATCTTAAGGACAGTCTTGAAGGAAGTGAGATGTGGAGAGAGAGAAGGAGAGATTTAGGAATGGAATTTCAGAGGGTTAGGGCTTGGGTTGTTAAAGTGATTAGTGCGACATATCCTTGTAGGATTGTAGGGCTGGGGGGCTAACAGAGACAGGGAGAGATGAGGCCTTGCTGGGATTTGAAAGCAAAGCTGAATATTTCATCATTGAAATGTTGCTGAACTAGGAGCCAGTGCGGGTCAATGAGTGCAAGGGGATGGAGGAACAGGAATTGGTATGAGTTATTTTGGATCAGGACAATGGATCAGGAATAGGCCATTTGACCCCTTCAGTCTGTTTCACTGTTCACTGAGAACATGGTTGCTCCGAGGCCTAACTCCAATTCTCTTCTTTTGGCCCATATCCCTTAATACCTTTGCTTAACAAAAACATATCTGTCTCAGATCAAGTGATTCAGCACTCACTGCCATTTGTGAAAGAGAGTTCCAAACCTCAACCAACCTTTGTGTGTAGACCTTAAACCTACGGAGGGGGAAATAGAGGGTACGTAGCCTAGGGAGCAATGCTGAGATGACTGTAAAGATAACAAAAGAGTGAATGTTCTACAAACTGCAGAGGTAGTTCTTTTTGAACGGAGATTGTTATTGTGAATGTGGGGCAATTTTGCAGTTGTAACTGGGATGCTGAGGAGCCACACATGCTTACAGCACAGAAAGGGGCCTACTGTCTTGTCACAGATCTGTGCCTTCCTCTGTTCAGCTACTCTGAAAAATGCAGTGGTCTCTTCCTCAGGCACTGCACGCAGTAGAATATTTCAAGCTCACAGTAAAGCAATTTTCTCTTCTGTGCTAATGGGGCTGTCGAATCACAGAATCCCTACAGCGCAGAAAGAAGCCAATCTACTCATCGAGTCTGCACTGACTGTCCGAAAAGCATCTCATCCAGATCCAGCCCTCCTCTCACCCTAGGCCTGTGACTCCACATTTACCATGTCGAATCCATCTAACCTGCACATCTTTGGACATCTTTGCATTTCTAAGATCCAGTCGTGTATTAAATGTCCTCAACACCTTAACCAGAGGAAACAGCTTTCATTATTCACCCTCTCAAAACGCTGCACTGTGATAGCCTCTAGTGGTGACCACCAGTGGGAGAGCATTTAATTATTGTGAGATAGGGATGGGTCAAGGCACTGCAGTTAGCTGGTTGTCACGAACCCCTGCTATGGGGGCAATGGTGTGGCCCTAAATCACCACCGGCTAAAGGAGGAGGGTCACTGGGAACATCTCAGGAGAATAGGACTCATCTGTTTTCATGTGAGACCCTACACCCATCCCTCCAGGAAAGAAAAACGGAAATTACTGGAGAAACTCAGCAAATCTGGCAGCATCTGCGGAGAGAAAGCAGACTGAAAGTTTCGAGTCCAGTGACCCTGGAGCAATGTTGACCAGGAGTTGGGGAATTCCCAAATCTCGTTTGTATATTGTCCATAAGATCAAGTTAACGTGCCATGGGTTCACCTGTAGTCCATTTCAGTGCAAGTTTTATTTTCCCCAACAGGCCAATTTGGTTTAGTGATAGGGGAGAGAAGGATAGATCAAAAGGATGTGTAAGGCTTCAGCTCTACAATGATGATCACTGAAACAAAGTTGAATGGATAATGATGTTCCAGTTGCAATTGACAGAAGGTATTACAGAGTAAAGGTTCACAGAGATGAAATGCTGAAAGGAAAGACTGGGCATTTTATTACTGCACACTTATACAAATGTTTCAATGAGTTGGAAGCTTCTTTCTGTTGATCCAATGGTAGCAATATTTCACAAAACGCAAGTATAATAGTGTTTTCACTTATGCACGTTTTAAAATAGCTCTTAGCTTGATCCTTTTCAACCTAATACTCTCTGATGGGTGGTTGGTTACCTCAGTTGACTGAACAGCACATTGCTGATGTGGAGTGACACCATTAGTGTGGGTTCAATTTCTGTGTAGTTGAGATGACCCTATCTCTCTCTTCACCTGAGATGTAACCTACCAACAATGTCTCTCCCCAAGAGAGAACAGCCCCATGGTCTGGTAAGATTATGGTGACTTTACCTTCAGTCTCTGATATAATGACAAACTTGTCTTGATCTCTCACTGGCTGGAGTGTAGTTAATTAACCAGTTTGTTATTGGCTGAACCATTCTTTGATATTACAGCAGAATTATTTTAGTGGGTTGCCCACAAGTGCCTGCTCAATCGGAAGAGGGCACCATGAACAAACAAATGGTCAAGGACAGTGAAACCTAAAAATAAAATCACAACCTGACAGCCACAATGGGAGAGGAGTGCACTCATTCTGAAAGTCTGAACAAGCTTGGACTCTTTTCACCAGAAGAGAGAGAGGCTGAGGCATAGCAGATAGAGCTTGAAAGAGTGGGCAAAGAGAAATATCTTCTGTTCCAATTCAGGAGAAGCATCTTTACCCAGAGGGTTGTTCAAAAATGGAAGGCAGAGGGCTATATTTGGAGAATATCATAGATGTATTTGTGAGGAAGCTAAATAATGAGATTGAAAGGGATAGAAAAATATGCTGCTAGACTTTTTATTGCAGGGGTTGACGCCACACAATAATCTTTGGATTTTTTATGGATATTTTCTCGTCTCATCAGTAGTTCATAGAATGATGGCATTTCTGTCCAGGCCAGCATTTATTGCCCATCCGTTAAAGCCCAGAGAGCAACTAAGGGCCAGCCACATTGCTGTGGGTCTGGAGTCACATGGACATGAATCAAAGTAAAAACAGTAAATGTCCTTCCCTTAACCTGCTGGAGCAGATGTGACTTAAACCCTGGCTCAAAGGTAGAGACACTACCACTGCACTGTAAGAGCCCTTGGGCTCTTTATAGACTGATTAAGGAGATGACAGTCAAGGACTGCCTGTCTTCAGGCTGAGACTTCAAAGTAATTTATTATACATTAATATGAGATGTCACGATGCATTGTGCACATAGTTACACCAGGCTCTGATCTACAGTTACATTGGGGAAGGATTAATCTATCTACTTTGTTAGTATGTTGATGTCCGCGTTGTAGTGTGGTCTGTCTAGAGTCTTGACTAAGCTTGAGAGTTTTTTTTTCATGTGGTGAGATCCACCTCCACCCACACTGTCTATTTACACTCAGCAGGAAGCAGTTGCATGACATCATCACCAGGTTATTCCAGGGTCCTAATCCCCATACACAACAATAGCAGATGGTAACATCTGAGGCTCTTAGGCAGCGTAAACACTGGCGTACCCAAGATTACATGCTATCTTAGCATAAGTGGAAAAAAAGTAGTATAATAGTTGATGTTACATCCTTCTTAATATAAATTAAATTAAAAGCTCAACAGTCTTTCTTGAGTGCTTACCCATCATGGGACCCCAATCTCCTGGTAGACTGGTAGACTAGACTGCTCAACTTACTTCAATGTAGGACGTTCTATGTTTCTCCAACCTATGACTAGCTAACTTGGCAAAGTGGTTTCTCCAACTTGCCCTGTCTCCAGCAAGCAGGGTAAACATAGGTTAGAACTGTAGGATTGAGGTTCAACCAGAAAATTTAAAGGTAGCTGTCTTGCAAGTCGTCATTGAGCAGCTGCAGTGCCTTGCAGCAGAAAGAGGCATCGAACTTGGTTTCTTTAAGGCAAGGCAAATAACTTGTAGCTTTTGCTGTCTAAAATGGCTCATCGCTCTTCGTCCCTAAATCTTCAGCAGTAGAGGAAAGGCTCTCTGAATTAAGAGTGATGCCAGAAAGCTAAGTCTGAATCATGGGCAAGGTTGTTTCCTTTTAAATTAATTCATGAAATGGTCAGAATTTATTGCCCATCCTTAAATGCCCAGAGAGCAGCTAAGGGTGGGCCCACATTGCGGTGGGCCTGGAGTCACATGTAGTTCAGACCAGGTAAGGACAGCAAGGCATCTGTGAACCAGATGGATCTTTTTATGACAATGGCTGCATGGTAATCATTAAGCCAGCACTATTTTCCCTTTCATTTAATTCAAATTTAGGACTTGAAATTCACATTTCAGATGTTGGCTTGAACCTATGCCTCAGAACCTCGGGCCCTGGACTGATAGTCCTGTGAAATTACCACCAAGCCGCCACCTCCCCTGAAGAGTTGGAGATTGTCGAACATCAATCTATTTTGGAAATTTGACCATTTGACAATCTTCTCCTTAATCAGTCTTTAGAGAGCCCAAGGGCTGTTGTAGTTCAGTGGTAGTGTCCCTAGCTCTGAATCAGGACACCTGGGTTCAAGTCGCACCTGCTCCAGCAGGTTAAGGGAAGGACATTTATTGTTCTTACTTTCTAGAGAAGAAAGACATGGAAAGAATCTTCAGTAGAAAGGTGAGGCACAGTTTTACAACTGAGCAATTCAGGCCTTGTTTCCGTTAAAATCTCTGCTTGGGTGACAGTGAGATCAGGTGCGATAGTTCCATACATTTGAGCCTCCACAATACGCCTGTGGCATCGAGAACCCCAGTGCCACTTTCAATCACTGATGCCTCATAAGACCATAAGACAAAGGAGCAGAAATTAGGCCATTCGGCCCATCGAGTCTGCCCCACCATTCAATCAAGTTCCTCAACCCCAATCTTCCACTTTCTCCCCGTAATCCTCAATCCCCTTGATAATCAAACCTGGTCTTGTTGGGATACCAGAACCTCTGAGGATGCTGGTCTATCCTTCACCCTGGTTTCCTGTACATCAATTAGCTCCACTAATGCATTTTGTTCTTCTTTGGGATGTACGTGTCACTGGGAAATCTAATATTTGTTGCCCTTTCTAATCCTTGTACCATGTAGCTCACAAGGCCATTTCAAAGGGCAGCTAAGGTCCAGCGACATTGCTCTGGGTTTGGAGTTACATATAGGCCAGAATAGGGAAGGGCAGCTGATTTCTCCCCTCAAGGACTTGAGATGACCAGGTGGACTTTTATGACAATCAATGATAGCTTCATGTTCATGTTACTGAGTCCACCTTTCAATTCCAGATTTTATTAATGGAATTTAAGTTCTATGAGCTTCCCTAGCAGGATTTGAACCCATGCATTTTCCTTCTCTTCCAGCCCCCTGCTCCTCACCCTGCCCATCTCCGTCATGAAACACCTCCCATCTTCTTTGTGGTAGTCATTAGTTTCCATGTTTGAGCTGGAAAGTCAGCCTGGATTAATGCTTGGTTGTCATCTACCACCAGTTACATCATAGTGCACTTGTGAGAGATGAGTGTCTCTATCACTTGGTAACCCAATTCCTCATTTAACGTACATCCTGGGCTTTGCCAGCCACTAAAACTTGGTGGCTATTCACTTCAGCGGTAGTGCAAGGTTCCTGGGAGTTGGTGAAATTCCCAACTGAAAAAATTAGTCACTAATAGTCCCTATTAACAAGTACTCACCCTCCCAGCCTGATCGTTAGCAACTCCTTTGTCTGTCCAACTGTCTTTCTCTCTCTTTGGGCTCTATCCTATCGTTTACTCCCTATCCCACCCACCTCTCTAGTTTTGGCAGATAAACTGACGTTTACCCAGCCACCATCAGTTCTGAGGAAGGGTCACCGGACCTGAAATGTTAACTCTGTTTTCTCCTCCACAGATGCTGCCAGACCTGCTGAGCTTTTCCAGCAACTTTGTTTTTGTTCCTGGGAAATGGTACTTGAGCATGCTACGTGTAGAGGCCCTTGGAACCTGGTTGAGTCATTGCTAGAACTCTCCAGACATCCATCTCATTCTTCCATTCTCCTCTCTCCATCCAGTAGCTTCCTCTTCATATGTTAATCCAGTTTCCCCTGAAAGGTTTGTAAGCCCTTCTGCCTCACTGGATGAGGAATTCCTGTTTTCTAGAGTTCTCAGCATAGAGAACAAAGTCGCTCCAAAATGGCACAGGCCTGGTTTTCTGCTCTGGGAGGTGGGGTGGCCAGTGAATGAGCACCCTGGGCCCTCACTCCACTGGTCTATCGTCATGCACCTTGTTCGACAGTTCGGTTGTGTGGGTCTCTTATGTGGGGTGGGGTGGGGGGGTATGTAAGTGGGATGGCACCCTTGGCACAATGGTAGGACATCACCTCTCAGAGTCCTGGTTCCCACAGATTGCCTCACTGCTGACATTCTGGTGGTGATTTGCACCAAGAAGGGGCAGCGGGATGCGAGGGTGGAGATAGGGCGTCTCTCACTAGCTGTGCAGCCGGCAGATAAGACCCCTGATGCCTCAAAAAAATTCCACCCCTCGAGTCAGAGTCAGGGTGGCTGGGAGGGGAAAGGTAGGGCATAAGGAGGAAGGAAATTTGTTTCCAATATCAATAAAAAAAGTACCGATGGAAAAAAAGAATTTCATGAGATAGAATTTTTTTTCATTCATTAATGTAATGTAGGCATCGCTGGCCAGGCCAGCACTTATTGCCCATCCTGAATTGCCCAGAGAGCAGTTGAGAGTCAACCGCATTGCTGTGGGTCTGGAGTCACATGTCGGCCAGACCAGGTAAGGATGGCAGTTTCCTTCCCTCAAGAACAGCAATGAACCAGATGGGTTTTTCCAACAATCGACAATGGATTCAATTGAGAAGGGGCATCTGTCAACCTTTGTCCAGCAGAGAAAAATGATGTTATGCTTAATTGCATTTATTGGGTGCAAACTGTTCTCTTGTAGTAAAAAGCTTAAAAGGTTTGATGTGTTAATAAATGTCCTGATAGGGCAATTGTATAAATCAATTTAGTCAGTTATCTCAGTTGGCCGTGTAGTTGGAGTCTGATATAAAGTGATACCATAAAGCATGGGTCCAATTCCAACACCAGCTGAGGTTACTAAGAAGGACAATCTGCCTCAACTTCTGAGGTGTAGTGACCCTCAGGTTAAACCATTACCAGTTGTCTCCCTGTAATGGGAGGGCAGCTCTACGGTCTGGTAGGACTGTGGCTATTGTACCTTTACGTGTGTGTGTGTGTGTGTGTGTGTGTGTGTGTGTGTGTGTATCTGTTTGTACTTTTCCTCGTCCATGGTTAAACCTTGTCAACTGTTTGCCCTATTGTGGTATTTACGCTTTACTAGCAATTATTTTGTAAAGGAAAGTAATGATTTTCTTGTTCTCATGTTTGCATTGAGGCTGTCTGCTTCACAGTAGCCCAAGTCAGCAAGCTGCCCAGTAATGGGTGTCATGGTGCTAAATCATCACTTTTCCATTAAAGCACGTTATTTTTATGCTCAGCATTACTTTTCCCACATCGCCAGGGACTGCAGTAATCTATGGACTGTCTGACCAATAAGTGTGTGACATGAATTCAATAAATTATGAACCAGAAGCTTGGCTTTGCATGTATTTGCTTACCAACGTGTTTTCTGCCAGTTTCAGAATCCCGCACGCTCCAGTTTCTATTCTATATAAGGCACAATAGGTAACTGTTATCACTTTGCTCCTATTGCTCACAGTGGAAGCTCAAAATAGCCTGCACAGAATTTATTTTTTTAACCCATGAGTGCTAGTGGGAGCAGTTTGATTGAAGCAGCACTGCAAGATTAGGAGCCCCTTCAAATAATGAAATTTCTGCTCTCTTTTTGGAAAGGGAAAGGGATCTTTGCTATTGTTTCTGCTGCTTGTCATGTGGACACAATTTTAATATTTAAAAGACATTTGGACAGATACATGGATAGGAAAGATTTAGAAGGACATAGGCCAAATACAGACAAATGGGAATTTTGGGAAACCTGGTCAGCATGGACAAATTGGACTGAAGGGTCTGTTTCTGTGCTGTATACCTCTATGTCTCTATGTAGAACTCCCTCACGAAGACGCCAAGAAATCTGTTTACAGGGCCCTGTGAACTTTGCTGTCAGTCAACATCATCAAGAACATAAGAAATAGGAACAGGAGGAGGCCTTCAGACTTCTCTGCTATTAAATCAAATCATGTCTGATCTGTTCCAGACTTCAGCTCCTCTATTGTACCAGCTCCTTGTAGCCCTTAACTCGCCAATTTTTCAAACATCTACCTGCGTCCTTCTTAAATACTTTCAGTGCCTCTACAACTCTCAATGGCACACCTCTCTGACAAAGATTATGCCAGAATTCACTACCTTCCAGGAGAAGAAAGTCATCCACATTTGCAGTTTTAAATGACTGTTCCCTGATTCTGTCAAATGGCAAGTCCTTAGTTAGTGGTGCTTTTTTCTAACTCTGTCCAGTGCCAGTCTTTTCGTTTGTCAGCAACTCCCTTCAATTCCAAAACTTTCAGCATCTATACTATTGTCCTTCTGCATCCTATTTAATTTCTGGGAATCATACCTCCATGAGACCTCATACAAGTCAGCATCTTCCTGGGTTGTGCCCTGTCCAGCCTCTCTGTCCAATGCTAATTATGTTGAGCAAATTTCTTAGTTTGTTCACTTTACTTGTTTCTTCTGTTCAGCAGCTCCGTCGCGCTGTCCTCTGAACGCACACTTCAAAGATATTAAGAAAGGTTGATCTCCATCTCCATAAGGTCCACACCTCACATCCAGAGAAACCGGTATTCATCAAACCTTTTTACAAACCAGTTCTGACGAAGGGTCACCGGACCCGAAACGTTAACTTCGATTTTATTTCTTCACGGATGCTGTCAGACCTGCTGAGCTTTTCCAGCGACTTCTGTTTCTGTACGAGCTGGTCCTTGCATTCTTTATTCAGCAACCCTCTCCTTGACTAAACGCAGTCTTTCCATCTCTATCATTATTCCTTGTTGAACTCTTCATTCCTCACCATCCTGCTTCTTTGCATTCTTACACTAGTTCTGGTTCTTTCTCTTGCATGAATATGTAAATAACTTCTGATGGGGTTTTGAGACATCCATCACTTTGGTGAAGTGCTTGAAACATCTCAACAATGTTTCCGCGCAGGGAGTTCTCAAACTTTATAATTTTCTTGACAGGAGAAAATGGGGATGTTGCATCATTGACTGCATTTAGAGTCATACAGCATGGAAACAGACCAACTCATCTGTGTTGACCAGACATTCTAATTTAATCTAGTCCCATTTGCCAGCACTTGGCTGATATCCCTCTAAACCCTTCCTATTCATGTACCCAAGATAACAAGGCGTGGGGCTGGATGAACACAGCAGGCCAAGCAGCAT
>JAHRHZ010000283.1:73573533-73596559 GCA_024137785.1 Ginglymostoma cirratum
TCTGCTCCTATAATGCTGCTTGGCCTGCTGTGTTCATCCAGCCCCACGCCTTGTTATCTCGGATTCTCCAGCATCTGCAGTACCTTTTATCTCTATTCATATACCCATCCAGGTGCCTTTTAAATGTTGTAATTGTGCCAGCCTCCACCACTTTCTCTGGCAACTTATTCCATACACGCACCACCCTCTGCAGAAAAAGCAGCCCCTTTGGTCATTTTTAAGTCTTTCCCCTATCATCTTAAACCTATGTCCTCTTACGTTTTGGACTGCAGACTGTCATAGGATATTTTTGATCTTTCAGGGAGTCAGGAGATGTGAAGAGCAGGCAGAAGATTGACCTTGACTATATGGAATGACAAAGTAGGCTCAAGGGGCAGTGCGGTCTTGCTGTCCTCCTATTTCTTAAGTGCTGATGTTCTTGTAACATTTCCATTCAACAGAGCTATACACTGTAAGCCCTGCCGCTTCAGGGGCTATACTTCAGCCCTATTCAGTAACCTCTGGCAATTGAAATTGGAGATCGAACCCTCGAGAATAGTCTCAGAGAAATGGTTCACAGAAATGGTTGCTGATCTGGTCTGGGTCTACCCCACCTGCTTTTGTCTCCATACCGCCCAATACATTGCACTGTCAAAAAGAGAAACATTGATCTCAAATTTCAAATGAGTGGTTAAGCTAACATCCATTGGGTTTTCTGAGAGAAAGATGCACACTTCCAGCACAATACTCTTACCCTCTGTTTGCTACACACCCTTAACCACCCCCTTCCACACACATACAAAATGGCTATGAGCAGGAGCCAGAAATGTGGAGAATCAGTATGACTTATTCCATAATGTGCTCGACTATCTCCACTGGGTCCAACACTCGCCAAATGCAACCAACCCACGCGTCATACAAATGTTTGGAAGTCAAAATTTTACCCAAACCTGGGAACAGGTGCAGGGCATTCAGTCCCTGGAACTTGTTCTGCCATTCAATGAGACCATGGCTGATCTGTGACCTAACTCCACATACCTGCCTTTGGCCCATATTCCTCATTACATTGACCTAACAAAATTTTATCTATCTCAAATTTAACCCGTGTCCACTGAAATTTGTGGAAGAGACAAACAATTACCGCCCTTTTATGTGTTGAAGTGCTTCCTGACATCTCTCCTGAACAGTCTGGCTGTAATTTTTAGACTATAACCCCCTACTTCTAGAATCCCTAACCAGTCGAAAAGTTTATCTACCCTGTCTTTTCCTACCATAAAGACATGGAAGTATTATTGATTACTGCAGAATACTATTCAAATTTACGATAGACTAAAATGCATTGTTAAAGTATAACAACTGCATCACATTTGACATTTCACAGTCCTGAAAATGTTGTCTTTCTCTTGTTGGAAAACATCACAGTACTGAGTCTCATCTCCAAATTTCAAGCTCAATTGCTTCTGCCATTTCGGTGATGTGTTTCCCTAAGGAACGTTTCCAACACCTGATTTACTTTCAAATGTCCTTTCTGAAGAAGCTGGCCCCATCCTATTATCTACTTAATAATCTAAAATGTAATTAATGATGTTGCTTTAAGGCTCATTTTGATGCAACGTGATACCGACGACTGCTGTGAATGTGCAATTTGCCCAGCGTGACACATGCTCAAACGATAGCTGATTACTGTGAGCTTTCAAGCGAGTGGGCTTCACGAGGCTGAGTTGGCAGCTACTTGCAAGATTTCACCATCCTGACTTTACTTAGAAAGTCACAAAGCGAAGCCACCATCAGATTTGTAGATTTTTATAAAGAGTTTCCTCTGAGCTAGATATCAGAACTGTATAAAATGATGGTAAGGCCACAGCTTGAGTGACGTGCAGTTTGGGAATCCACATTGGAGGATGCACGTGATAGCAGTGGAGAGAGTGCAGAGGAGATTTACCCAGATGTTGCCTGGGCTGGAGAGTTTCAATTGTGAAGAGAGATTGGACAGACTGGGATTACACAGTGTGGAGCTGGAAGAACATAGCAGGCCAGGCAGCATCAGAGGAGCGGGAAAGCTGACGTTTCAGAAATGAAGAAGGCCCCCGACCCAAAACGTCAGTTTTCCTGCTCCTCTGATGCCGCCTGGTCTGCTGTGTTCATCCAGCTCCACACTGTGTTATGATTGACTACAGCATCCGCCGTTCTTACTATCTCTGGACGGACTGGGGTTGTTTTCCTTGGAACAGAGGAGGTTTGAGAGGAGACATGATTGAGATGCACAAAATTTGTGAGGGGCATAGACAGAATAGAAAGGAGGAAACTTTTCCCCTTAGTGGAGGGATCAGTGACCAAGGGGATAGATTTTAGGTAAGGGGCAGAAGTACTAGAGGAGGTGTGATGAAAAGCTTTTTCACCCGGAGGATAGTGGGAATCTGGAACTCACTGCCTGTAAAGGTGGTAGAGACAGAAACGCTCAACTTTTAAGAAGTGTTTAGATGTGCACTTGTGATGTGAAGGCATACAAGCCCAAGTGCTGGAAAATGGGATTATAATCGTTTGGTGATTGCTTTTGACTGGAGTGGATGCAGTGGGCAGAAGGGTCTTTTTCTGTGCTATAAATCTCTATGACTCTATTGTACAAATCAGTATCAATTTTTTGGTGTCACACTGATCCTGTGAGGTGCTTTAGGGCATTCCACCATGTTAAAATGCTCTGTAAAATCAAATGGTTATTGGTATATTGGCCTATAACAATGTCTTCAAAAGCCAATAGGCAGTATTAACTGCTGACCTCTAAAGGTTGCTCACAAAGATTAAGCAATATCTGTGGGATGGATTAGACCTTTTGTGTTGGCAATTCGCATTGGGCGCCAGGTCAAAGTGATTGACCTGATAACAGTGATGTCAACAGGCAAGGCAGACAGCATGTCACAGACAATAAACCAGGAAGATTTTTTTGTTATTCATTCACAGGATGAGGACATTGCTGGCTAGGTCAGCATTTATTGCCCATCCCTAATTTCCCAGAGGGCAGTTCAGAGTAAACCACATTGCTGTGGGTCTGGAGTCACATGTAGGCCAGACCAGTTAAGGATGGCAGTTTCCTTCCCTAAAGGACATTCGTGAACCAGATGGGTTTTTCCAACAATTGATTCACAGTGGCCACTAGACTCTTAATTCTTGATTTTTATTGAATTCAAATTCAAATTCAAATTTCATTCGAACCCAGGTCCAAAGAACATTACTTGGGTCTCTGGATTAACAGTCCAGCAATAATATCACTAGGCCTTCTCCTCTCTGATTAAACTTAAGAACAGGTTTATCATTGACTTTTAACTCTTCTTGAGTAGCTGTGGTGAGATTTGAACCAATGTCTTTGAAGCATCAGTGTGGTATTATTAACCTAGTGACTTTACCACTACACCATCTGCTCCCCCAGTCAGCAAAGTACACTGACTATTTTTAATTTTACAAAAAATGTAAGTGGTGTGAAATAAAGATTTGGACCAGTATTCCCTGTAAGTTGCACATTTGCATGACCGTCCCACAACCCAGGAGGTACCACCCAAGCTGCTTTCAAACTGCATACTCTATTCTTCCAGGTTTGCACGAGTAAGTAAGAAAAGCTAAGGGTCCAACCCATTGAAATGAACAAATCTGCAGAATGGAAATCATTTAGAGGATAGTTGGATTGGATGTGCACATTAAAAGCTGATATTCCTTTGAATAAAAATGAAAAATGTTTCTTTGTAGAATTGTATTGTGGTGAAAAATTGGCATTACACAAATAAATATGTTTTTCTGGGTCAGAGAGATTAGTCAGGAATAGTCATAACTTCAGAAGTTGCTAAAATTCAATTTCACAGTACACAGATATATGGAGAGGCCTCCTGTTGCACAGTGGTAGTGTCCCTCTGAGTCAGGAGGCCCAGTTTCAGGTTCTATGTGTTCCAGAGTGTATAATAACACTCTAAACGAGTTGTTTAGAGAATATCTACAAGGGTACAGGCAAAAAGCAGGAAAGTGTCATGAGATAATGATGTGCTTCTGAAGGCATTGGTGCAGGCCTGATAGGCTAAATGATCTTCTTTTGTGCTATAACAGTTCTGTGATTTATCTTGCTAACGAGGCACAGAATTTTGTCAGTAATATTTCGGTGTGGAAGGGGAAGTTCTGTTCAGCTTCGTGTTCTGAAGATTGTTGTCTGAGGTGGGACAGGGAATCTCACAACACAACATCTGGTCTTCCAATGTAACTGCGATGGTGGTGGTTTCTAAGTTTTACAGGGTGAGGATTGCAAATAGTTTCACTATTGCTTTGACTGTAAAATCCAAGCCAGTATAATTTTGTAAGGTGTTCCACATGTCTTATTTGTTCTGGACTGTAATAAATGCTTTGAACCCAGAACAACACCTCATATTTTTCACTCAATAGTACATCAAATAGATTGCAGCCAATTGTTCTCTCTGGTAACCTTTACCAACCCTTTGATAAGGCTGCAATTCTACCTGACGTTTTTTTGAAGACTGGGAAAATACTTTTTTTTATTGAGCATTGTATTAAGAATGAGCTACTTTAAACCTTGCATTTGGAGAGTTCACCAGTTAGCCTGTATGTAATCTAAAGAACGAGTACTCAACTACCGTCTCGAGACGGCAGGAATAAAATTGGTACTAGCTGTTGGGAGGCAACCCAATAAGATTGTCTTCTAACCCGACAGCACCTTGGGAGGTGATGGAATTCTGTAGGAAGACTGAGGCATGGCACAGTGGTTCAGTGGTTAGCACTGCTCCTTCACAGTGACAGGAACCCGGGTTTGATTCCAGCCTCAAGCGACTGTCTGTGTGGAGTCATTCTCGCCGTGTCTGCGTGGGTTTCCTCCGGGTGCTCCGGTTTCTCCCCACAGTCCAAAGATGTGCAGGTTAGGTGGATTGGCCATGCTAAATTTCCCTGTAGTGTCCAGGGATGTGCAGGCTGGGTGGATTAATAGGTGGATGGGGAACAAAAACCAAAAGAACTGCAGATGCTGTAAATCAGGAACAAAAACAGAAGTTGCTGGAAAAGGTCAGCAGGTCTGGCAGCATCTGTGAAGGAAAAATTCTGAGTTAACGTTTCAGGTCCTGCTCTGAGGAAGGGTCACCGGACCCGAAATATTAACTCTGATATTTTTCTTCACAGATGCTGCCAGACCTGCTGAGCTTAACCATGGGAAATGTAGGGTTATGGGAATAGAATAGGGGGTCAATCTGGGTGGACTGCTCTTTGGAGGGTCAGTGTAAACTCGAAGGGCTGAATGGCCGGCTTCCACATTGTAGGGATTCTATGGTTAATCCTTAGAAGTGACACAATGCATTGGAAGTTCAGTTAAAGCTCCTTGTCTGTAGATGTTGGCATTGGGTGGGTGGTTCCGGGTGGGATGCTTTTCGAAGGGTTGATCCAGTGGGCTGAATGGCCTCTATATCTGCACTGTGGGGATTTTATGTTTCAAAGCAACTGATGGTACATTATTTTAGAGAGGTGTGGGAACAAAGAGACCTGACAAGTCTATATACATGTCTTTGAAGATGGAAATACTGGTTGAGAGCAGCATTTGGGAAGAAGGGTTTAGACCCAAAACGTCAGCCTTCCTGCTCCTCTGATGCTGCTTGGCCTGCTGTGTTCATCCAGCTCTGCACCTTGTTATCTCAGCATTTGGGATCATTGGTTTTATAAACAGAAAATCCAACAGCAGAGCTGGTCAAGGAAGGATGGAACATGAAGTCTGTAGTGGAATTATCCTCTCCCTGGGGCTGACAACAGGAAGTAATTGGGCATATTGTCCCCGAAGAGAAACTCACTTCTAACTCACCACTTGTACAATTGAGATCTGGGTTGGAAAGTACATGTCTAACTTTCTGGGCTTATCGACAGTGAAAGCCCTCAAGTTGTCAAGAAATGACCATCCAAAGGCCTCAGCTCACTCCCTCCCTGATTACCTGCATCCCCTGGCAGAAGAGGAAGGAGGCTAGTTTCTGCAATGGGAAACTGGTGGGGGTGTGGGGTGGGCAGCCTGCCTGCTAGGTTTGGGGTAGGGGGGAGCATGAGGGTGGGCCAGATTGACCCCAGACTGGAGCAATCAGAGGCATGGGTGGTTTGGGAGTTTGGATGTCAAGTGATGGGGGAAGGCATGTGGTCTCTGAAAACCACCCTACAGCCTTGTCTCTGACTACAACCCGCGCAGCACAAGAAGGAGACAAAGACTTGCTGCTAAAACCCCAGAGGTCAGGCTAATACTCTGGGGTTCATAAATTGGAATCCCACGATGGCGACTGGCCGAATTTAAGGGAAATGAACTTACCTCTGAGCCAGGAGGCCCGGGTTCAAGTTCCCCCTTCTCCAGAGGCATGCAAGAGCATCTCTGGACAGGTTGATTTGAAATATTATCATTTACCTGAACAATGAGATTATAATGAGTTGATTATCCATAACATATAGGATCAGAGTTAGGCCATTCAGCCCATTGAGTCTGCTCCACCATTCGATCATGGCTGATATGTTTCTCAACTCCATTCTCCTGCCTTTTCCCTGTAACCCTTGACGCCTCATTAATTAAAAACCCATCTATCTCTATCTTAAATGTACTCTTGACTTAGCCTCCACAGCCCTCTGTGGCTGTGAGTTCTATCGACTCACCACCCTCTGGCTGAAGAAATTCCTCCTAATCTCAGTTCTAAAGGGTTGTCCCTTCACTCTGAGGCTGTGCCCTCAGATCCTAGTCTCTTCTTTTAATGGGAACATCTTCTCTATGTCCACTCTATCCAGGCCTCTCAGTAGTCTGTAAGTTTCAATGAGATCAGGTGATCTTCATGAGTGAGGTTGTGTTAACAAAGCAACCACAGCTTCTGTTTGCCATTTATGTATAATTAAAAAACCAATTCATGCAAAAGTTGAGGAAATGATGTTAAACCATGGGACATCATTGGAGTTATGCTCTCGTCAGGGTGTTTTGCTAATTCTAGACACTGTTTTATAGAGAGGTTGTTGAAGACTTTTCTTGGAATGCTGTTAGGGCTACTGGATTTCAGGAACAAGGAGAGACATGAAAAACTGGGCTTACATCCTTGGGGGCAGGGAAGGTTAAGGGGAGATTTAATAGACACATTCAAAATCGTGGACCTTGCCCTTGAGGAACGAAAGAGAAACACTAGCAGGAATAAAGAATACAGACTGAAAGTTGAAAGTAGTGTGCAAATGAAGCAAGGGTGACATGACACGCATACTTTTTCACATAGCAGTTACGATATGCTATGCACTGCCTGGAAATATGGTGAAGGCAGATTCAATTGAGATTATAATGGTGTGCAAGGATCTGGAGATAAGGCACAAGATTGGCACTCGATAACAGAGCCAAGATGGGCAAAATAGCCTTCTTCTGCAATAGCATAATTCTCTGATTCTGTGAAGGCAATCGATAAAAGGAGCCAGACACAAGCTGAAGTCTTTTTATTGTGCAGTGAGTTGTTAAATCTGGTAAGCATTGCCTGAACAAGTGGTGGTATCAGTTCAATAGTGTATTTTAAAAGTGGTTGGATGAACACTCAGAGGGGATATTTGCAGGACTGTGGGGAAAGCGCAAAGGAATGGGTAATAAAAGGATAAGTGACTCTCAGAGCCAGGGCAGGCACAGTCAACTTATTGGTATCCCTTTGTGCTGCAGAGACTGTCCGTGTTTCATTGTTAGGCTGGAACAGCTTGTTGTATAAGCTTTAATGAACCCCTTTCAATCTCCTCTTCTGTTTCACTCCAATGTAATACTTTATCACCATGACATTAATGACTGCAAACCCAATTAACAACCAAATTTGTCCACTGAAGGATAAGAGATTTTCAGTGTAATTCATAGTGAGAACAAAATGTTTCTCTCCCATGTAGGTTGGCCCCCAAATTTCATCTCATCATTTGTCATCCTATTTATTTTAAATGATGTCTTGTCTGGTACATTCATTTAAAAGTGCCTGATGCATCTGCTCCACACTTCTTTTTCGAGTGATTCATAGACCTCAGGCTTCAGCATTTGCTGAGTGATGCAAATATATCACAGAACATTCCATGCTGCTCTGTTAGAACATTGTGCACGTCTCACTCCCCGAAAATGTGCCCTGCACCTGAAACACTGAGGCTTACTTGTCAAGTTTGATAAAGGAAATTGATACAAGGGTATAACTGGAAATATACAGGTATTGCCACTGCATTCATTGCCAGTGGAAATCAGGCTCGAAGGGAGCAAAGATACAGTTTTGATATTGCATCGCAACACTTCCACACTTTGTATTTGACTATAGCTCCCATGCTGGCACGCAGAATTAATGGGTTTATTCTTTAGTTCCAAAGTTCCTGAGTATTTGTTGAGAATTTTCACAGCTTCAGCTGGAGCCTGTAAACATTCAGCTGCCTTGCGCTCCTACTGGTGAAAGTATCGACCCAGGTCTCTCAGTTCTGTACCAGATCACTGGAAAGAATTCTCTATCTCATCTTTGAATGGTGCTGTTTCATCTTTTGCATCCTCCTAAGAGAGCAGATAGTGCTTCCATTCAACGCAAAGACAGGGACTTATGAGAGTGCAGCACTCCTTCAGCACTGCTAGGAAGTCTAGCTCAATGATGTTGACAAGGTGTGGGTACTCCAACTGTACTGAATCTAATGCCATTACATACTCTGAGATACAATGAAGAATTCAGGTATGTCAATGCTACATGCTCTGCTGTTGAATATAGAGATGAACATTATTGTCTAGGCTCTTATAAAGAATAAGACACTAAATGATGAAGCAGAGGGGCTATCACACCTGCAAAAACATGGCAACAGAAGTCAGAGGATAAAAGAGACAATCACAAGTGTGAGGGAATTGCTCGTTACTGGTTTTGATGAGCTTTGTAATTGAATGGATCCTAGTCATGGTGAAAGTCAATTGTAATAAATTTATAAGGTTACAAACAGGGATGACTAACAATGTATTCATAGACAGGTCTTTATCACTTTGGCAACTGTGGTTTCCTGTGTTTACAGAATGGGCATGAGACCTATTTCTCTGGGGTATCATGCTTACCTCTGAATGAGGAGATTCTGTATTCATTCATTGTCTACAAAGCTATAAAGGAGATTGTCCATTTATCGAGAGCTTTTGACAACCTCAGGACATTGAAAATCCCTTTCCAGACAATAATTGACACTTGTGGTTATAATGTAGAAATATGGCATCCAATGTGAACACAGCCATGTCCCTGAAACAACGTTGTGACAATAATCACATGAACATTTTTCAGGGGGTGTTAGTAGAGGGGTCAGTATTGACTGGAATAGCAGAGAAAATACCTCTGTCATGGGAGCATTCTCATCATTCTGAGAGGGCAAATGGAGCATCAGTTTAATCTCTCGTCCAAAAGACATCACTTGCTTGCCTCAGAGCAATCCTAAAGGGTCAACCCTAGATTCTGTTGTCAACTCACTGGAGTGTGGGGCTTGAACCCTCAAGTTTCTGACTCATTTGAGAGAACCGGGTATTCAAAGCGTGGTACTGTCCTAACTTCTGGGCTGGAAGGACCAGTTCAAGTTCCTACTCAGACTTTGATGGCCTTGGGAAGCGTGTTCACAACGTAGGCAAATATGTTTATTATTAACCTGTAAATCTTTCTGATGTGCTGATAGCAGGCAGTAAGAGTGGGAGAGTTTCCTGGTCAGTCAGAACCATGTCTTAGCTACAGTGCAGTGGCAGTCCCATGCAGGTCTGTTTCATGAGCGATAAATGATCACATGAGCACAAGCCAATGGAGTCATGTCCATTAATTATCCCTAATTACACCTTCCAAATGGTCACTCTTCCTGTGTATGCCTTGACAGTGTGAGACAGCAGGATATTCACTCAGAGATTGACATACAGGGATTTGGGAATGGGGTGAGTAAAAGGCATTAGAGTGTTTGATCAGCCATGATTTTATTCAATTTTAATGGCCTGAATGCCCTTCTCCTGTTCTTGTGTGATTAGGTACAAGCGAATGCCCCTAGTGCCAACCACGCAGGGGGAGATGGTATCTTAGTTGCAATTTCACAAGACCAGTAATCCAAAGGCCCAAGTAAATGTGCTGAGAACATGAGTTCTTATCCTACCATGTTAGCTGATGAAATATGCGTTCAATTATTGAATTGAATTGTTGTCAGTGATGTTAATTGTGAAACTATTATTGATTGTCCAAGGACCCATCCGGTTCATTAATGTCTCTCAGGGTAGGAAACCTGTCAGACCCACAGCAACGTAATTGACTCTTAAATACCCTGTGAAACAGCCTAGGAAGCCATTCCATTCAAGGCCAGTTAACAATGCACAACTAATGGGCCTGACCAGCGATGCCCGCATCTCAGGACAGGATAAAGAATATTCAAAGCCCTGAATATAATGTTCCTTTGACTGTAAATCCCTTCTGCATGTTATTTCCACGGTGAAGTTAGTTGACCTCAGCTAACATGCGGTTTGGGGATGGATAGTGGATGCCCCTGGAGGGGAAAGAAGTTTCCCATTCTCGATCATTGGCCAGACCCAAGGAAGGAAGTCAGGCTCCATTGGTATACCCTTTGCCTGGAATAATCTGTTGTTATTCAGTGTCCAGTCTGACTTGGACATTGTGCAGGATGGTTCTCCACTATATAGGACAAGGGCAGCAGATGCATGAGACCATCCCCGCAACCGCAACCCTCCCCCAACCCCCGCAACAAGTTCCCCTCTTAACCACACTCCCGTCCTGACATTGAAATATGTCACCATTCCTTCACTGTAACTATGTCACAATCCCTGGAATTGGCTCCCTCATAGACGTATGGGCGTCTGAAGCATCAAGTGGGCTTCAGCAGCTCACCACAACCTTCCCAAGGGGCATTCGTAATGAGCAACAAATGCTGGCCTTGCATCAGCTCCCACATCCCATGAAAGATTAAACGATAAGTAAGAAGTTAGGAAATGCATGTGTTAATGTTTTTAGGAAGGAACAGCGGATCCTTGGACGAAGGTGTCAAAGTTGCGTGATCTGCACATAGATCAGTTCAGTACTGCTGGGTTATTCCCATCCTTCCCTATTCCATCAAAGACTTCAGTAAATAAAAGCATTGAGAAGTGATAGGAGGTGCAGTCCTGACCTAGAACATTCCCTACAAGTAATAAGAGGGGAGGCACTGAACTCAGTAAGACTTTCCTTACTGAGGAAAGGAGGAAATGTATGATGACAGGGTTCTCTGGATTACCAGGGCATCTATCTTATGAATGCTAATACTTAAATACAATCCTATCCAGAGATGTAACTTTTAAAAACCTGACGTATGAATATTTTCTCTACTTACAAGTGGCTCCTTTATATTGTCCTGCATCGTGTTCTGACTTGCACGCAAATCAACTTGTAGAAAGACTCCAGAATGGAACCCATTTGCAATGTGGGGAATGTCAGAATAGTCAACCCCTTCAACAACTTTATTAGCATCCTGAAGATACTTTGAGCCCATCTGCTCATCTGTTCCAAGTTGAGGTGTGCAGCCTAGTGATGCACCTCAAAGGGGAAGGAACATTGTTCCGATCAAAGAAAATAAGTTTAACTTAACAAAAAGTTGGTGAAAAGAAACTGAAAAGTAACTTAGCATGCACAGAATTGTCATACTTAACCTCCCAAAGGTCTTCAATCGAAAGCATTACGCAGAGTGAAATATAATAACTGTGAATGGGAAGGTACAGTGTTCAAAAATTACAGCTGGAATTCTATCACGTTGTTGAAAACTTTCTTTTGATTTATGTTTGAAAACAGTCAAAGCCAATTGAAGATGATGGGAAGTCCCATTTCATTTATTTTCATGCTCCCCAGTAGCTCGGAAATGGTTTAAGTTTCAGAGCCATCTGTGCTGCAGCTTAGATCTTGTTCCATCATCATTTGTCATGTTGAAAATACATTGGACTGGAGCAGAGGTTGGTAGATGCATTGAACACTAACATTCGGTCTTCTGAATGTCCAAAGCTATGGAGGTCAGGTGGTTTGGCCATGCTAAATTGCCTGTGGTGTCCAGGGATGTGTAGGTGTTATGGAGATAGAGTAGGGGTCTGGGTGGGATGCTCTTCAGAGGGTTGGTGCAGCCTCAATGGGCCAAATGGCCTCTTTCTGTACTGTAGTGATTTTATGATCTATAATCTATGAATGGGAATGAATTGCAAATGATTCACACTACAGCACACAGAGTGCAAGCCCTTGATTTCAGATCCTTCCACAGTCTCACTCGTCTCTATCCTTGTGCTGTAAATAACATTGCTATTCATTTAGCTGATGGCTTGAGTGAGAGCGGTGAAATGTGACTTCAGCCCTCTATATTATGTGTGTCTCAATGCAAACTGGAACTCCAGTCGTGCATTAGAGAATGCTGCTAAATTAGGTATAGAATTTTAGTGCTTTCCAAGTCAGTTTGAACTCCATGCATAGGTCATAAATACCTGCTGGTGTCAAGAGTTATGCCATAGAATGTTTCCTCCAGGTGCTCCGGTTTCCGCCCACTGTCCAAAGATGTGCAGGCTTGATGGATTGGCCGTGCTAAATTGCCCGTAGTGTCCAGGGGTGTGTAGGTTAGGTGGGTTACAGGGAGATGGGTCTGGGTGAGATGCTCTGAGGTTTGGTGTGGACTTGTTGGGCTGAAGGGCCTGTTTCCACACTGTAGGCATTCTATGATTTCTATGAATGTTGAGCTACAATTAGCAAGTGTACCTTGTGTGGAAACGTGTGGGTTCCCCTCAAAGCCAGTCACCATTCTGACTTGGAAATAGACTGCTGTTCTTTTGCCGTTGCTGGCTCAAAATCCTGGAATTCCGTCCCTATTGCCACTGTAGATCTACCTACAGCACATGGACTGCAGGGGTTCAAGAAGGCAGCTCACCAAAATCTCCTCAAGGGCAATTAGGGATGGGCAATAAATGCTGGCTCAGCCTACAATATCCACATCCCTCAAATGAAGTAAAAAAGCAGCTGCAACTTGTAGCATTAATGCCTGGCAGGAGAGTTACCAGAAAATCTTTGACACCAAGTCACATAAACAGTTATGTGGAAGATGAGGTAATGGTGGCAGAGAAATGGAGGTGGTGGTGAGAAATATCTTTAGGGACAAGAGTGTATGAGCATACTGCTTGAAGATAAGCACATTTTTATGATGTATCAATGCAACAGTAGTCAAACTGTTCGGGAAACTAAGCTGACTTGGAAATAGATTGCCGTTCCTTCACAGTTGCTGGGTCAGTCCCCTCCCTAAGGACATTGTGAGTCTACCTACAGCACATGGACTGCAGCGGTTCAAGAAGGCAGCTCACCACCACCTTCTCAAAGGCCCAGCCAATGTCACCCACATCTCATGAATGAATTAAAAAAAAACCTCTTGTGGACATGGGTCCTCCCACATCTCAGGCCTACATGTGACTCCAGACCCTCGGTAATGCAATTGACTTTTAACTGCCTTCTGCCAATTAGGGATGGGCAATAAATGTTGCCTTGTGAGCGATGCCCTCATCCTGTGAATGAATAAAAAAAAAGAATTATGTGACTGAAAGAGAGTGAATTAGCCACCGTTATTTAATGTCAAAATTCATTCTGTTTGTTGTTAGGTATGTGTTTAGATTGGTTCCCCGCATCAACATGGTGGTTCAGTGGTTAGCACTGCTGCCTCACAGCACCAGGGACCTGGGTTTGATTCCACTCTCAGGCAACTGTCTGTGTGGAGTTTGAGCGTCCTCCCTGTGTCTGCGTGGGTTTGCTCCAGGTGCTTCAGTTTCCTCCCACAGTCCAGAGCTGTGCAGGTGAGGTGGATTGGCCATGATAAATTGCCCCATAGTATGCAGGGATTTGAAGGCTAGGTGGACCAGCCAGGGTTACAGGGGTAGGGTAGGTGGTTGGGTCTGGGTGAGGTGCTCTTCGGAGGGTTAGTGTGGATCCAACAGGCCGAATGGCCCTGCTTCACGCTGGAGGGAATCTATGATTCTATGATGTAAAATACCTTCTGAATAGTGCCCTTGGGATCATTTACCCCCACCTAAGAGGACAAGTAACGCCTTGTATTTTTGATCTTAGAGCAAAAGAGGGCACCTCTGATAATACAGTGCTCCCTCAGTCCGTACAATGCCCCTGTCATCCCATTGATATGATGTGACCAGCTGGTGTGTTACGGACGATGCTAAAACAGATAATCAGTCCTTGAGTGCCAAGCTGACAGTACCAATTCAAGCAATACCTTTCCTTCCATTGCCTCAATTTGACTTTGATTAAATATGACATTATTTGCTCAACTGAGCAAACGGTAGATTCAAGTTATGGAAAGGATTGGAGCATCTTTAAGTGCTTGATGTGTCACTTTCCTGTTCTGCCAAATGCTTTCTCTTTGGATCCTAAGGTGCTGACTGGTTGAGAAAGCTTGTTAGTAGTCATTGTCAAGCTGAGCAGTTGAACAGTGAGCCTGGTGCCTGAGGGTAGGCAACCTCAAGATTCACAACCCATCAGCATCTTGGGGATAGCGGGGTCTAAATGTGGCAAGAGGAAGAGAACATCTGAAGTAAAATAAATTTACTCCCATATCATTAGAGTCATTGACCCCCTGTCTCTGTAAACAACTTCGCCTCACGACTTCACTGTTTTTAAAAGAATGCCTCTGACGATGTTTTGTTTACTTAATGTTGTGTAAAGACTTTAGGACCCTCAACTAAACTTACGAAGATGTCGTGGAGCTGCTTCCCAAAGGGCATAAATAGCACAGTGCAGGTGGATTTAACTAGACTTGAACTAGATTTGAGAATAGAAATACACACATAGCTAACAGTCTTTTAAAAATTTAAGAATTCAAAAACAAGAACAGAAATTGCTGGAAAGGCTCAGCTGGTCTGGCAACGTCTGTGGAGAGAAATGCTTCAGCTTCATAATCATAGAAATGTATGGAAACAGATCCTTCGGTCCAACTCGTCCACGCCGACCAGGTATCCTAAATTAATCTAGTCCCATTTGGCAGCATTTGACCCATATCCCTCTAAACCCTCCCTATGTATCCAGATGCCTTTTAAATGTTGTAATTTTACCAGCCTCCACCACCTCCTCTGGCAGTTCATTCCATGTACGCACCACCCTCTGTATGAAAACGTTGCCCCTTAGGTCTCTTTTAAATTTTTCCCCTTTCACCTTGAACCTATGTCATCTAGTTTTGGACTCCCCTACCTTGGGGTGATGACCTTGACTATTTACCCTATCCATGCCCCTTATGATATTATAAACCTCTATAAGGTCACCCCTCAACCTCCGATGCTCCAGGGAAAAATAGCCCCAGTCTATTCAGCTTCTCCCTGTAGCTCAAACTGTCCAACCCTGGCAACATCCTTGTAAATCTTTTTTGAACCCTTTCAAATTTAACAACATTTTTCCGACAACAGGGAGACCAAATGAGTTCTGAGTAAGAATGCACACTAACAGTCAGTCTAAATCAGCAATGTCCAGTCACATTCTACGAATACAACTAGATTAAGATCGTCTCTTCAACATTCCATCTGAGACATCTTGCTTTTTACAATAATGTTCAATTTTTTGTTTCTCATGTTAAGTGATCTAACTGAAGGCTGAAGAGTTTCAAAGCAGTACATCATTAAATTGCAAGCAGTAAGACAAGTCATTCAGGCACAGCAAGTTTAATTTTTCCAAGGCTGTAAAGGTAAATTCACCACAGTCCCAAAGGACCATAAGGCTGGACTCTCTTTAGAGAGAGCTGATTGTTGGTGGTTTAACCTGAGGGTCATGACCCGTCGGGTAATGGGAGAGATTGAGATGAAGAGTGCTTCATGGTAACCTCAGCTGATGTTGAACCCACATGGTTGGCATCTCGAGCTGTCCAACCATAAGCCTCTAACTTCTAAAAGGTAGAGAAGTCAGAAAGCAGGACAAGCAATCTCATGGATTGGAGATCCCAGGAAAGAGTAGGAGATGAGAAACCTGATTTCAATAAAGAATTAAGGAGCACAGGTAAGGAATGTGTAGGATAACGTGTTTGAAGCTCAGAATTAAGTTCCCAGGAGTGCTAAATATAGCAATGATGGCCAAACGCAACAAGATAGGAAAGGAAACAGAAAAACTGCGGATGCTGAAATCCAAGGTAGACAAACAGGAGGCTGGAAGAACACAGCAAGCCAGGAGAAAAGGAATAGTTAACGTTTCAGCTATTAGTGGAAATATCGAAACTCAATGAGTTATATAAATAAATAACGGTTCATTTTTCTGCATGTCAGTACTCAGCTAATGGCACTGTCACCTCTGAGTTACAAATTCCAGGGTTCAGGTCCCACTCCAGGACTTGCATACAAGAATCAAGGTTGGCATTCTGTAGAACCATAGCAAATTTATGCTACTAGAAAGAGGCCGCTCGGCCCATCATTTCTGCACTGGCTGAGAAATACGCCACCCAGTCTACTTTCCAGCATCTAGCTCGTCATTCTGCAGGTTACAACATCTGAGGTGTTCATCCTTTTGAATGAGTTGAGGCATTCAGTCTCCATTACCTTTTCAGGCAGTGACTTCAAACCCTTATTATCCTGAGGGTGAATCATTTTTCCCCCATTTCCTTCCTAATATTTTTATCAAACAATTTAAATTTATGCTCCCTGGTCATTGACCCTTCTGCTAGAGTAAATAGCCCTTTCCTATTCACTCTATTCAGAACTGACATAACCTTGTAGACCTCAAATCTCACCACAACCTGCTCTGTTTCGAAGAGAACACCATAGCCTGCCCCCTATTTCCACAAAAAACTGTATTTTTCCAGTCCTTGTATTCTTGTAAATCTCTCTGTACCCTCTCTGGTGTAATTATATCCCTTCTGGAATGAAAGAACAAAGAGTGACCAGAATTGTACACGATACTCTAGTTGTGACCTAAGTAGTGTTTAGTGGATTTCCAACTGAACCTCCCTGAACTTGTAGTTTATACCTCAGCTAATCATAGAAAATAGGAGCAGGTCTAGGCCATTTTTGCCTGCCACTTTGAGCCTGATCAGCCATTCAGTATAATCATGGCTGATCGTCCAACTTGGTTCTCTGTTCCCTCTTTCTCCCTATTCCGTTTGATTCCTTTAGCATCAAGAGCTATATCTAATTCATTCTTGAATACATTCCATGTTTTGGCCTCAACCACTTTATGTGACAAAGAATTCCACAAGGCTTACCATTCTCTGGGTGAAAAAAATTCTTCTTCATCTCAGTCCTAAATGGTCCATCTTGTATCCTCAGACTGTGATCCCCTGGTTCTGGACTGTCTGGCCCCAGGAACATCCCTCCTGCATTTGCTTTGTCTTGTCATAGAGTCATAGAAACCATACAATCCCTACAATGTGGAAGCAGGCCATTCATCTCATTGAGTTCACACCAATCCTCTGAAGAGCATCCCACCCAGGCCCACCCCCTTGTGGGTCCTGTTAGAATTTATAAGTTTTTGAAATTTTCCCAATATTCTTCTGCGGTGAAGATAGTCCTGCTGGTCCAGTTTCTCTTCATACCTCAATCCTTCCATCCCAGTAAGGATTCCATATATCTTCTTAGCCACCCTATTGACCTGGCTTGCTACCTTCAAAGATCAGTGAACTTTTGCTCCAAGGTCCCACATATTCCAATGTAGTGCTGAGGGAGTATCGGTGTTCCTCTCTTTCAGTCAAGATATCATACTGAAGCCTCCTCTGCCTATGTGGGTGAATGTTAAAAGAAAACACATATCCCTGTTTAGAAGAAGAGTTGGGAGGTCATCCCCAGTGTTCTAGTTAGCATTTTGCATTTATTCAGCATCACTGAACCAGATTTTCTGCACATTACCACATTGCTGTTTACGAAAGCTTGCTGAGTGCAAATTGGCTGTCATGTTTCTTACATGATAGCCATGACTACAGTCCAGGAAGTACTTAATTGACTGTAAAGTGCTAAAAGGTATTCTTTAAAAACACCATAAAATGCAACACTTTTATTTTCAAGAGATAACAAGGTGTGGAGCTGGATGAACACAGCAGGCCAAGCAGCATCAGAGGAGCCGGAAGGCTGACGTTTCGGGCCTAGACCCAGCCTTGTTATCTCAGATTCTCCAGCATTTGCAGTTCCTGCTATCCCTGAAGCACTTTTATTTTCAATTTTATTTTCTTTTCTCTTCTTTTTCTATCTTCCTTCTTCTTCATGCTCTTAATTTTTTTTGTTCTTCTTCCTCCTCTCTCTCCCTGTCTTCTCATATCTCCTAGCACTTGACACCAAACTGGTATGAGCATTCAAGTAAACCGAAAACACAAATCCAAGGGCAGTGATAGCAGTAAATTCCTTATCCATGATCCCAATCCTCTTGACAGAAAGAGCAGTGAGATACAGGTGAAAAGCAGGATGTTGTATTGGCAGGTCTGGGCGTGTTGTTTTCATGTTCATTCATGGAATGTGTCCATTCCTGCCAATTAATTGCTGATCCAATTAATTGTTGAACAGTGACTTTCTTTCTAGCATCGCATTTGTAACTGAAGCATTCATCCTTCCTATAGACTATCAAGTTGTCGTACCAAGTGTTGTATTTGATCTAAGTATCAGACAAACCAGATCCTAGTTTGGGCAACTTGTCGTTGCTTTTGTCCAATTACTGTTGTTACTAGAACCTGGAATGACTAGGCTATCTTCTGAAGAAAGGTTTGACAGACCGGGACCATTTCCATTGGAATTTAGAATACTGAGGGGTGACTTTGATAAAAGTTTATAAGATCCCAAATGGCCTTGACGTCTGGAGGGTGAAATGATGTTTCTTCGTGTGGATCAGTCTGGAACTAAGGAGCGCTGTTTTAAAATTAGGGTTCTCTCTTGTAGGACCAAGGTGAGAATTATTTTCTGTCAGAGGGATGTGTAACTTTGGAAGTCCCTCAGAAGGTGATGGAGTCACTTACTATTTTGTAAGACGGAGGTGGATTGTTTCTTGTTAGGCAGGAGAATTAGGGATTTTGAGAATGGGGAGGCAATAGGCTATTGGTATTATCACTACACTATTAATCCAGAAACTCAGCTAACATTCTGGGGACCTGAATTCAAATCCCACCATGTCAGATGGTAGAATTTGAATTGAAACAAGAATCTGGAATTAAGAGTCTAATGATGACCATGAAACCGTTGTGGATTGCTCGAAAAACTCATCTGGTTTAGCAACGTCCTTTAGAAAAGAAAATCTGTCATCTTACCTGGTCTGACCTACACGTGACTCCAGACCCACAGCAATGTGGTTGACTCCTAACTGCCCTCTGGGAAATTAGGAAATGCAATAAATGCTGGCCCAGGCAGCAATGCTCACATCCCGTGAGTGAATAAGAAAAAAGACTCAGAGGTTAGTGGGGATAGATGGGATGATGGAATTTGGAACACAAGTAGATCAGCCATGATGCTATTGAATACAGCGGGCTAGAGGGATCAAATAGCCTACCTTGGCTCCTAATTCACATGTTCATATTTATGTTCTCATGTTCTTATGTTACGGTACTTCAGTTTTTAAGAGACATTTAAAATTACAAGATTGTGAGTCAGTCTTGACCATGAGATTTGGTCAAGCCTTCCAAGCAGGCTACGGAGTGGGGAAGGTTGCATTGTTATGAGACACTCTGTGATGGAGCCAGAATCTCTCAAAGTCCACCCTATTTTTGTGCCTTCCTGAGCTCATAATTATCTTGCCATTGATAGCGTTCGTACATTGGTCCTGATTGTACAACATGCAATCCTTTCAATCAAAGACTGGCCGAGAAGCTGACAAGCACCTTTATCAGCAAACATTCGGCTGAAAATTGGAGATTTTAGAATAAGCTGTTAGATTCAAAATTAATCTTCTGTGTGCATTGACGCTCTTGAATGTACCACACTTATAGTTCAAGGTATAAAAAAACTTTATTATTAAGTTTAACTTTGAGGAGTCATTATGAAACTGTGTTTTGTTAAAAAAATGCATTCCAAATGGGCAGTGAAAGTGGAAGGGGGTGAAAACAAATAATAATTAAGTCTTGCTTTTGGCATAATTTTGAAAAAGCTAACAATACCCAGCTTGAAGATAAAAACAACAAAAAGGAAGGCTTTTGCAAATATGTGTTGGAGTGAATGGCTGGCCAAGTTTGTGTGGAAAGCCCATTTGGTGAAGTGTAGATGTGCAGGAACTGAATGGTATCAGCTCAGAGTAACTATTACATTTGCTGTACCCGACACTCTCATGAGTAAAATAAAATTAAAGCAGTTGGTTCTCCACTGTTAACACTGTGTGATGTGAGGCACTTATAAAAGACTGTTAACGTACAAAAGGGAGAAGCTTCATCTTGTGTCAAGAAATGCAACAAAACCCATAGTCTCCAATTTGCTGTTTCTTAGGTCCTTGATCAGGCAAGGTTGAACAAATCATGGTTTTCAGAATAGAATAGAATATCCTTTATTGTCATGTGTACTCCAGTACAGGAGTACATTGAAAGGGTTTTATAATGGTTGCCTTTAATGGTGTCATCTTAGGTGCAAGTACCTTGGTACAAATCTTGGATACAAAGAGGAATAAAAGGAATAAAAACAAAAATAGTAACATTATTTACACTGTCGAAAGAAATAAGTTAGAAATGAGGTAGTTATAACATATTGACATTACAGTCCGTTAGAGAGTTTCAAACAGTAGCAGCTGAGCTCATGACCTGACCACCCGTGCCAGGCCCGAGTCCAAGGACGGACCTGCTCCGCTCCGGGCTCCATTCTGCCCCTCACCAGCACTCAACTGCAACGAGAACTATCAATCTTTTTTTTTAAACTAAATAAAGTGTAAAATGCACCACAACTAAATACTTATGGTAGCAGTTTATTAAAGAATGAATCATATTAAAAACTTTCACAAGCTTTTGTTAACAAATTGTATATGATTGTTCAAATTTTAGTGTCTTTTCTCTCTTGAAGAAGTATCATTTAGGCATCCATGTTATATTCACAAACTACATATGTTGCCCTTAAATATGATATCTTTTCTTAGTAGTTTTGAGGACAGTTTTGCGTTTCGTTTTCAATTGCAGTCACGGATCTCTGCCTGTGTGCCGTAACTCTGCAAAACAATATTATATTTTTTTAACATGTTAAGCTTGAATGAGGATATGGACGACATCAGCCAGGCCAACATTTGTTGCCAGTCTCTCATTACCCTTGAAATGATTGGAGGACTAGGTTATTTAGGGGTCAAACCACAATGCTGTGCATCAAGAGTCACATGCAGGCCAGATCAAGTAAGGATGGCAGATTCCCTTCTGTTAAAAAAAATTAGTGAACTGGATGGGTGACAATGGTTGCCATTAGGCAAGCATTTTTATTCTAGATTTTTCTTGAATTCCAATGTCATCATGTTGCCCTTTGAATCCATGTTTCCCAGAAAATTAGCCTGGGGCAATAAAAACAAATTGCTGGAGAAACTCAGCAGGATTTGTGAAGAGACAAACAGAGTCAACATTTTGAGTCCAATATGACTCTTCAGACCAGAAAGTCTAAAGCTCTGAATTACCAGGCCAATGAGGTTTCCATTCCTCACCTCCCTCCCTTGTACAGTGGCTCCTATTAAATTGGGTTGCATCCCTTTCTTATATTAAGCCTCCCATCCTCACTTTCTTCTGTTCCCATTATTCTGCTGCATCACTGACAAGACAGATGATTCAACAGATCTTGGTTTCACTTTGAGCTTTCCCCCATTTTTAAGGGAAATCTCCTGTCCTTGACTTAACCAGTGTCAGGTCTGAAGGGTGAAGCCAGAAGTCTGCCTTGTAGGGCACTGGGCTTTCAGATTGCTGAAGTGCTCCCACCGCAGTCCATCCTCAAGGCCATGCATGAGGCTACAGCCTGGCTGGATAAACCTTTCAATTTTACTTGGGTAATTATTTCAGCTCTTTCCCTCGCTTGTGGAAGAGGATCCAGCTGGCCAGCTCCTCTCCCACAGTGTGGCCACAGCTGAGGCACATGGAGATGGTTCCAAGATTGATCCACAGCCAAGTTCACCTCAATCATGGCTTTGTATTGACACCATAAAGGGAGGCCACCAAGAATATAAAGCTGAGTAGGGTGTGTTCATCAGTATCATTCAATTATATAGGTCTTCCAAAATAATAGTCCAAATGTCGATATTGTTTAATATAAGTAGCTTTATTTTGATTACGGAACCTTTATGTGATCATTAGCCATGATCATCGATAATTGAGTACAAGATGCATCTTAATTTCATAGGAACATTGCGTTGAAGATAAAAAGGTCATTGAAGCTCAAATCATTGGGATGTTCCTCAGTTCTCCAAAGTCACTAGCATCTCTTTGTGACTTGTAGCTATCCACATATCTCACGCACTCTTAGAACCAGAACATCTGAAAATTCTTTATTGTGAATCTAAGATGGATGTGACCATATTGAGATTAGTGGGGGCAATATTAGGTCAGAGACAGTAGGAACTGCTGATGCTGGTGTCTGAGATAACAAGCTGTGGAGCTGGAGGACCACAGCTGGCCAGGCAGCATCAGAGGAGCAGGAAAGCTCACGTTTTGGGTCTGGAGAAGTGTCTTGAAGAAGGGTCCATACCCAAAACATCAGCTTACCTGCTCCTCTGATGCTGCCTGGCCTGCAATATCAGGTCAGATGTCTTGCTACATGTTGTATTTGTTTAAATGGTTGATATTAGGGCTGTAATAAAGGTTTGTTTGCAAGACTTTGGAGGGTAGAATCAAAATGTTGTGCTCCGTTGCGATGAGCATGTGACTAAAAGGTAGATTGCACTCTAGCTGATAATGGAGGGTCAGAGATTTATTAAATGGAAGTTTCACAGCAGATGAGATAGTAGGAACTGCAGATGCTGGAGAACCAGAGGTAACAAGGTGTAGAGCTGGATGAACACAGCAGGCCGAGCAGCATCAGAGGAGCAGGAAGGCTGACGTTTCGGGCCTAGACTCTTCTTCAGAAAATCTTCAGAAAAAATCTCAGAAAATTTCTCTGAAGAAAGGTCTCGGCCCG
>JAHRHZ010000283.1:73596959-73620219 GCA_024137785.1 Ginglymostoma cirratum
GGTCTCGGCCCGAAACGTCAGCCTTCCGGCTCCTCTGATGCTGCTTGGCCTGCTGTGTTCATCCAGCTCTACACTTTGTTATTTCACAGCAGCTGCTTGCTTTAAAAATTTAAGGCGGAAACAATAAGTCTTTAATGCAGCCCTAATAAACATAATGTCAACAGGCTGATCATGAATGTGTAAAGTAATACCTTTTGCCCAACACCTTTCCCAGGCAAAGGACCAGAGACAATTTATGCTGGACAAAAGCTCAATGACAACGACTGGCACACCGTTCGAGTGATCCGCCGAGGGAAACACCTGAAGCTGATGGTCGATGAAGTCACTGCAGAAGGTACAAGCATCTGCTCCTTTTAAACAGTCTATCTTTTTATTGTCAAGGACGAGATAAAACTTCACATGTTAAATATTTTAAAAGTAGATTACATTGTCTGCAGGAACATACGATGAAGTTGACGCGATTTCATCCATAGTTTTATTGATTGTGCAGTGTGTGATAAACCTTGAGCTCAGTGTAAATCAACCGCAAAAAAAAGTCCTTTAGTAGGAAGACAGAGGTGAACAAAAATTCCCACGTGGGCCAGACATGTTGAATGGCCTGTTCCGGTGCTGAGGATGTGCGAGCAATACAGCTTCAGCAATCATCTAGATTCTTTTTCAAAGGATCCTTCAAATGATCTTTCAGTTTCCTAATTCAGGTGCGAAGTTTCACTAATAGCCAGATAAATCGTGGTTTTAATAGGGCTTTGATTGAACATCGCATCCAAGAAGACAGCAACTAACAACACTGTAGTGCTCCCTCAGTACTGGTACTGATGTGTCAGCATAGATTCTGGGGCTCAAGTGTCAGAGAAGGGGCTTAAAGTGACAACCTGCTGAATGAGAGACAGGAGTGCGACCCATAGACCCAAGACGGCTGTTACCTCTGACAGTCTTTCATCCCAGATACCAAAATGACTTCTATGTTTGTACCCTGAAGTTTTCACCAAAATTGAATTCATTTTTTTTTTCTGTAAAAGCCACCTATAAGTGTCTACTGGATGTTAGGAATAAACATTAACGAGCTGTAGTTAGCTCTGTCTCAGGGTTCAAACCAGGCAAGAGATACTGGTAACCTCAACGTTGAACATCTTGATGTACTGAGCCTCCACAACCGTTTTGGGGAGAGAATTCCAATGATTCAGCAATCTCTGAGTGAACAAATCCTCATCATCTCAGTCCCAATTAGCTGATCTCTTCCTCTGAGACTGTGTCCCCGATTCTAAATGAACACCCAGAGAGAATTTCAATGAGATCACCTACGATTCTTCGAAATTGCAGAGGATATATGGCTAGTTTATTTAAACTTTCTTCATAAGACTGTCCCTCCACCCCAGGCATTCGGTCTGACACAAAGATGCAAGTTTCTGAAGTCAAACCACTTGTAAACCATTAAATGTTTTAAACTTCAGCAGTACATAAATAGCACTGCAGGCCTGCTGTGTTCATCCAGCCCCACGCCTTGTTATCTAGCACTGCACATTCATAGCATTGATCAAATAGCACATATTCCAGTGAAAAGGAAGGACTGTAAGAAAAGGAGTAATCTGCCATGGGTGTCTAAGGAAACAAGGGAGGCTATCGAATTGAAAGAGAAGGCATACAAAGTGGCCAAAAACAGCATGAAACTAGAAGATTGGGAAAACTTTAAAGGTCAACAGAAAGCCACAAAAAAAGCTATAAAGAAAAGTAAGATAGAACATGAAAAAAAACTAGCCCAGAATATAAAGACAGATAGCAAAAGTTTCTATAAATATATAAAATGAAAAAGAGTGGCTACAGTAAACGTTGGCCCTTAAGAGAATGAGAAGGGGAATTTAGTTATGGGATATAATGAAATGGCTGAGGCATTGAACAGGTATTTTGTATCGGTCTTCACAGTGGAGGACACTAATAACATGCCAGTAATTGACATAGATACGAAGGTAGGTGAGGACCTGGAAACAATCATTATTACGGAAGTGTTGGGCAAGCTAATGGAGCTAAGGATTGATAAGTCTCCTGGCCCTGATGGAATGCATCCCAGGGTGCTAAAAGAGATGGCGGGAGAAATAACAGGTGCACTGGCGGTAATTTTCCAAAATTCGCTGGACTCTGGGGCAGTTCCAGCAGATTGGAAAACAGCAAATGTGACGCCACTGTTTAAAAAGGGAGTAGACAAAAGATGGGGAATTATAGGCCGGTTAGCTTAACCTATGTAGTGGAGAAGATGCTTGAGTCTATTATCAAGGAAGAAATAGCAAGGCATCTCGATAGAAATTGTCCCGTTGGGCAGACGCAGCATGGGTTCATGAAGGGCAGGTCATGCTTGACAAATCTTTTGGAGTTCTATGAAGACACTACGAGCAAGGTGGACAATGGGGACCCAGTGGATGTGGTGTACCTGGATTTCCAAAAGGCCTTTGACAAGGTGATGCACAGGAGGCTGCAGCATAAGATAAGGATGCATGGCTTTAGGGGTAAAGTATTAGCATGGATAGAGGATTGGTTGACTAACAGGAAGTAAAGAGTGGGGATAATGAGTGCTATTCTGGCTGTCAAGCGGTGACTAGTGTGTGCCTCAGGGATCGGTGTTGGAAACGCAATTATTTACAATTTATACAGATGATTTGGAGTTGGGGACCACGTGTAGGGTGTCAAAGTTTGCAGATGACACTAAGATGAGTGGCAGAACGAAGTGTGCAGAGGACTGTGAAACTTTGCAGAGGAACATAGATACATTGAGTGAGTGGGCAAAGGTCTGGCAGATGGAATACAATGTAAATAAACATGAAGTCATACATTTTGGTAGGAGTAATAGTAAAAAGAATTATTACTTGAATGGTAAAAAGTTGCAGCATGCTGCTATGCAGAGGGACCTGGGTGTCCTTGTGCATGAATCACAGAAGTTTGGTCTGCAGGTACAACAAATGGAATTTTGTCCTTCATTGCTAAAGGGATTGAGTTTAAAAGCAGAGAGGTTATGTTGCAGCTGTACAAGATGCTGGTGAGGCCACACCTGGAGTACTGTGTGCAGTTTTGGTCTCCTTACTTGAGAAAGGATGTACTGGTACTGGAGGGGGTGAAGAGGAGGTTCACTAGGTTGATTCCAGAGTTGAGGGGTTTGGCTTATGAGGAGAGACTGAGTAGATTGGGATTACATTCATTGGAATTCAGAAGATTGAGGGGGGATCTTATAGAAACATATAAAATTATGAAGGGAATAGATAAGATAGAAGTAGAGAGGATGTTTCCACTGGCAGGTGAAGCTAGGACAAGAGGGCATAGCCTCAAGATTAGAGGGAGCGGATTTAGGACTGAATTGAGAAGGAACTTCTTCACCCAGAGGGTTGTTGATCTATGGAATTCCTTGCCCAGTGAAGTAGTTGACGTTACTTCAGTAAACGTTTTTAAAGCTAAGGTAGATTTTTTTTGAACAATAAAGGAATTAAGGGATACGGTGAGAGCGCGGGTCAGTGGATCTGAGTCCACGAAAAGGTCATCCATGATCTTATTGAATGGCGGAGAGGCTCAAAGGGCCGGACGGCCTACTCCTGCTCCTAGTTCTCATGTTCTTATGTTCTTATATTCCCACTCCAAAAAGTTTAAAAACTTGGCCCTGTCATCCTTTGATCGGTTGCCAATGGTGAGTCACTTGGAGCTGAGATCTGTTTTCTGACATTGTTCACTACAATCTTCCAACATTGAACATGAACTCGTCAAGGGAAAAGCATTATACGTGCTGAACATCTCTCAGAAGTGTGGTTCTACATCTCAGAATCTCTGGTCTTCGATCAACACATTTGAAGCTAATTACAACAAAGTATTCTTATTTAGAACTTCAGTCAGAGGAGAGGAAAGGTTCTTCACCTTCCTTGCTCATCTTTCTAAAATCTGACAAAGAGTTGGACAGGGTGAAATTGATTTGGGTGGAAAGCGGATTTCAGTTATCTGTTCCACAGACCACAGTCTGCTCAGTTCGGTTAACTTTATCTGAAGACCAGCAAGAGTGATACTCTCGTCTTTTTTATTCTTCTGTGGGATGAAGACACCACTAGCAAGGCCAGCTTTGTTGCCCATCTCTAATTGACCACAAGAGTGGCTTGATAGGCCATTTCAGAGGGCAGTTAAGAGTCAGCTACATTTCAGCAAGTATGGAGTCGCATATAGACAAGAGCGGCTACGGACAATGGAGTTCCTTCCTTTAAAGGGTGCATTAGAGAACCAGATAACGTTTTTGCAAGTCAGTAATAGCTGCCATCATTACTGAGACATATGATATTCCAAGTTCATTAATCAAACTTAAGTTTCACTAGCTGAATTGGCGGGATTTTCTTTCTAAGCAACTCACCATCCTAACTTGGCAACATGTCGGCATTCCTTCAATGTTGATGGTGCCAGAATCTTGGAACTCCCTCTCACATGGCATTGTTGATGTCCCCACGCCACCACCATGACTTGGACCAGTCCCAGAAGGAAGCTCACACGGGGCAATTGAGAATGGGCAATAAGTTCAGTTCTAGCCTGTGCCACCCACATCTTGTGTATGAATGAGCAAAAAGACAGCAGGTAAGACACGGATGTGTGGGCCTTAATGGGGCCCGCGTAGAACTGGCAATACGTTATAGGAGAGCTGGATGCTGCTGAGGCAGATGGAAAGAGTGAGGGCATCCCAAAGGGGAGACATTGTACCAAGTCTGCTGATGGTTAAAATGGAAGAAAGTCACAGAGATGGTAAGGCCACCAGGTAAGAGCGGAAACTTCCTCCACATGACTGTTCCCTGACCCACTTCAGACTGGCAGCTTGGAGGTAGCACAGTGGACAGAAAGCTTCTGCTTCTCCTGCTTTGCCCCCGTGTCACAATACAGGGCCTGTGCACCTTCCCCAAGAATATAAAAACTAGGAGTTGGAGTAAATCGTATTGCCCATTGACATTGTTGTATTCTGGCACAGATTCCAGACCAGTCAATTAAGACAGTTGCAAACTTCCAAACATGTGGTGTTCTGGTATACAGGTACTCACCTTGTCTTCATCCACCCTCACTATGTCATGGTGTATGTGTATTCATTCAGTTATGTGTGTGTGTGTGTGTGCAATGTTCAATAACATCAGTAAACACATCCAGCCAACATGTGTAAATATGTAATGTTGTGGGCTTGCAAATATATAAATAAACATTGAGAAATATGACTCAACAAGAACCCAAATTCCATGGTATGTGCTAGACCGGCTAAAATACTTTAAAACACCCTAAAATATGGTGCTTTTTTCTCAGAGGGTTGTGAGTCTTTGGAATTCCCTTCCTCAAAAGGCAGTAGATTGCAGAGTCTTTAATTTTTTTATTTGAAGACAGAAGTAGATCGTTTCTTGATGACCATTGGGAGTAAATATTGTCAGCGATGTACAGTTGAGGTTATAATCGATCAGCCTTGATCTTATTGAAAAGGCTCGAAGGGCCTACTCTTTTTCTTTGTTTGTATACTTGTAGCATCAAACTGCTGTGCCAATCAAGATAATCATGGCAGATCTTGTTTATCAATTTCAATTTCCTGCCCATTCTCCCTAGATTCTCTGGATCCCGAAAACCTGCCTCTCCCAGCCTTAAGCAGTGGAGCATCTACAGTCCCCTGGGTTTAAGAATTCTAGAGATCCACAGCTGTCTGAGTGAAGTAATTTCTCCTCAGCCCAGCCCTAAATGACCGGCTCTTTGCTCTGAGACTCTGCTTCCCCCACCCCTTTGTTTTAGATTCCCCAAACAGTTGAAACAATTTGATGGCATCTGCCCTGTTAAGCACCTTCAGAACCTTGCATGTTTCAATGAGATCACCTCTTACCCTTCTGTTATCCAGAGATCTCAAACCCAGTACTGCACGGGCTCTTGCCATCAGACTGTCCCCTCTTCCAATATCTCATTTAGTGAATCTTCACCAACTTCCAAGATTCCATTGCCATTCTTATTTGAGGGCCAATTGCCCTTTTATGTGCCCTGATTGTCTACCTCCCAACTGTTGCTGCATGGATCCTGCCTCTGAGTCTAGAGTCCAAGGGATGAACAGCACGGCACTGGATCCTTCAGTCAAACTCGTCCAAGCTGACCAGATATCCTAAATTAATCTAGTCCCATTTGCCAGCATTGGACCCATATCCCTCTAAACCCTTCCTGTTCATGTACCCAGTCAGATGCCCTTTAAACGCTGTAATTGTGCCAGCCTCCACCATTTCCTCTGGCAGCTCATTCCATACACGCACCACCCTCTGTGTGAAAAAGTTGCCCCTTAGGTCCCCTCTCACCTTAAATCTATGCCCTCTAATTTTGGACTCTCTTGCCCTGGAAAAAAGACCTTGGCTTTTCACCCTATCCATGCCCCTCATGTCTTTATAAACTTCTATAAGGTCACCTCTCAGCCTCCGATGCTCCAGGGAAGATAGCCTCAGCCTATTCAGCCTCTCCCTTTAGCTCAAACCCTCCAACCCTGCAACATACTTATAAATCTGTTCTGCACCCTTTCAAGTTTAACAACGTCTTTTCTATAGCAGGGAGACCTGGTCAGTATTCCAAAAGTGGCCTAACCAACGTCCTGTACAGCTGCAACTCCTGTATTCAATGCACTGACTAATAAAGGCAAGTGTACCAAATGCCTTCTTCACTGCCCTGTCTCCCTGCGACTCTGGTTTTAAGAAACTATGAACCTGCACTCCATTGGCCACACTCCGAACATTAAGTGCGTAAGTGTATTTAAAAAAAAAATTCCTGTGGGCACTGACACATCAAGGAACAGAGCCAGCAGGCCCCAGTCCAATTTTCCAGGGCCATTCCCGCTCTAATCCTCGCTTAAATCCACCTCCAAATCCGACAATCAGCATGATCTTCCAATCTTCTGTCCCTCATTTAATTCTCAACATTCCCTTGAGATGTCTGTAGCTTTCACCTCAATATCTCCATCAGATTTAATGTTTCCACAATTCTCAGAGAATCCTGGCTGTAATGAGCATTCATGGTGCATTGTACAGTCCTGGCATTGGGCTGAAGATGATTAAATTTTAATTGTCTCAAAGGTGTAGAGTTAATCAGGGAGGCAATTAATTACACTCTTTCCCAATCTTCTCAAATGTTTGATTAAACACAAAAAAAAGAACCTTTCTTCAGTTGCAGCAGAAGCAGCTGGAGCAAAATGTATCGCTTCAGTCTCCACAAACTTCCACCACTGGAGAGCATCTCTCACCTTAAGGCTAGTCTCCCAATTATAAATGTTTAGCTATAATTAAATAATAATAAATGAAAGAAAGAACACACATTTGTATGGCACCCTTCATTGTTTCAAGACTCCACATGTTTATTTTCACAGATAATTCCAGCCATTACAAATTGTTTCACAGATAATTAAGTACTTTTTGAAGTGTTTTCAGTATCACGATTGAGGAAGGAAGCAGCCATATAGCTCACAGCACTGGGGCTACGTGACTGAACTTTTCCACCAGCATTGGTTGAGGGATAAAAGCTGTCCAGTGTGTGAGGAGAACTCTGTGCTCCTCTTTGAGTTGTACAATGGGATGTCTTGCACATAATGAGATGTTAAGAGCTGCCGAACACTGTGGACTTCCTGAGTGCTGTGCCCCAAGTTTGGGGTGGGTCTTGAACATCCAGCCTCCTGTCACAAGAGAAAGGCAACACCAACTGAGCTACAGTTGATCTTTAAATCTAAGTCTCCAAATTGTGAATGTTGTAGACTTTGCTGTCTAGGCCAGCATTTGTTGCCCATCCCTAATGGGAGGATGTGATGACCTAGTGGTATTAATGCTGGACAGTTAATCCAGAGACCAAGATAATGTTCTGGGGATCTGGGTTCGAATCCCACCACGGCAGATGGTGGAATTTGAATTCAATAAATATCTGGAATTAAGTCTAATGACGACCCTGAATACATTGTTGATTGTTGGGGAAAAACCCACCTTGTTCACAAATGTCCTTTCAGGAAGGAAGCTGCTATCCTTACCTGGCCTGGCCTACATTTGACTCCAGACACACAGCAATGTGATTGACTCTTAACTGCCCTCTGGGCAATTAGGGATGGGCACTAGCTGAAGCCTCGCTAGCAACACCCTTGTCCTGTGAATGAATAAAGGGGAAAAAGAATTGGCTTAGACAGTCAAATACATGACTGGGGGATCTGGAGTGTCATGTAGGTCAAGTAAAGTCAAAAGCTTTCCTCCTCAAAATTAGTGAACCAGATTGGCTTCTAAAACAATTGATAATAGTTGAGTAGTCACCATTAGGTGAGCATTTATTCCAGTTTTATTTTAATTGAATCCAGATTCCTGTCATTGCCATGACAGGATTCAAACCCATGTTCTCCGAACATTAGCGGGTCACTAGACCTGATAAGTTACCTCTGTTTTCTCTCCACATTTGCTGCCAGACCTGCTGAGTTTCTCCAGAAATTTCTGTTTTTGTATATTTCAGATCTAAAGCATCCGCAGTTCCTTGTTTTATATTAGCCCGAAGTACTGGGTAGTTAGTCTAGTGTTTCTACCATTATGCCACTATCTCCTCTCAATTATCCAAGCTCAGGAACACAAGATGAAGGCTCAACTGTGCCTGAACAGCAGTCAGGAAAGAGAATCTCTCCCTGGGTCGTCATGACTAGTAACCCAGCTCTCTTGTGCTGTCCATCTCAATGACTCTCTGAACCTTATCCCCACTTTTTGTGTTGCTCTACACCTTCCTGTGATCTCACCAACATTTACAAAGTGACAGAAACAGGGTGTGAAGAATTTGTTGGAATTAAAAATGGAACAGAAAAATCAAAATGTGCTCAGATTTTCTGGAGAGATTTTCGTCTTGGTGGTTGGCCAGAACAATATGCATAGGGAACCAACATTTCTTCAAATCTACTGATAAGATGCAGAATCTGCGAGACTCCATCATTCATGTTCGTTCCCCCTGTTTGATCTTTCTCTGTGAAGTTCGGTCCTGAACATTATAGACACATTAAATGGGCAAATCCCGAGTGTTTGTTTTTTCTAAATGAATGATAATTACAAGTGTTCCCCAAACGCTTTCATAAACTAGTGTCATATTAATGCAGCCAAAAAAAATAATTTTTAGTCATGTCAAAATAAACTAATCCTGCATCAAAGCTCACTGTGATCAATATAACACAACTCAACAAGTCACTTTTAATCAGGATTTCATTCACTGGAATTTCTACTTTCTTGGGAAGTTGAAAAGTATTTGGTGCAGTTTGAAGACTTGATTGATTTTCCTATTTGATCCTCTTGTCGTGGTGCTTGCTTTCTGTGTAGTCATTGCTGGGATTAGCCAGCAGATGGCATTTGGGCACTGCCAAGAGCTTGGATTGCAACTCAGCAACAGCCAAACACAATTCTGAGCTCTGTGGTTAATGCTTAACAACATGGGAAGATCATTGAGACAACAGCGTTGAGGATCAGGACAAGCTTAATCACACTCAGCGGCATTTTAGGCTTCAGAGTTAATTGGAACCTACCCGCAAATAAATATAAAGCACCAAGCTCACGTTCAACCTGGAAAGGAGTGAGGGCTGGTTGGAGGCAGGATCAGAAACTGGAATAAAATGAACAGCTTTCATGTTTGCAATGCCACCCTGTTCTCTGCCCTTCAGGGGATAGGTAAAACGTTCCTTTTAAATCATCAAAAGATACCTTTCCTGTACATCACCTCCTATGCCTGATTCACAGAACCTTTGGGCTTCCATGACTCCATCTTTATGCCTTCTTCCATTGATGTTCATGGACAAATTAACTCTTCCTTTGTCTTTGATGTTTTCCTTTCAAGTCAGATGCTTCTTTTCTTTCCAACTGGTGGTGACTCTGAGTAAAACCAACTCCCATCCAGGATTTGAGTAATGTGAAGAAGCTCCAACAATAACAGCATAAGACATAGGCCATTCAGTCAGTTGAGCCTGCTCGAGCATTCAATGAGATTACAGTTGATCTGATAATCCTTAACTCCATGGATTTGCCTTTTCCCCATTACCCTTGATTCCCTTACTGACTAAAAATCTATCTATTCGGTCTTATATAATCTCAGTGACCCCAACTCAACAGCACTCTGAAGTAAGCAATTCCACAGATTCACGACCCTCTGAGAGAAGAAATTTCTCCTCATGTCTCTCTTAAAGGTATGGCCTCTTACTCAGAGATTATGTCCTTTGGTCCTCAACTCTTTCATAAGGGGAAACAAACTCTCCACAGCTACCCTGTCAGGCACCCTAAGCACCTTTTCAATAAGATTTTACCTCATTCTTCTAAACTTCAATGAGCACAGTCCCAACCTATTCAAAGCCCTCATCATAAGAAAATCCCTCCGCATATGGAATCAGCCCAACGAATGTTCCCTGGACTGCTTCCAATGCACGCATATCTTTCCTGAGATTAGGGGACCAAAACTGCTTACAGTATTCCAGCTGCGGTCTGACTGGTATCTTGTATAGTTTTAGCCAAACCTACATCCTCTTCTACCCCATTTCCTTTGAAATAAAGGCTAACATTCCATTTGTCTTCCCTGGATACTAGTTTTTTTGTGGTCCTTGCACGAGGACACCCAAATCCTTCTATTCTGTAACTTTCTTCAGTCTCTTTTCCCTATTTAAAAAAGGTTCAGCTCACCAATTCTTTCTGCCAAAATGCATCACCTCACGTTTTCCCATATTATATTCCATTGACCAGCCTTCACTCAGTCACTTATGCTGTCTACATTTCTTCATAGACTCTTTCTGTCATCCCCACCAGCTGCCTTCCCACCTATTTTTGTTTCATCAAACTGGCTTTTGTCAAGAATCATTCTTATGTTTTGTAAATTAATTGTGGTCACAGCACTGATCACTGTGATCCTAGTTTACCATCCTGAAAATGCTCCCTTTATCCCAACTCTCTGTGTTCCAATAGTTAGCCAACCCTCCAGCCATACAAATATAATATCTACAACACTACAGACTCTTTACATAAGTAGCCTTGTATGTGGTATCAAATGCCTTTAGGAAATCAAAATATATTACATCTACTGATTCCCCTTTATCTATCCTGCTTGTTACCTCTTTAAAGGATCCTAATAACGTTGTTAGGAGGCATGAGTTTTCCTTCATGAAGTCATGCTGATTCTGCTTGAAGGTCTCATGTATTTCTTCATGCTCTGCTATTGTATCCTTTGTGATAGACTTGAGCATTTTCCAATGACAGGCCTTAAACAAATTAGCCTTTAGCTACTTTACTTTTAATCAGCCTTTCCTTTTCAAATAAAGGTGTTAAATTGGCAGTTTTCCGATCCTGTGGGACTTTTTCAAAAAATAAAAATGCTTGAAAGATCACCACTAGTCCATCCACTGTCTCTGTAGCTATTTCTTTAAATTCCAAGGACGCAACCCATTCGGTCTATGGGAGCTCTCTGTTTTTAGCCCTAGTCGTTTGCCTAGTACTTTTTCTCTTATTGGTTTATTGTATTTATTTCCTCACCCACACCACTCCTTTGGCTCCTTTGTTTTCGAGTATTTTTGGGATGCTATTACTGTCCTCTACTATGAAAACAGATGCAAAGTACTTATCCAGGAACTCTGCTGTTTCCTGGCTACCCAGTATTACTTCTCCAGCCTCATTCTCCAAGTCCACTTTAGCTTCTTTCTTTCTTTTTATATCTTTAAAGAAGCACTTACTGTTTGTTTTTCCCTCATATTTTGTTCTTTACCCCTCCTTTTGGTCCATCTTTTGTTGGTTTTTAAAACTTTCCCAATCCTCTGGCCAATAATCTTTGCCATATTGTACCGTTTTCTTTCAATTTGATACTATTGTTAACTTCCTTGGTTAAACATAGTCGATTTATTCCCCTTTCTAGAATCTTTCTTACCCTCTTATACTCCAGTAGTCCTGATCACATTACAAGGAAAAGATGGTAGTTGACCCATCTCTGATTTCTTGTTCCAAATTCTTCTTTGATCTCCATTGGAACATACCTTGCCCAGTTATTTTATTGACTGCATTTACTCTTCCATTAGCTGATTTGTTTCTCTCTGGTCCTTTTCGGTCCAAGATCTTTGTCATCTGTTTGTTCCCTTCTTGCTGTGTTGAATGCATCATCTCTTGTTCCCTCTCTTTACCAAGACTTCAAAATTACAATATCTCTTATCTCTCTCATTTCTCAGTTCTAGGAGTCAATGGTTTTGTTAATATATAGGTTATCTTCGATTGTTTTTACAAAATTTGTTTAAAGTAAGTTTCTTCTTCCAAAAGAAGAGGAAAAGAATACTTGATCTTTAACTTCCAAAAATAATTACAACATTGATCTTTGGCAATGCATTCCATTTCTGTAAAGTGAAGGTAAAATCGCCATTGTCCCAGAGAACCACAAGGCTATTGTCTCATTCTGGAGGATTGCAATGAAGGCCCCACCATCTCAGCCTTTCCCCTTGCCTGAGATGTGGTGAGCCTGAAGAAGCATTGTACCACACCTTTGGAAAATCTCTAACACCTCACCGATTTTGAAGAGAAATGTTGTTTAGTACCTTCCTGAATCGCTCTGCCTTTCCAATAAATTCAATTTACATCTGTACTTGTTGTTATAATCTGGAACCGAACCTGTGCAGAGGATTACAGTGCAGATATATAAAGATAAAGTGACCACAGTCTACCGGACCATCGGGCTGCTCTCTCATTAGAGAGAGAGAGAGAGACGACTGGTTGTAGTTTAACTTGAGGGTCACAATGTCTCAGGCGAGGGAAATGGTTGAGAAGGAGAGTCCTTTATGATAATCTCAGATATATAGTGAAAGATATGCAACATTTATAAGTTTTATTCTGAAATATGTGTGAAGAAATGTCACATACACTTCTCATTACAATTGCTTCATGGAAACTTGCAATTGTTACCAAAGCTACAAGTCTTCAGAAGCTGGTCATTTCTTTTTTCATTCCTCTCTTGATGCTGCAACTCTCCATATTTCCAACATAAGTCCAGTCAACAATTTGTTTCAAGAACATCAGACCCCAAACTAAACCTTGTCTAACCACAACATTTCCAGAACTGTACAAAGAAAACCCCACAAGAACTGCAGATGCTGGCAATCAGAAACAGAAACAGAACTTGCTGGAAAAAAATACTCAGCAGGTCTGCAGCAGCTCATAGAGAGAAAGCAGAGTTAATGTTGCAGGTGCAGTGACTCTTCTTCAGAATGGCTTTCTGTCCATCAATGTTGCCAGACCTGCTGAGTTTTTTTTCCAGCAATTTCTGTTTCTAGTTCAGCACTGTAATCTTGTAGGATTTCATGATAACAATCGGAAGCTGGATGTTAACCCTTTTGATCCTTCCGTTACCTGGATTAGCAGCATAGTTGTGGTGACATAGCACGGGCTATGGTCAGGAAATTGAACCAAGAAATATGGTGATCTCTGAAGTGCATTTGCAGTCCACCAGTGTTGCTCAATGTGAAAACTACATGGAAATTTTGCACTGGCACTCAAGTTAGGAGTGTAAATTAATTGTGAAGCTCAGAGGTGACATAGGTCTATAAAGATAAGGAAGAATTCCCTCCTCTGTGGAGCATCTCAGTTGCAATGCCGTTGTGTTTTTTTTTTGTTGCATTGGCAGTTTTCCAATTCCATGGGACTTTTCCAAAATGTAAGGATTTCTGGAGGATTATGATCATAGCATCAGCTGTCTCTGTAGCTATCTCTTTAAACTCCAAGGATACAACCCGTCGAATGTAAGGGAATTCTCAGACCTCCCAAGGAGCAATTACACTATCAACTGACTCTACAGTTGTGCAGTAAACATACCCTTGGGCTTGGTACCACTCCAAATAATGCATTAAGTAACTTTTTGTTAATGATTAATTTTGATTTTGAAGTACCAGGCAGCAGTTTGTGTTAGCGGGACACAGACTTGATTTCAGATTACTTTCATGAAGTCAGTGGGTAAGTAGGAACTAAGCAGACAGTGAAGAAGGTTTCCTAAGATTACAAAGGGATCTTGATCAAATGGGTCAATGAAGTGAAAAATGGAGTTTTTGAAAGATGGAGTTGAAAGTTGAAAGAAAGATGAAAAGATGGAGTTCCATCTGAATAAATGTGAGGTATTGCATTTGGGTACAACAAACAAGGGTACAGCTTATGCGATTAATAGGAGGGCCTTGGGTAGTGTTGTAGAACAGAGGAATTAAGGGGTACATAATTCTTTGAAGTTTGCATCACATATAGACAGGATGGTTACAAAGACATTTGATTTGGCACGCTTGCCTTCATTGCCTAGTCCTTTGAGTATGGGCGTTGGGAAGTCGTGTTGAGGTTGTATAGGACATTGATGAGGCCACTTCTGGAATATTGTGTCATGTTGTGAAAGGAAAGATATTATCAAGCTGGAGAGTGGTTCAGAAGAAATTTGCCAGGATATTGCTGGGTATGGAAGGCTTGAGTTATAAAGAAAGGCTGGATAGGCCTGGACTTTTTTCACTGGAGCGAAGGAGGTTGAGAGGCGACCTTATGGAAGCTTATAAAATAATGAGGGATAGAGTTAATGGTAGTTGTCTTTTTCCTAGGATGGGAGATTTCAAGACTAGGGGACACATTTTTAAGGTGACAGGAGAGAGATTTAAAAAAGACACGAGGAGCAGATTTTTTACACAAAGGGTGGTTTGCATGTGGAATGAACTTCCTGATGAAATGATCGATGCGGGCACAATTACAACATTTAAAAGACACTTAGCTAAGTACATGAATAGGAAAGGGTTTTGGAGGTTTATGGGCCAGGAGCATGCAGGTGGGACTAGTTTAGTTTGAGATTATATTCAGCATGGACTAGTTGGACCGAAGGGTCTGTTTCCATGCTGTATGACTCTATGACTCTCTAAGTAGGGTGATGCATTAGAGAGCAAGTCCTTGGGGTCTAATGGCATGTGTTGGTCCCAGACTATAAATCTCAGCACAGTAATTAAGGAAGATTAATGGTTCACACAGTTGCAAGATGCCCTGAGTAAGTGATTGAAGCACTCCACTGGGCATTTTGCTGTGTTAGTTATGTTATTGAACGAGTAGTCTTGAGGCCAGGTTCAATCCCAACATGCTCATTGAAGCATGAACATTCAGTTCAAAACATTTTTGTCATACATTCAGGGGATGTGTGCATTCCTGGCTGGACCAGCATTTGTTACCCATCCCTCGTTATACTTGAGAAGGTGGTGATTGCCTGTCTCCTTGAACTGCTGCAGTCCATTTGTTGTAGATACTCCCACATTGCCTTAAGGGATGGAGTTCCATTGTTTTGACCCAGCAACGGTGAAAAAGTACAGCGATATAGATTGACGTCAGAATGGTGAGTGGCTTGGAGGGGAACTTGCAGGTAATAGAGTTCCCACGTATCTGCTGTCCTTGTACTTTTAGATGGAAGTGCTCATGCGTTTGGAAAGTGCTGTCTGAGGAACCTTGGAGAATTGCTGATGAAAATCTGGAATGAAAAGTCAATACTACGAATCATGATCATGAGACTGTGGGAATGTTGTTAAAAAAAAACCCAAATCATTCACTAACGACATTTAGAGAAGGAAATCAGCCGCCTGTACCCAATGTGACTCATCTGTGACTCAGAAACACAACAATACTATTCATTTTTGACTGCCTAACAATTAGCCTAACCACAGTTATTATCTCTATCTTCTTAAGAGCAATTGGGGATAGATAATGAATGTTGGTTTTGCCATCAAAATCCACCCATGCCCTGTCAATGAATAAATGGAAAATAAACAAACCTTTATTAGGTCAACATAAAGGAAGGTTGACTGTGCATCTTGTTCGTGCTGAACTCGGTCCTATTTCACCCCTTTTTCTGTTCATGGGATATGACCATCATTGGCTGGGCCAACATTTATTGCCCATCCCTGAGCACCCTGGCGAAGATGGTGGTGAGCTGCTTTCTTGCAACACTGCAGTCCTTGTGGCATAGATCATCCACAGTGCTGTCAGGAAACGAGTTCCAGAATGGTGACCTAACAGCATTGAAGGAACAACGATGTATTTCCAAATCCGAATGGTTAGTGGCTTGGAGGGGAGCTTGCAGGGGGTTGGTGTACTGGTATATCTGCTGCTAGCCCTTCCTGATGAAGGGAGGGAAACTGCCACCCTTACCTGTTCTGGTCTATGTGTGACTCCAGACCCATGGCCATGTGATTAACTCTTAACTATCCTCTGGGCAATTAGGGATAAGCAATGAATGCTAGCCTAGCCAACAACATTGATATTCTGTGAATGAATGAATTTGGAACATGTGGCAGTTTCAAAAGGTCCGGTAAAACGGAGGAAGATGATGTTGAATTGGTGCGTGCAGTGCCTACAAAGTGTTTGGGGGAAGCAGGGGTTGGAATATGAGCTATGACTTTGTACTTTCATTTGGTGATTTTAGGTCAAATGCTGGGTGACCACACACGGCTGGAATTTCACAACATCGAGACCGGGATCATGACGGAACGGCGCTTCATCTCTGTTGCGCCATCCAGCTTCATCGGGCACCTTCAGAGCTTGATGTTTAATGGAATGATGTACATAGATCTGTGCAAAAACGGGGACATTGAATACTGCGAAATAAATGCCAGGTTCGGCATGAGGTCCATTATTGCTGATCCCGTCACTTTCAAAACCAAGAACAGCTATTTGACCTTGGCGACTCTGCAGGCGTACACATCCATGCATCTCTTCTTCCAGTTCAAGACCACATCTCCTGATGGATTCATTCTCTTCAACAGCGGAGATGGCAATGACTTCATTGCTGTGGAATTAGTTAAAGGGTAAGGGAGACTTTTTTTTGGATCATTTGATGGCTTGGCTATTCTTCTGTTGGTCCATAGCTCATACAAATACACGAATCAGGGCCAGGGGCAGTCCATTTCTCCCCTCAAGCCTGCTTGGCCATTCATCAAGATTATGGCTGCTCTGATTGTAGTCCCAGCTCCTTATTTCCACGGACCTATGATAATATTTGACTCCCTTGTTGGTCAAGAAGCTATCTGTTTCTCCCTTTAGAAATATTCAATGGTCTTGCCTCAAATGTCTGTGGAGAAGAGTGGTCCAAAGAGATTTTCCTCTTTTTCCAGGGGGGATAAAAAAGTTTCCTCAACTCCATCTGAAATGGAAGACGCCTGACTTTTAAACAGTGTCTTCTACTTCTGGTCTCTCCCAAAGAGGAAAACATCCTCTCATATTTATTTATTTATTACCCATCTCTAATTGCCCCTGAGAAGGTGATGGGTAAGCCATGGTAAAAAAAAATCCCACATGGGGTTTGGATGGGGGCTTGGTTCTGGAAAGTTGGTGTAGACTTTCTGCATTGTAGGGATACTAAGATACTGGCCTTTGCCAGGAGTTCCTGTGATTCTTGATGCCAGCACATCATTAAAGATCTGCCATACACCCGGCCAAACGTTGGCATTCCGCAGCTGCACTGCACGGCCCCTGCCAATTGCTCCAGATGTGTTGGACAGAGGCACCACACTTTGCCAACACAGACCTGAAGATCCTAGTAGATGTGGGGAGGGGTTGTGCACCGCCACTGCCCACCGAGTATGCCCTGAGATGTTGGTGTCTGAGATAGAGGTCTGGAGGAGCAAGTCATGGTTGGGCGGGGGCAATGGTTACCACTCTGACCCTCATGGTGGGAATGGTCACTGTCCAGTTTCTATCCAGCATGCGGGAAAATGTGAAACTGTATCAATGAGGCAAGGTTACATAATTACAAGGACATGGCGCATGTAAACAGTCCTCTCGCCACTCACAAGTGAGAACCTTGTCTTGCCTTTGACAGTTGATTGGGAAACAGAATGGTTTGCTGCCGACCTGAGGGATCCCCTCACTGCTGAGCTCACACAGTTCTATCGACTTTCTTGCAGTTGCCCATGTTGCTCAAGTTCCATCCTATGTTTGAATGAATTCACTGTGCATTGTGACATCATGAGGAAGTGTACGGATACACGTGCTTTCTTTGGAACCCTGCAGTGTTAAAGCTCAGGGATACCTGGACCCTATAAGGAAGGACAATGCTTTTGAAAGGGGAAGAAAATGCATGAATGCTTTCTTGAAAAGTTGAATTGAAATTAAACATTGACTCTTTGCTAATTACTCAAACAATTTTTCTATTTTGTAAGTTTGGTATTAATATGAAAAAGTTTTTTTTTATTAAGCAGTGTAACGTTTTATTGTAATTTAAACTTGAAATTGCAATTTACAATACGTACTGTTACCTATTCTTAATGCATGCTAGTTGATATCCTTTGCTCCCCAGTCCATTCTCCAGAACACTTTACACTGTATCTTCAAGTGACAAAAAATAAATCATTCATTCAGATCTTCTTTTTTTAACTTGGCAAACCTTTCTCCTTCTGCAGGTACATCCACTATGTGTTTGACCTGGGAAATGGGCCAAATGTTATCAAAGGGAACTCTAAAAAGTCCCTGAGTGACAATCAGTGGCACAATGTAGTAATTACTCGGGACAACAGCAACACACACACTCTCAAGGTGGATGCTCGATCTGTGACTCAGGTTATCAATGGTGCAAAAAACCTGGACCTGAAAGGTAAGCTTCTTACCCCACTCCGTCCACTTCCCCCAAAAAACAACCCCAATTCAGTCAGTATGGCTGCAAAATGAAGTCAGTTATAGAATCATAGAATCCCAACAGTGTGGAAACAGGCCCTTCGGCCCAATAAGTCCACACTGACCCTCAGAGCACCCACCCAAACCCATCAACTTCAAACCCACCTAATGGACAGATCCCTGAACACTACAGGCAATTTATTATGACCAACTTGCACATCTTTGGACTGTGGGAGGAAACCAGAGCACCCAGAGGAAACCCACGCAGACACGGGGAGAATGTGCAAACTCCACACAGACAGTTGCCCAAGGGTGGAATTGAACCCGGGTTCCTGGCACTGTGAGGCAGCATATGCCCATATTCAGAAAGCAAATTTGAGCAACCACACCTTATCTTCTGCCTGGGCACCCTACAGCCCGGGAGGACTCAATATTGAGTTCTCTAATTTAAAATAAACTTCCCACCCATCCCCCTCTCCCGTCCCGGCCCCACCTCCTCCCTTCCATTCCACCTTCTGGTGAGCACCCCCCACCCCCCTCTTCCAGCCACCAACTGGATTCATCCCTCCCATTGACCAATCAGGTTGTACCTACTGCCGGTGTCCACCTATCACTACCATTCCGCTACCCCACTCCCCCACCCCTTTATCTGCAGCTCCTCCCTATCCCCACATCCAGTCCTGAAGAAGGGTAATACCCGAAACATTGACTGCTCCTTTCCTCCAGATGCTGCCCGGCCTGCTGTGTTCCTCCAGCCTCCTGTTTGTCTGCCCTTATTTCTGTTTGGAGAGCACTTAACTTCACTGACGATCCCAAGGCTGTTGAAAAGCCATCAGCACAAAGAGATTGCAATTCTCACAGTTGCTGTAGTCATTGTTTAGACCAACAATGTTCACAGCAACATGGAAAGCTATCCCGAGCTGTGCTGGTGTGGGCACAGTGGAATCCTGGGTGTTTTACACCATGTAACTGTCAAGTATGTTGTGGATTGACTCCCTGAGATGAAGTTGCGGTCAATAGTTCAGCAAGTCCCCAGGTTGGATCCCAAGAAGTATAGGAGTTGTTAACCTCTGCTGGTGACCCCAGAACATCTGGTCAGAGTAGAGTGAACTGACCAGATTCCACTGTCGAGTTGCATCTTTTTGGGTTTTCTAGACGTCTGAATAGAACAAGATGTTCTCACCTCTAAAATGTGCCTGTTTCCTTTGTGTATATGTATGTAGAATAAAAATCACATTTGGCGGCACGTGGAAAAATGCACAAGCATGTATTAGGCCCTAGAATTTTTTTGACACTGTGGAAGGGTCCCTCCGGGTTCAAAGTCCCATCATCCCCAGAGGTGTGTGATAACATCTCTGAACAGGTTGATTTTTAAAACGATTCCTGTATCAGACCTTGACCAGAAGAGTGAAACTGAGCAGTATGATGGTGGGAGTGTCGGCTTCAATGTTCCAATTGTTCTGTGTTTGATTATGGGTCTCTGTTTGCAAGTGGATGCTCACTGAGCTTAATTAATGTATCCTGGTGCAATAATTCAGAAAGAAAGGTAGAAAGGTTGTGAAGTGTGGAGCAGACCAATGTGAATTAAACCTGTGACAGGCACAAAAACTAGTGCATAGATTGCAACAACAGGGACCATCTGGTTCAACTGGTGACGGCCTAGTGGTATTATCACAAGACCTTTAATCCAGAAACTCAGCTAATGTTCTGATGACACAGCCATGGCAGAGGGTGGAGTTTGAATTCAGTAAAAAAAACATCTGGAATTAAGAATGCACTGATGACCATGAAACCACTGTCGATTGTTGGAAGAAACCATCTGGCTCACTAATGTCGTTCAGAGAAGGAAATCTACCATCCTCAACTCGTCTGGCACACATGAAACTCCAGACCCACGGCAATGTGGTTGACTTTCAATTGCCTGTTGAAATAGCCTAGCAAGCCATGCAGTTGTATCAATTGTAACAAAATCTCAAAGAAATGGACAGACCACCCAGTATCAACTCAGGCACCGAAAAGGACAATGGCAGAAACAGATATTGTTAATCCTGCGAAATCCTCCTCACTAACATCCGGGGTCTCATGCTAAAATTGAGAGAGCTGTTTCACAGGCTAGTCAAGCAACAGCCTGACACAGTCGTACTGATGGAATCGTACCTAACAATGTCCTGACAGCAGCATTGTGCACTGTCTACAGGATGCACTGTAGAAATTCACCAAAAGATCCTCACACGGCACCTACCAAACCCACAACCTCTTCCATGTAGAAGGACAAGGTCAGCAGATACATGGGAATGCCACCACCTTCAAGTTCATTTCCAAGTCACTCACCATGCTGCCTTGGGTATGTATCACTGTCCCTACATTGTCACTGGGTCAAAATCCTGGAATTCCCTCGCTCATGGCATTGTGGGTCAACTCACAGCTGGTGGACTGTGGTGGTTCAAAAAGACAGCTCACCACCACCTTCCAAAGGACAACTTTGGGCAATAAATGCTGGCCAGCCATTAAAGCACACATCTCACAAATGAATGAACAAAGCTGGTGCATAACATGCTGAATGGGACAAAATAGAAGGAGGCAGAGAGACAGAAACAACTGGGACTTATATCTTGCTCCTGCTGTAAGAAGCATCACAAAGCACTGGGATAACAAGGTGTAGAGCTGGATGAACACAGCAGGCCAAGCAGCATCAGAGGAGCAGGAAGGCTGACGTTTTGGGCCTAGACCCTTCGTACAGTCTCGGTGAACCTAAATGAATGGCTGTGGTGTTGGGAGTAAGGGTGATGTGGTGGAATAAGTGGTGATTAAGGAGAATTTATCCCAGCAGCCGTAAAGAATAGCTCCCCGATATCAGGTTAGCACAACTTGTGACTGTTCCATGACGACTTCAAACAGGCAGCAAGGCAGAGTGCCGTCAGAATGGGTAGCAGCTGACATCAGATTTGCATGTCTTATCATCAAGAAGCAGCAAGCAGACAAGGAAGAGCAGTGCATTATGGATAGATCCTCAGGGGGAAGTCTGAAGGTGGTAAAGCGGGGAAGCAAAGAAGGAGTGCTGCCTTGACACAGTTTTACCTCCCTTATTCTAGTCTTCCCAAGCACTGGCAGCTGTGGTTTCAGCTATCCAAGCCCTAACTTCTGGAATTTTTTCCCTAAACCTTTCTACTCCTTTAGCAACTCTGATATGCTTTAACACACTCCTTAAAACCTACCTTTTCATAAAGATCTTAAGGCATAGGAGCAGAATTATTTCACTTAGCACATTGAGTCCGCTCCACCATTCAATCATGAGCCCGAAAATGCTCACAACATTTCAAATTCCAACCAAGCTTTGATTTCCCCCACATAATCTCAAGTGTCTTCTTTTGTGGCTCAGTGTCAACTTGTATTTCCTAATCCTCCAGTGACACACGTTGATAATTTATTGGATTAAAAGTCCAAAATGTTGTTATTACTGGAGTTGGAGTTTTCCTATATTACAGTCGGATTTGGATTCAAGCCCCCATTCTAGACCTTAGATTATTTACCTCTGGACCACCACTTTTGGCAAGACCTCCAGGTCCCTGCCTACAATGTGAGACACCAATTTATTCTTGTTGGCTATGTCCTGGGCAAATGTCACCAACTGTGTACAGCAGCTCTGGATGCACACTGAGCTTTTAAAGAGGGCAGCGGTACCTGGGATGCCAGCTGATTCCGGGATATCCCACCAGTGGTAGAATGGGGCCAGAGTCTGACCAGGTGAGTACCATTGGGAATGGAGCAGGGAGATAATGCAGTGAGTTCAGCAAAATGCAGCGAGGGAACTCACTAGACCTCATGGAGAGAAACCCTCTGTTAAACATGTCAAAACTAACTCTTGGCCAAAACATAAGCTGGTTTCAGCCCAAAGGTGATCTGTCACATTGAATGTTCAAGCACATGGCCCCTCACTCCAAAGTACATCGATCCCCAAATATTAAAACATCACGAGAATGTACCAAACAAGAACGGAGCAGGCTACATTGCCCCTTCACTCTCCATTGAAACTGAGAGATAATCTACACTTCCCCACTCGGCTTAAACAGCCCGTCTTTTTGCTCATCATTGTGTGCTGCGTTTCTGAGGTGTCGACTGGATGATGTGATGAGAAACAGAAGGTTTGAAGGCAATCAAATCACACTGTGAGATGGCAGTCACATACCTGGACTAGACGGGCCTGTGGTACTGCCCATGTTATCAATGACTGAACATTGCCCCCTCGACTTTTCCACTTTTGGGTTCACAGAACTGCACAAGCCAATATAACAAATGGGTGGACTTGCTCCAACCAGACCTCCAGCAAGGCTAAATGAGCAAACTGCACAGCTTTTTGCCCACTTAACCCCAAGCAACTTGATGGGCTCAGGTACACGTTGTCCTTGGCCGTTCCCATCCATCAATATCTCTGTGATCTTGTGTAAATTGGAGAGATTACTTATTCTACCTTCGATAGCATGCTCGCTCATGTGAATTTTACAGCCTTTCTTTCCACCACTGATGATTATGAATGCTAAGCACTGGTCAAAAAAAAAAATAAACATGCGTAGACACCTTTGAGACAGCAAGAATCGCAGGTGCTGGAGTCAGAGATAACACAGTGTGGAGCTGGAGGA
>JAHRHZ010000283.1:73620619-73647687 GCA_024137785.1 Ginglymostoma cirratum
CCAATTCTGAAGAAGGGTCCCGACCCGAAACGTCAGCTTTCCTGCTCCTCTGATGCTGCCTGGCCTGCTGTGCTCCTCCAGCTCCACACTGTGTTATCAGAGACACTTTTGCTGTACCATGTATTTATCTGCCACCAACTGATTAGAATTTACAAGGTGGTAACCTCCTAGTAATTAGAAGGCAAAAACACTGTTACTATTTTGATACCGGTAATGAAATCCATGTTTGTGCGTTTGTAGTGATACTGGGGGACCTCAGCCAATGAAACAGGCAAGTTAGTTATAATGGATTTAAACCAATGCAACTGTTCAGTTCCCATTGAATTGGACCAACGCAACTAAATGATCTTCAGAGATTCCAAAATCTTGTTTTGTTTTGTAATATCTGTCATGGGATTTGAGTGCCATGAACAAAACACAAAACAGGCCATCCCTATCTCATCCCTAATTGCCATTGAGGACGTGGTTAGTACTGCTGCCTCCGCACCCCAGGTTCAATTCCAGCCTCAAATGACCGTGTGAAGTGCTCCCCGTGTCTGTGTGGGTTTCCTCCGGGTGCTGCAGTTTCCTCCCACAGTCCAAAGATTGGAGGGTGTAAGCTGTAGCGAGAGGCTGAATAGGCTGGGACTATTTTCCCTGGAGCATTGAAGGGTGAAGGGATGGCTTTATAGCGGTTTATTAAATTATGAGGGGGATGGATAGAGTGAAAAGTTGAGGTCTTTTCCGCAGGGTGGGGGAGTCAGAAATTAGAGGGCATTGGTTTAAGGTGAGAGGGGATAGATTTAAAAAGGACCTAAAGGACAAATTTTATGCCAGAGGAAGTGACGGAGGCTGGTACAATTACAACATTTAAAAGGCATCTGGATGGATGTGTGATAAAGAGGGATTTAGAGGGCTATGGGCTAAATGCTGGCAAAATAGATGAATGTAGAATATCTGGTCGGCATGGATGTGTTGGACCAAAGGGTCTGTTTCCATGGTGTATGCCTTTATGTCTCTATGTCCAGGTTACGTGGAATGGCCATGCTAAATTGCCTGTAATGTCCAGGGGTATGCAAGCTAGGTGGATTAACTATTGCAAGTAGGGATCGTGTTCTGGGTGGGTGCTCTTTAGAGGGTCGGTGCAGACTCAATGCGCCGAATAGCCTGTTTCTGCACTGTAGAGATTAACGGTGGAGAATTATTTCGAGAAATAGAGAAGACAAATCAGAATTATTTCAGGAGTCTGAAAGTGGTAATACTTTTTTTTTGGAAGGGTGCATAATATTAATGAAAAGGTTTATCAATAAATCTCTTATTGTGCCGTTGGGACATCACAGCACTGAACAAACCTATTTCCCAGATCTTGATATGCAACATTTTATATTCAGTGTTGTCCTGAAGGTTATGACTCATCTCGGAGCCCGATTACTCATGAGGAGCTGAGATGAGTAGTTGCAGGATATTTAATTTTTCATGGCGCTGGTATGGGAGAGAGAGGTGGGGCATGTGGTCAGCTGAGCCTAATCCAGTTAATGTACTCAGCAAAGGTCACCTTGTTGTCATAGATCCCAGCAGTCTACATTGCATCAACTATACTTTCTGCCAAATGTATCACCCTACGCTTCTCTACATCAAGTGCCTCTGCAGCTTGCCTATCATCCCAAACTTGGAGGTCTGGCAAATTCTGAACTTTTACTGTGGTTCAGCATCCAAGGCACAGCATTGAACCTTGGGGCACAACACCGTCTATCATCCTCAAGACTGGAAAATAACCACGTACCATGACTTTCTGTTTTCTGCCCCAAAGGCAATTTGAAACAAAAATCATTCACGAGATGAGGGCATCACTGGCTAGATTGATATTTATTGCCAAGAGGGCATTTTAGAGTCAACCACATTGCTGTGGGCCTGGAGTCACAAGGAGTCCAGATCAAGTAAGAATGGCAGTTTCCTTCCCTAAAGGACATTAGCGAACCAAAAGGTTTTTTTTCTGACAATCAACAATGGTCGTCATCAAACTCTTAATTCAGCAGGTTGGTGCAGATTTGATGGGCCAAGTGGCCTCTTTATTCACTGTCGGGATTCTGTGAGAGCTACCACCCAGATGGACAGTGAAGAAGATTATCTCAGAATACAATGGACCTTGATCAGATGAGCCAATGGGCCAAGGAGAAACAGATAAAGTTTAATGTCGATAAATATGACGTGTGGCATTTTGGTAAGGTAAACCAGGGCAGAACTTACATACTTAGTAGTTGGGGCCTAGGGGGTGTTGCCATACAAAGAGACCTAGGAATGCAGGTGCATAGTTCCTTGAAAGTGGCCTCACAGGTGGAAAGAGTGGTAAAGAAGGTTTTTAACACTCTTGCCTTCATTGGTCATGGCATTGAATATAGGAGTTAAAATGTCATATCGAGGCTGTACAGAACACGAGGCCACTTTTAGAATATAGTGTACAATTCTGGTCACCTTTCTATAGGAAGGATTTTATTAAACTTGAGAGAGTGCAGAAAAGATTTACAAGGATATTGCCCGGACTGGAGGTTTGAGCTAAAGGGAGAGGCTCAACAGGCTGAGGCTATTTTCTGTGGAGCATTGATGCTGAAGGGTGACCTTATCGAGGTTTATAAAATCAGGAGGGGCATGGATAGAGTGAATAACCAAGGTCTTTTTCCAAAGGTGAGGGAGTCCTAAATGAGAGGGCATAGGTTTAAAGTGAGAGGTGAAAGATTTAAAAGGACCTAAAGGACAACCTTTTCATGCAGAGGGTGGTGTGTGTATGGAATAAGCTGACAGATGAAGTAGTGGAAGTCGGTACGAATATAATATTCAAAAGGCATCTGGATTGGTATATGAATAGGATGGGTTTAGAGGGATATAGGCCAAATGCTGGTAAATGGGACTTGGTCAGATGGGGATGTCTGGTCAGAATGAACATTTTAGGCCGAAGGGTCTGTTTCTGTGCTGTATGACACTATGGCTGTAAGATTCTATGTGTTATGGGCACTAAGGAGTTTCAGAATTTTTACCCAGTGACAATGATAATGTAGTCCCAGATCCAGATGGTGAGTGACTTGGAGGGGAGCTTGCAGGTGGTGGTAGTGCCATATATCTGCTACTTTGCAAGTTCAGAAGGTGTTGTCAAAAGACCCTTAATAAGTTGTTGCAGTACATCCAGTAGCTGGTATACACAGTTGCCATCTCCGATAACTTGTGTATGGGGTGCCTGTCCAGTTGGCTGCTTTTTCCTGGATGGTGTTGAGTTTCTACAGTATTATGGTAGCTGCATTCATCTCGGCAAATGGAGAATATTCCAACACAGTCCTGACTCGTCCCTTGTTAATGGTGGATAGACCTTTGGGAGTCAGGAAGTGTTAAAGTAAACTGTAAGTCGTTACATTTCTATCCCAAGCCAGTACAGAGATGATTATGTTTTTACCTTGCCAACTGTGTCTGGAGACTACACAGTACTAAAATACCAAAAAAAAAAGAAAAAGGGGTCCATTAATAATATTAAACCCAGTGGATAACCAATGTAAAATAAAGTAATGCACATGTTTTAATTTATTGATTTTAGAAATTATGTACTGTAAACATAAAGGCTATTGTTTTGAAGATAATTGTCGTGCTGTCAGCTTAACACAGTATCTTCTTTGTCGCCTTTCACTAACCAGGTGTCCTATACATAGCTGGGCTGGCCCAAGGCATGTACAGCAATCTGCCGAAACTTGTCGCCTCCAGAGATGGGTTTCAGGGTTGCTTGGCATCTGTCGACCTCAATGGAAGGCTGCCAGATCTGATTCACGATGCGTTACATCGGAGTGGGCAAATTGATCGTGGATGTGAAGGTACAGGCTTTAGCAACTCTAGTTCAGGCTCGCTCGTCAACTCGAATAGTAGCTCAAACCCACACCAATACATGCTTCCGTCTGAGAAACTCCCCATAATGCTCACCATCATCACCGTGTCTTCCATCGTAATCATTTGTTCATCACTGGATCTATCTATTTAATCAGTTAACCTTCCATTTGTAGAACCACTGCCAAACATGTAAATCTAATCAACTTTTTGTATGTAACAGCAGGCGTGTGAGTGCTCCTCCACTCTTTGGACTTAAATATGTATGTTGTAAATGTGTAAATATAGTACTTATCAAAAAAAAACCCTGCCTATCCTGATTTTATTTCTTCACACTTTTATTTGCTCCCGCCATTCAAGGTATGCTGCATTTGCATGGATCATGGCGCATTTTAAGCTTAATTGGAATCCTTCAGCAGAAAGTGAACTTCTTTGTGCGTGCGTGTGTGTGTGTGTGTGTGATTCTGCAGTTGCCTTGTGTCTTACAAATGGAAGACGTGGAAAGAGAATAGCAGCAGGATTTTCATTCAAGGGCCAGTGTAGCACTTCGGGCTGAAAAGAGTCCCTTGATGATGTATCATAGTGTGCTGTATCACAAATTGAGCAAGTTCCTATGTTTAATTCCCAAAATAGCCGAGTTAATTTTGGCCATAGAGATGTTTGGAGTGTGTTTTACTGGCTTCAGACCCCATCTGTGCCACCTTTGGGTGGAGGGGTGGGTTGGTGGGCTAACAGTGGAGGTGACTGGACTCAGCTAGGGCTAGAGATGGGATGCCACTCCTCGATTCTGCCTCAGGAGATGCATATGTGTGACTTTCACATGAGGACTTATTTGGCCATAGGGACCTCAAATTGACATTTGACACTTATGATCTGGACTGGCATGAAAATAAGATATAGAATCACGAGGAAGGAGGAGAAGAGGAGTAGGAGGTACCCGGGAATAAAAATGTATAAAAGCTTGGGCTAAGCAGTGACAATCTGCTAAGGTCTCTGGTTTCCTCCCACAGTTCAAAGATGTGCAGGCTAGGTGGATTGTCCATGCTAAATTGCCCATGGCGTCCAGGGATATGCCGGCTTGGTGGATTAGCCATGGGAAATGTAGGGTTACAGGGATGGAGTGAGTCTGGGCAGGATGCTGTGCAGAGGATCAGTGTGGATTTGATGGGCCAAATGGCCTGCTTCCGCACTGTGTGGATTCTATGAATTAAACTAACAGACATGGAATGCAAAAATACTATTCTCAGTGATGGTGACCACGCAACTGCTGTTGATTGTCATAAAAGTCTGTCTTGTTTGCTGATGCCCTTACCTGCTCTGGCCTACATGTGAGCAATGTGTGGTTGACTCTTTAATGCCACCTTAAATAGCTGAGCCAATCTCTCAGGTTTAATGGCTATTATGAATGGGAACAAAATCAGGGCCATGCCAGCAGGACCCACATGGCATGAAAAAATAGAGAAAAACTAATCTGAATTCCTTCGGAACCACATCCAGAAAAAATCGCTCCACTTTTTATTGTTGGTTGAACTATTTTTGACTTCAATCTGAGCAATTATTTTAATTTGATTAGTTAATCTAGTTTCTTTGCTCCCTTCCCAATTTAGTTACTCCACAGAAAGGTTTGAGACAGGCAAGTTACATTTGCCGTTGTTGACATCGTGTATGAGCTAGCGTCCTTTTTCATAAAAGCAATTTCCTTGTACATTTCGGATTCCAATTCTGGAGAACAAGAAGAGATAAATAGAGTCTTTTTTTATCATTTACTTTATTGTGTTGTGCAGATTCCATCTGATCTCGACCGTGCAGGTTGTAGAAGAAATAAAAGCCAGAGGTTAATTTATTGGTTATGGGGTTGGGAGTACTGCCAGTGTATTCATATCATGGCATTGCACTCTATTTGTGGGCATAGCCACAGCTTTTCCTAAGATATTTTAATTCACATGATAAGACCTTCTATAATTTATTAGCATTTTATCATAAGGCAGCCGTATTAAATATCACTAACACATCTTTGCAGTATTTTTCGAAACTCTTCAGTAACTGTAAGAGTCAATTTTGCTGTGAGGTGATCAATATTCTGTCTCTGGATTCCACATAATATTTTAATATTTGATGCAATTATTTGAAATTTGCATTAGTTAGAACTTTTTTGTTTTCTACGTTTTGTGTTTGACTTTGAATGAAATGCATAATGACTCACCAATAAATTTATGCTGTGTATCAACTATAACCTCGACATTAGATTCGACATATCAGACAGGAATTGTGTCTCAGTGAAAATGGAATGGGTTCTCAGCTGGACAAAGGCATCTGAAAGTCAAGTGCCTGTAATACATAATACGTGTAATACCAAAAGATTTCCTTTCAGAATCGAGAATCATCTGCTTTTACTTAGGGGCTTGCTGAGCTCAGTTGGGTGGATGGCTGGTTTGCAATGTGACTAACAGCACGGATTCGATCTCTGCACCAGCTAAGATCCTACCTTTTCAGTCTTTCCCCTCACCTAAGCCATGGCGACCCTCAGTTTAAACGCACTACAATTCCTCGCTTTCTAATGAGACAGTGGGACTGTGGCAACTTGACCTTGGAGGGGTGGTACGGTGGCTCAGCGGTTAGCACTGCTGCCTTGCAGCACCAGAGACCTGGGTTCGATTCCAGCCTCAGGCGACTGTCTATTTGGAGTTTGCACATTCTCGCCATGTCTGCGTGGGTTTCCTCCGGGTGCTCCGGTTTCCTTCCACAGTCCAAAGATGTGCAGGCTAGGTGGATTGGCCACGTTAAATGTGGAGTTACAAGGGTAGGAGGCTGGATGGGATTCACTCTGGAGGGTCAGTACAGACTCAGTGGACTGAATGGCCTCTTTCTGCACCAATTCTGAATGTACCAACTAAACTGTAGGGCTCTATAGGGATTGATATCCCTGTTTGCACAGTCCATTTGAGGATAAGCTGATGTTGCACTGGAAAACAGTGAAGGTGGTACAGCATTGTCATTGTTGATCAGTTCCAGATAGCCATCCAGGGGCACAAGGTGAAGGAGGGGGAGATGGTGCTGATTCTGTCCCCTCTCCTCTGTGACTCTGTCCATACCCAGGTGGCCACAGTGAGGGAGCACTGAGAGCCCCTGGCACACATCAGACCATCCTTGACCTGAGAATATTGTAGAGATAGTGTAAATGTTATTAGTTTGAGAACTCTGTTTTGTTTTTTACCTTTCAGTTGATTCTCTGTGGAGAAGGGACACTTTTTTGTGTGTCCTGTATCATTACAGCAATGCAGTGTCTCTTTGTAGGTTTTTTGAAAAGTTTTGCAAGTAGGACAACATTTACCAAGAACTGCAAAAGACCTTACAAAGTATGGTGGAGGCTGGAATTATGCTCAGCTTGCCTTAACCTGGGAATATTATCCAATGTAAGTTGTGGTATAGGCAGCAGCAAGGTTAAGACTGAGGAAGGCAATGAACACCACCCACTGTAAAAACATCAGAACTCAGAGCAGGGATAGGAAATTCAGCCCCTTGAGCCTGCTCCGCCGTTAATACACACACGTACACACAGGCAGACACACACAGACAGTCACACGCACACAAACACGCACGCACACACCGACACAGATTCACACCATGCGCACAAAGACATGCGCGCGCGCGCGCGCGCACACACACACACACACACACACGGTCTCAATGGAGCAAGACCCAACAGGTAGTCAAGACAAATTATGCTGTTGACTCCAGTCAGCAATGCCGAACAAGATGGTTCTACTCTGTTGACTTAAATCGTTTGTTATGTCTGAGAGAAGCATATTACCTGATGGGAATCTCCACATTAGTCTTCAAGTAGAGCAGACTGAAAGTTGGGTGTTGGCTTGTGGTTCTCATCTGCCACATTCTGTTCTGCTTAGGTTAGAAGCAGGCCTTCCTCTGAGATGAAGAGCCTTGGAACGACAGTGGGGTTTGGAAACCCACTGGCTGAGAGCAGATGGACATGGCAGACAGATGCTGGCAACTCCATGTATAACGGCAGGGCCACTGGAACACCACTGACTACTGCTGTTCTAAAATCCAGCTGAGCACTAGGATTGTGTGCATGTGTGTGTGTGCACGTGTGTGTGCGTGGGTGGGTGTGGGTGTGTGTGTATGGGTGTGTGTGTGTGTGTGAATGGGTGTGTGTGTGTGGGTGTGTGTGCACGTGTCTGTGCATGAGTGTGTGTGTGTGTATGGGTGTCTGTGTGTGGGTGTGAGTGTGAGTGTGTGTGTGTATGGGTGTCTGTGTGTGTGTGTGTGCATGCATGCGTGCGTGTGTGTGTGTCTGTGTCTGTGTCTGTGTGTGTCTGTGTCTGTGTGTGTGTGTGTGTGTATGTGTGTGCATTTGTGTCTGTGCGTGTGTGAGTGTATGTGTGTGCATTTGTGTCTGTGCGTGTGTGTGTATGGGTGTCTGTGCGAGTGTGAGTGTGTGTGTGTGTCTATGTGTGTGTGTGCATTTGTGTCTGTGCGTGTGAGAGAGAGTGTGTGTGTGTGCGCGCATTTGTATCTGTGCGTGTGTGTGTGTGTGTGTGTATGGGTGTCTGTGTGTGCGAGTGTGAGTGTGTGAGTGTGTGTGTTTGGGTGTGTGTGTGGGTGTGTGTGTGAGTGTGTCTGTGTAATGCCAGGGGGGTGGCTGTCAATCAGACTCTTCCATTTGCGATGTCATGTTTACTGATCAGGCACTGAGTGCTCCACTCCCCCCATCAGCTGTCTGTGACAAATTCCACTTGGACATGCCTGCCATGGCTCCTGATGGCAAGCTACAGGACTCCCCCCAACCACTTCCACACACCACCCCACCCCTGCCCCTATGCATTGGTTTAATGCCAGCAGTGGTGAGCTACAACTCTTAAATGGCCAATAATTGCCCACTAGCGGTGGAGCCAGAATGCCACTTCTCGGCCATCCAACCACCAACTTAATTGGACTTAAGGCAGGATCAGACTGACTCTGTCCCCACTTCCTGTGGCCCTGCATAATTATGAGGGCAATCTATATAACTGGCCGTAAATGATATTGACTTGATGCCGCAGCAGTTGAATGACATGTACAGAAGAGCTAAGAGCTCTTGTGGTGCAATGGTAGTGTCCGTACCTCTGGACCAGGAGGTCTGGGCTTCCATCCTATTTGCTCCAGAGGTGTGCCGTAATATCTCTGACAAGGCTGATTAGAAAAATGCCCACAAAAGAACTGCTGAGACTGAGGGTCAGTCACTATATTAACAGTGATCAGGGATGAGGTGGGTCACTTGCTGCACCCGGTAGAACATGAGGAGCATCTTAAATTGGGACAGTGACTGCCCAGGGTTGGATTGCCACCCACTTGCTGAGCACCCCCATCCCCGCCCTCAGTGATCCTGGCTCATCCACACCATTCACACTGTGTCAGCTGAAGCCTTTAAATGGATTGTGAACGTTGATATTGAATGGAAAGTGCTTCTGCGGGTTGACTGGACAGCTGGTTTGCAATGCAGAGTGATGCCAACAGCGTGCGTTCAATGCCCACACCAGCTGAAGGACTCTCCGTATCAATCTCTCCTCTCATCTGAGGCATGGTGAGCCTCAGGTTAAACCACTACCAGTCATCTCTCTCTCTAATGAGAAAGCAGCACTATGGTCTGGTAAGACTATGGTGACCTTACCTTTTGCTTCTCCAGCCACAAGGGTTTATATTTATCAGAATATCAAAACTGAGATTGATTCAATTTTGCTTGGTGATATTTTAAGGGTTCCAAAATGAACATGGCTTGGTGGAGTTAACTTACAGATTTGCCTTGAGCTAAAGAATTATCTTAAGTCACCCTGTTCAGACAGGTAGTGACTCACCTCCTTGAACTCTGACCTTCTGGCCTAGTATTAGTGACGCCACCAGTGCACCACCAAATCCCAAAAGACTTGAGAGGCTATACTTCTCGACACTGCGTCTGGTCATAACATAAGAGAATAAAAGAATCCAGCTCATTTGCACCAGGATGTACCATTTACAAGAATCGCTGCAGAAATTTGTCAAAGATCCTTCAACAGCGCCTTCCAAACCCCCACAACAAACTCCATCCAGAAGGACAAAGCAGTAGATACATGGGAACACTAGCACTTACAAGTTCCCCTCCCAGTTACTCTCCATCTGTCTTGGAAATATGACGCCATTCCTTGCTGGATCAAAATCCTGGAATTCCCTTCCTAAGGGCATTGTGGGTCTACCTACAGCATATGGACTGCAGTGACCCAAGAAGGTAGCTCACCCACCACCTTCTCAAGGGCAACTAGGTACGAGCAATGAACACTGGCCCAACCAATGATGTTCGCATCTCGAGTGAATTTTAAAAAATCATCTTAAGTTGTATAGACTGGTTGTCCTCATGGAGTATGGTCATGATGAAGTTTCTTTACAAAACCTTCATGAATACGCTAAAGAATTGGCAACAGCATGAGGAATATTGTTGTTTTCCTTATGCATTTAGTCATTTTCCATACATGTACATGAATGAATCAGATCGAGAGCAAGCACAGAGAATGCTGGGGAAGCTCAGCAGGTCTGGCCGCATCGGTGGAGAGAGAAACAGAGTTAATGTTCTGAGTCTGAACTGACTTCTTCAGAACACGAGTTCTGTGTCAGAGTGCGTCTAATTTCAAAGTGAAAAAGAGTCATACTAGACTCAAAATGTCAAACGTTTCTCGCTCCGCAGATGCAGCCAGACCTACTGAGTGTCTCCAGTGTTCTCTGTATTTTTTTCAGACTTCCAGTATCCACGGTATTTTGCTTTGAGTACATTATCGAGGCCCCAAAATAGGCAAAGACGATGCATATGACTCTCTTCTGACACTACATGAATAGTGTCCCTCCTAATTGATACTGTGCAAACTTAGTGAGATTCTGATTAACAGCAAATTTTTTCTGTGATGGGAACAAATTACAGGCAGTCTCTGATTTATAAACTTCCAACTTATAAAGGCTCGTACTTATGAACAAGATCCCAAACTGGGTGTATTAATATTAATCTTAAAGGTCCAACATACAAACGTTTGCACATATTTGTGAATGGCAATTCTAAATACCGTATTGTGTTCCAACTTGCCTACCACTCAACTTATGAATGTACTCAAGTATGGAACCCATTTGTAACCAATCGAGTCAAGCTTGGAATATTTCTTTAGCCTGAAGTGGCTTTATTGAATTAGATATCGTTGGCAAGTTAATGGAACCCATGAACAATGGGGCCTTATGAGATTATTTAACTTCTGTTAATCATGGATTAATTAAGCTATCAACGTATATTTTCTGTATTGGACTGAAGACACTTAGGGGAAAGCGATGTGTAGATCTGAATACCAGAGATGTGTTTAATTATAAATGCATCTTTTGGTATTTACATTCAGTTATTTGTATGTAATATACCTCATCAATGTCAGTATAAAAGCTGCAACACAGAGGTCTAGTGGTACAGTGGTATTGTCCTTAGGAGGTCCAAATTCAAGCCTTACCTGCTCCAGAAATGTGTCATAGCACGTCTGAACAGGGTGATATAAAAATACCTAAAAGTTTCAACAGCCATGGCACAAAACATCAAGATTGGTACTTATCAAAAACTATCGCTGACCTCCTCATTATATATTTAAGTGATGTCTGAACTGGTTCATTGCTGCAGCCTGGCAATCTGTTTGGATGGTATTGTCCTGTACATTACTGTCACATCTCACGCAGGGGGCTTGAGGCTGGATTTGAAAGCCATCTAGCAGTAGGATAAATGGTGGAAGGCTGTGCCTGGAACCACAAATTGATCATTATAAACAATTCAGTTGATTTGAGGGTTGAACCCTCTATGTATTCAGCTGTGCAGTTGTACATTAAAAAAGGGATGAGCTGGAACCAGCTGAGATTCACTCTAAATCCACAAAGATTTCTATCTGAGCCAAGTTTTCAAAAGGACTAATCAATGCTTATTAAGCCTTGTATAGAAGGAGCCCCGATAGGGGTATGAGATACGTATGGACACATCTGTTATCCAAAGTGAGTTGCAGTATGTGGTGAGATGTTTGTGCCATTGCTTGATGGAATTGAAAAGTAAGTTCTGTGAAGAACTAACAACAAACACCTTGCACTATCGTAGCAAAATGTCCCAGGGCCTCACAGATTCACTGTCAGAGAGCATGACACCGTGTCATGTAGGGAGATGTCAGGTGGCTAAGAACTCAGACAAAGCGGCGGGATTTAAGGAGTATCGAAAACCGAGTAGTTGGAAGACTTAGAGACCAAGCTCCTGAACTTAGGGTCTAAGCAGTTGAAGACAGAGACCACCGATGGTGAAGTTGGAGATGCCCGAGAGGCCAGACATGGAGGAGCATCAATTTCTTGGAGGGTTGTTGCATCAATGCAAATACAACTTAGCGCTGAGATCTGGATGAGCCTTTGGGGTACTAAGGCATGAAGTTTGCTCATGGGTTTCTCTGCAGAATTCAGCTCAACTCCACATTCTAGCTGGGCCAAGTATCATGTCCTGGAGGGCTATCAGTGCCAGTCATCTGGGCTTAGACCCTACCACTGCATAGCTAGTGGTGCATTCTCCACACCTAATGCTGAATCCCTGAGTGTGGCCTGACCTATCCCCATTCATCTTTCCCTCCTCAAACTGGAACAATTTAGAATTCCCTTTCACGATGGATGGTGAGTTTCCGTATCTCAGAGTTGGTTACAGAATCATGGAGAAGAATAATTACTGAGTGAACATCCAATTTAATGTGCACTTTTTATGCCAGCAACTGTCATGATATTATAATACTGTCATGCCTATTTATTGCATTTTATCATTATTCGTTTTTATTCTGCAGTTTGCCCATTGGATAAATCACAGCATTCATTTCTCATTGCCAAGTTCTTGAGATCTATCCAGAAGCCATTGATTTCCAATGAGAACAGAATACACTTTTTAAATGTTTGCTCAAACAGGATGCTGGCTTCACAGGGTAGAAAAGTTGTGCTCAGGTCAGGGAAGTTATAGAGGACTGACAATAGAAGAATAACATGCTATGGGAAGGATGTTGCGAAACTTGAAAGCGTTCAGAAAAGATTACAAGGATGTTGCTGGGGTTAGAGGGTTTGAGCTATAGGGAGAGGCTGAATAGGCTGGGGCTATTTTCTCCTTGAGTGTCAGAGGCTGAGGGATGACCTTGTGAAGATTTATAAACTCATGAGGGGTATGGATAGGGTGAATAGTCAAGGTCTTTTACCCAGGGTAGGGGAGTCCAAAACTAGAGGCCATAGGTTTAAGGTGAGAGGGGAAAGATTTAAAAAGGATCTAAGGGACAACTTTTTCATGCAGAAGGTGGTGCGTGTATAGAATGTGCTGCCAGAGGAAGTGGTGGAGGCTGGTACAATTACAACATTTAAAAGGCATCTGAATGGGTATATGAATAGGAAGGGTTCAGAGGGATATGGGCCAAATGCTGGCAAATTGGTCGAGATTTATTTCAGATATCTGGTCGGCATGGACAAGTTGGGCTAAAGGGTCTGTTTCGGTGCTGTGTATCTCTATGACTCTATGAGTTGTTCTGTGGAAAAGCCACCTACTGGTCCCAGGAATCTGATGTTCATCAATAGAGACTTTGCACTGAATTACTTTCTGCAACTTTGGATAAAAAGTTCCCTCTCTTCTTTTTTAATGTGTTTTTATAATTTCTACCAAAAGCCCAGAGAAAACTACTCCTAAGACAGTGTTAGCAGTATGCTGTACATGATAGGATTACTCCCTACGTTTGCCACTTGTAGCAAAATCATTTGTCCATGATTTCAGGAGAAACAGGAACTGGAGAAATCATGCCCTCTGACCGTACCATGCCCTTACATTCTTCCATTCTGTGTGAAACACAAGGAGATTATCCATTCGGTGTGAAACACAAGGAGGTTTAACACTTTGTTATTTGCTGAATCTTTTTTGAGTTGGTGTTTTGATTTTCTCCAGACAAAAAGGAACTGGAGAAGGCCATTCAGCCCCTCACGCCTGTTCCACCATTCAATAAGATCATTGTTGATCTGATTGTGGCCTCAGCTCTATTCTCCGTCCTGTTCCCCATTAACCTTGACTCTCTTGTTGATCATAAATCTATCTAACTCAGCTTTGAAAACATTCAATTAATTATTTTCATTTGTTTACATTTCATTTTAATTCTGTTGTCTCTGAACAAGTTGTGATGAAAGGTGTAGTTTATGTATATATGTTGGTTTTTGGATTTTAAAATAGATGCAGATGGAAGAAGGTCAACTGAGTGAAATTTTAATATCTGTGGTGGTCATGTCATCCAGAGCAATCTCGGGTGCCTTGGGTATACTCTCTGTTACCAGTCCTTCTTATTGCTATTGACAAAAGTACTGATAGCAGATTGGGAAGCATGTGTTACATCTTTGGCAGAAAAGAGGTTCAGTCTTGATCAGTACTTTTTTTAAATTCATCTGTGGGATGTGGGTGTCGCTGGCTGGGTCCAGCATTTATTGCCCGTCCCTAGCTGCTCTTGAGAAGGTGATGGTGAGCTGCCTTCTTGAACCACCACAGACCATCTGCTGAAAGTAGATCTCAGGGAGGATTTTCACCTAGTGACAGTGAAAGAATGGTGATATATTTCCAAGTCAGGATGGTGAGTGCCTTGGCAGGGAACTTGCAGAGGGTAGTGTTCCCACGTATCTGTTGCCCTTGTCCTTCTAGATGGAAGTGATCACAGGTCTGGAAGGTGCTACGAAGGTTTGGTGAAGTTTTGCAGAGCATTTGTAGATTGTACACACTGCTGCTAACTGAATGTCAGTGGTGAAGGGAGTGGATACTAGTGGATATGGTGCCTATCAAGTTGGCTGCTTTGTCCTGAATGCTGTCAAGCTTCTTGAGTGTTGTTGGAGCTGCAATCATCCAGGCACATGGGGTGTATTCTATCATTCTCCTGACTTGTGCCTTGTAGATGGTGGACAGGCTTTGGGAGTCAGGGGATGAGTTGCTCACTGCAGTGTTCCTAGCCTCTGACTTCCTCTTGTAACCACTGTGTTTGTATGGCGAATCCAGTTGAGTTATTGAGAATAGATTCTGAGAATATGTTGTACTTAATGGCTAGTTACATTACATTTGATTTACATGAGAGCCCTTTGTAAGACACAAAACAGAAGTTGCTGGAAAAGCTCAGCAGATCTGGCAGCATCTGTGAAGAAGAGGCAATGGTTAGCTCCTCCAGGAACAGTCCATTATATCCTGATAGAGAGAGCTTATTACATGTTGTCAATGAACCCTTTCAGTTGCTAACTTCCTTGGACAGCTGGAATAGTTATACTTGGGGTTTGACAGAGCTTCTTTTGTAGCTATAAGTTTAATTTCTGTGCAGGTTTCAAATGTAATACTGATGAAATGCAATACTGTACTGCTTATTAAAAGACCCTCATCTGACAATACATAAAACTGTGAAACAAGCAGTTAAATTTATCTATGTTACGGTAAGTGCATCTATTCTGTTCCACTGTGACAGGATTCAGGACAAATTTAATAGTTAACACAATTATGTATAGCTTGATTTCTACGCTAATTAAAAGAACTGAACAAAGGCATGAAACATGATTTAATTTATTTTATTCTCTTCAAAAATGGATTTTCTTCAATTTAATTTTATTCAAAGCTTCTCTTCAGAAGTAAATCCTAATTTGTTATAGAATCACAGAATTATACAGTACAGACGAGGCCCTTTGGCCCATAGAGTCTGTACTACCAGATCTACACACTAAATCTGTACTCATCTCACTCTCCAGCACTAGGCCCATAGCCTTGAATGTTGTGACATTTCAAGTGCTGATCCAAATGCTCCTGAACAATTGTGACCTTCCATATATGGATATGAAAGGTGGAAGATTGAAAGAAGATTATGGCCAAGGAAATCCATTAATTTGCAGGTCACTTACAGTCTTTCCCTGTGGAGGGAGAGTTCTGCCTGGCTCTCTGACTCACCAGCCCAACCGATAATTCCAATAAAACTCCATGACAGTTTTCTATCTTTACATCAAGAAATACAAGAATGGGGAAGGATACATTTGGCACCGCATAGAGTCATACAGCATGGAAACTGACCCTTTGGCCTGATCAGTCCATGCCAACCATAATCCCAAACTGAACTAGTCCCACCTGCCTGCCTCTGGCTCGTACCCCTCCAAACCTTTCCTATTCATGCACTTATCCAGATGTCTTTTAAATATTGTAATTGTGCCCACATCCACCACTTCCTCAGGAAGCTCATTTCACACACCAACCAGCCCCTGTGTAAAAGAAATTGCCCCTCATGTGTTTTTTAAATCTCTCTCCTCTTACCTTAAAAATATACCCCCTAGTCTTGAAATCCCCCATCCTAGGGAAAAGACACCATTAACCCTATCCATACCCCTCACGATTTTATGAACTTCTATAAGTCCACAAAGTCCAATGAGATGATCCTTTGCTTGATTCACCATCCTGACTTGGAAATATATTGCCGTTCCTTCACCGTCGCTGGGTCAAAATCCCAGAATTCCCTCCCTCAGGGCATTGTGGGTCAACCCCACAGCGGGTGGACTGCAGCGGTTCAAGAAAGCAGCTCATCACCACCTTCTCAAGGGGGCAACTCGGAACGGGCAATGAATGCTGGGCCCAGCCAGCGACACCCACATCCCACAAATGAGTTTAAAAAAAAAACAAATCTTGAGGTGTGACTTTAAACGGCTGCCTGTATTTCTGATTAAAACCCCCAGCACAAAATGAGGCAGAAAGGAAGCCAGCCTTCTCTCTGTTAATATCTGACAAGTAATACAAAACGCAGTAAGGTGACTTTTCATTCATTTATGCCAACAGCATTTGACGTTGGATATGTGAACATGGAAATTAGACACAAGGGCAAGTAGATTTGTTTGGTTGCAGGGATAAATGTGCTTTTCTTGTTGCTATGTGTCTCAATCAATCCTTTTCGGATCTGTTACAGGGACTAAACCTATTGCCACTGGGTTAACGAGCGCTCTAAAAGACAGTAAGTCCCTGACTACGTCGTTAGAATGCTTTAAATTTAGATAATCAGTTCCCTTTGCCGTGAAGATACAAATTTACCTGCAGTGAGTTACGATGAAATAATTTAAAAAGAAAAACTCTTTCATGTTAAAGTAACAGCATTTCAACCATTCAAAGTAAGGCCCAAGGGTGTTCATGAATATATGTATACACGCGCACACAAATTTCATTAATGTTTCATGGTCGTTTCAAATTGGAAAATGTTGGTGCCCTACTTACAAAATAAAACCAACTTTGGGTTGCTTTTATCAGTCCTTATTGTTAAAGTGATTATTTTATTATTGCTATCATTTTTTTGTGTTAGTTCCTCATTTCTTGGAGAATTTTGTGTGTCTCTCTGGTACTCTTAAACTAAAGAGTTGCAACTTCTCCTGGATGGGAAATGTTGACTATCTAAAGACCACTCTTGACAGAGGTTTGACAGGTAAACTCGTTGCCAGTGTGATGGTGCTGCAGGGAACAGGAAGGTAAAACATAGAAACATAAAAACATAGAAGATAGGAGCAGGAGGAGGCTGTTCGAGCCTGCGCCACCATTCTTCACTGCTGATCGTCCAACTCAATAGCTTAATCCTGCTTTCTCCCCATAACCTTTGGTCCCATTCGCCCGAAGTATTATATCTAGTTGCCTCTTGAATACATCGATAACAAAGCAGTGTGGGTGCTGGAGGGCTGCAATACAGATGGTTGCTGAGAAACTCAGCAGATCCGGGAACGACTGTGGGATACCGTTAACTTTCTGAGTCCAATTCTTTTGATAGAGTCATTTTGCACGTTCTTTTTTTATTCACTTGTGGGACATGAGCGTTGCTGGCTGACCAGCATTTATTGCCTGTCCCAAGGATCTATAGTTCTGTCTCCACAGATGCTTCCAGACCTGCCAAGCTTCTCTAGTGCTTTCTGCTTTACTAAAAAAAATTCCATGGTTTAATCACTACTCATGGGCTAACTAATCTCCACGGCAATGATTACAAGGTGCTTTAATTAGACTCGGGTGCCCTAACTCTGGGAAAGGGAAGAAAAACATCTCAGTGATCCAAGCATCCATGAAGCCTGGAAAGAAAAGGAAGAGAATTAGCCAGGTGGGACAAAGAGTATGATCTGCCAGCCCCAGACCTTGTTATCTGCCTTATGCAACAAGTTTATGTGATCTCAAATGGACTGCCTGAAAAGGCAGTGCATGCAGCATCACTGAAAACTTTTGGAACGGAGTTGGATGAAAAGTTGAAGATGGAATATTTTGCAGAGCTATGGGGGAGAGAGCAGAGGAGTGAAACTAACTGGGCAGCTCCTTCAAAGGGCTAGAACATTCACCGAGGACAGAATGACCTCCTTCTGTCCTGTGCCAATGAATGATTGCATCCAGTAAAATAAACAGTTTCATTGAGCAAGTGACTTCTTAAAATTTAATTTATTATTGTTACATGCACTGAGATGCAGCGAAAAGTATTGTTTTGCATGCTGACCGGACAAATCATACCTTACATACGTACATCAAGGCAATAGAACAGAATGCAGAATATAGTGTTACAGCTACAGAGAAGGTGCAGAGAAAGATCACTCCAGAATATGAGAGATCCATTCATAAGTCTGATAACAGAGGACTTTTTTAGGACTGAATTGAGAAGGAACTTCTTCACCCAGAGGGTTGTTAATCTATGGAATTCCTTGCCCAGTGAAGTAGTTGACGCTACGTCAGTAAACATTTTTAAAGCTAAGGTAGATTTTTTTTGAACAATAAAGGAATTAAGGGATACAGTGAGAGTGCGGGTAAGTGGATCTGAGTCCACGAAAAGATCAGCCATGATCTTATCGAATGGCGGAGCAGGCTCGAAGAGCCAGACGGCCTAATCCTGCTCCTAGTTCTTATGTTCTTATGTAACAGTGGGGAAGAAGATGTTCTTGAATCTGTTGGTACGTTTGCAAATTTTTGTATCTTCTGCCCGATGGAAGAGGGTATAACTAGGGTAGGAGGGGTCTTTGACTGCGTTCGCTGCATTCCCAAGGCAGTGGGAGGTGTAGACGGAGTCAATGGAAGGAAGGCTGCTTTGTGTGATGGACTGGGCTACATTCACAAGTCTCTGTAATTTCTTGCAGTCTTGGGCAAAAGGTCAAATGGTTATTAGACATGAGGCACACGTTATGGGAAATATGAGAGAAAGGAGGTCAAGGAGGGACATGGGTATCAAGTGGTGAAGACTGGCCAAACATTTGGGTTCCAAAAGTGAAATCAGCCTTTTGCATTGTAATAAATATTCCTTACTGTCAATGCGTTTTGATTTTGCACCAGAATCATGATGTGACAGACAATGGGTTTTCCCATCAGTAGTTTCTCTGAATTATCATTCTGCATGACTCCTCTTAGTTCTGTTGAGTTTTGTGTGTTGTTCCATCACAGTTTCTGGATGGACTTTGTAGCCCACGTGAATTCTTCAAGACGGCTGTGAGTTATGTTTTTGTTCAAGACCTCATAGAAACACAGAAAATAGGAGCAGGAATAGGCCAGACAGTCCATCATCCTTCTCCACCATTCAATATGACCATAGTTCATCATCCAGTTCAATGCCCTGTACCCACCTTCTCCCCATACCCTTTGATTCCTTTAGCCGTAAGAAGTATATCTAACTATTTCTTGACAGCATGCAATGTTTTTGGCTTAACTTCTTTCTGAGGCAGAGAATTCCAGATGCTCACTACTCTCTGGGTGAAGAAACTTCTCCCCATCTCACTCCCAAATGGCCCGCCCAGTACCCTCAGACTGTGACCCCTTGTGCTCGACTCCCAGACATTGGGAAAATGCTTTCTGCGTTTATCCTGATTAGTCCTGTTACAGTTTTATAGGTTTCAATGAGAAAGCCCATCATTCTTCTAAACTCCAGTGAATATAATCCCTACCAATCAGTCACTAATGTCCTTTAGGGAAGGAAACTGCCATCCTCACCTGGTCTGGCCTACATGTGACTCCAGACCCACAGCAATGTTGTTGACTCTCAACTGCCCTCTGGGCAAATAGGGATGGGCAATAAATGCTGGCCTAGCCAGTGATGCCCTCATCCTGTTAATGAATAAAAAAATGAATAAAAGGGTCTCTGTTCATTTGTCAGCCTGGCCATCCGAGGAAATAGTCTGGCAAAACCTTTGTTGTACTCCGTCCATGGCCAGAACATCCCTCTTCAGATGCAGAGAACAAAACTGCACATGCCAGTGCAGGGGGAGGCAATGGCCTAGTGGTATTATCGCTGGACTGTTAACCATGTGACCCAGATAATGTTCTGGGGACCTGGGTTTGAATCCTGCCACAGCAAAAGGTGGAATTTAAATTTAATAAGTATCTGGAATTAAGAGTCTAATGCTGACCACTAATGTCCTTGAGCAAAGGAAACTGCATTTCTTACCCGGTCTGGCCTACATGTGACTCCAGACGACATGGCAATGTGGTTGACTCTTAACTGTCCTTGGGTAATTCGGGATGGGTAATAAATGGTGCCTAGCCAGTGATGCCCTCATCCTGTGAATGAATAAAGAAAACAAAGGTCTGGTCACACCAGGGCTCTGTACAACTGCAAAGTTACAAAGTCTCTGCTCCTTCGTATGCATTCACCAGACCTCCATGAAATAATTAAAAAGGGGCATGGATTTTGTGAGTGTAACATGCTTTTTCATATCATGTCTAACTGGTGTGCAACATTTTTTCTTAGTATGGTTTTTGTTTCCACTCCAATAAAAACAAAATGCTGCTTGTGTTAGCTCTGCTAGAAGCTCAGTTGGGCAAGTGATTTGTGATTACTGAGACTTGCTCAAGAAACCAACATTTTCACTCTCACAGCGATGTTGTAAAGCAAAATTTGGACATAGATGGCAAATATCTCACTGCACGGTAAGTGTACAGTAAGATGGGCCGCGTTAAAATCACTTGCCCTAACTATAAATGTTGCAATTTTATATGTGCTTGCTTATGACATTGATATATTAATGCTGCATGTGTTTCTTTGACAAAAATTTTGATTAGTTGCTTTTATTAACCCCACTGCCAGCTGCTTAACTCACCTCTGCTATTGTTCTGTTTCTTTTTTTTTGCTCATAAAGTTGAGTTAATCAAGGCAAGTATACAAGGCAGAAAGTCATGTTTCATTCTCAAAGACTTGAAGTTGCTCTGTGTAATGCCTTGTGCTGGTGACTGCATTCTTTAAAGCACAGGTTCATATTTTGGTTTCAATTATTTTTACCTTCCAAAGCAATCTTGAAGCCCTGTTTACTTCAGTTCAGTTGAGAGACATCACTTTGAGAAGTTGGCCATTCAAAACATTACCCACTTACACTCCATTCCAATTCTGCTGTCACTCTTGACGGTGTATGCCTTGTACAGTAGTTGGGGCTCAAACTAAAGTGACCATTCTTTTACAATGCTGTAACACTGCTGTTAATGTCGGTCAGAAGCAAGTCGCTGCTCATGCGAAGTGAGAATGGCTCTATCTACAATGAAACAACCAATATTATGTTATAAACAAAAACAGAAGTTGGTGGGAAAGCTCAGCAGGTCTGGCAGCATCTGTGAAGAAAGCATCAGAGTTGACGTTTTGGGTCTGGTGACCCTTCCTCAGGGTGTGGAATGAACTCCCCAAGAAAGTGGTGGATGTAGGTACAATTACAATGTTTAAAAGACATTTGGATAAGTACATGAATAGGAAAAGTTTGGAGGGATATGTTGCAGGAGCAGGCAGGTGGGAGCAGGCTAGGGAGCAGGCTAGTTTAGTTTGGGATTATGGTTGGCATGGACTGCTTGGATTCAAGGTTCAGTTTCTGTGCTGTATGACTCTATGACTCAGCTGACTATTTTGTGTCATTTTCTGGCTTGCAAGCTGTAACAAGTGGTGTGCTGCAGGGATCAAGACTGGAGTCTCAGCTTTTTATAATTTATATTGATGAGTTTGATGAAGGAACGCAGAAATGGATAGGAAAGTAACGTGAAAAAAGCTACAAATGAATATAGTATAAATGGGTCAAGTGAATGGGCAACAATCTTTCAACTGATGTGGGAAAATGTGAAATGTTCCACATTTGTAAGAAGAATAAAAAGGAAACCTGTTATCTCAATGGTGAGAAATTGCAGAGCTCTGACGTGCAGATGGATCTGGGCATCCTGATACATGAATCACAAAAAGTTAGTATGCAGATACAGCAAGTAATTAGAAAAGCTAATAGAATGGTATCTTTTATTGTGAGGGTAATGGAAGGAAGGCCATGATTCAGTTATGGAAGGCAGTAATAAGACTGCTGAAGAGTACTGTGGTAAATATTGGCCTCTATATTTAAGGAAAGATGTAAATGCATTGGAAACAGTTCAGAAAAGGTCTGCCAGACTATGGGGGCCGAATAACCATGGGAATTAAAACTATCAAAACACAGACACCATTTTCTCTAAAGATGCTGCTACCACCACCATGTGACTAACTTCAGGTTACATGCCTTTGATGGGGAGGCAATGGCCTAGTGGTATTATCTCTAGACTGTTAATCTAGAGACCCAGTAATGTTCTGGGGACCTGGGGTCAAATCCTGCTATGCCAGATGATGGAATTTGAATTCAATAAAAATCTGGAATTAATAATCTAATCATGAACGTGAACTCATTGCTGATTGTTGGGAAAAATCCATCTGGTTCACTAATGCCCTTTAGGGAAGGAAACTTCCATCCTTACCTGGTCTGGCCTACACATGACTCTAGACCTACAGCAATGTGGTTGATTCATAACTGCCCTCTGGGCAATTAGAGATGGACAATAAATGCCTGGCCAGCAATGCCCTCATCCCGTGAATGAATAAAGGAAAAAAAGAATAATACCTGGAATTAGGAGGTTGTCCTATGAGGGTCGGTCAGAAATGCTAGGCTTGTATCTGCTGGAGTTTAAGTGACTTGTGTGAAACATCTAAAATCCTGAAGGGATGTAAAGGGTGCATGTGGAAAGGATGTTTCCCCTCTTATGTAGAACGAGAGGTATCTATTTAACAATAGGAGATTGCCTGTTCAAGACAGAGTGGAGGAGAATTGTTTTCTCGCATGGGGTAGCGAATCTTTGGGACTCTCATCCTTGAAAGGCAGAGTCCTTAAATATTTTTTGAGCAGAGGTGGGCAGGTTCTTGATAAGCAATTGGGCTATTGGGAATATGTGGAATAATAGGATTGTCAGTGAATGTTGGAAGAGACTCGAGGGCCCACTCCTGTTCCTGATTTGTACGTTTGTAACTTTTATCCAGTTCAGGGGGCTCTGAGATGGCTGATCATTGCATTGTGTAATCTGCAGACTCCACAGTGTTTCATGAAGGATCAGGTAAGCTGGCTATTAAGGAAGCTTGTGTGCTGGCTTCAGCATCTCAACTTAACCTCCACCTGCTCCCACCAGAGTCTCTCAAAGCCAAGATAACTGTCCCACACTGTATGTTAGTTCATACCTGGCAGCAGTTTTGGCAATAAATTTGGGAATATTTCCTTCTGTATTTTTCTCATGCAGGAAATGGAAAAAACTAAATGGCTGAAATCACACAGTGAAATGTTAGTAATGAACACAATTAAAAATTCCTTTTCCAACCATTTTCCTGCATTAATTCCATTTCTTTCAAGTAGGTTTAGGCTTTCACTGAAATGACAAACAATGGGAGTTCTTTTGAATGTGATAATATTGTGCAGAACATTTTAATTCTCAATATCTGCAATAGGCCAAAACCTGATCATTTTTGTAAATGTGTCAAACGTTACTTTGCTCTGTGTTAAGTATAGGAGGTGTCCTTTGACCACTCCCATCTTCTGCTGAATACACTGACTCTTGCTGGGTTTTGGTTTGATGACGACCAGAAAATCTTTGGAATGTGAACCAAGTGAGACCGTTCTTCCCAGTTCTATGGACTTGATTTGGCACCAGTGGTAAGGTCAACAGTTATTGCCCATTCTTAATTCCTCTTGAGAAGATGGTGGTCACCTGAGCCCTTGAAAGTATTTTCCATGGCAACAAGTTCCAGATGTAGGCCCAGCGACAGTGAAGGAGCGGTGATATGTTTCCAAGTCAGGATGGTATGTGACTTGGAGGGGAACGTGTGGGTGTCGATGTTCCCATGCATCTCTTACCCTTGTCCTTCTGGGTGAGAGCTGTTACTGTTTTAGAAAGCGATGCTGTAGAAGCTTTGGTGAGTTACTGCGCTATGAATTGTACACATTTGTTGCCACAGTGCGTCAGCGATGGAGGGAATTATGGTGATGGATGGGCTGCTTTGTCCTGGTTGATTTTCAGTCTCTTGAGAGTTGTTGGAACTGCACTCATCCGGCCAAGTGCAGCATGTTCCATCATACTTCTGACTTGAGCCTTATTGCTATTGGTTATGTTACAGAGAAGATTTTAGTCACTGCAGATGTCTCAGCCTCTCCCCGGTCATTGTAGCCATTGTATCAATGTGTCTTGTCCAGTTATATAGTGTTGAGACCCAGAAAGTTGTTGGTGTGGGATTTATCACAAGTGAGGGTTCAATAATGATTCTGAAAGAAATAAAGTGAAAGTACTTGCATTCATGTAGCGCCTTTCAGGATATTCCAAAATAATTTAACGTCAGTGAACTATTCCTAGGGTTTCGTCCTTATTGTAAGTGCAGTACACCATAGCATTCAGTTTGTGCAGAGCAAGCCTGCACACACGGCCGTGTGAAAATGACAAGATAAACCTTTCAGTGATGTCTCTTTAGCAGTGCGTATTGTCTAGGACAACAGGGGGACCTTGTCTGCTCTTCTTTGCAATTGTGCTTTGGGATCCTTTTTGCCCACCTGACAGAGCAAATAATTACCAATTTCATTCAAAAGACGGCACTTTTGACAATGCAGCACTCCCTTGCTATCACTCTGGATTTTATATTCGAGTGGAATGGGGCTGGAGACAATGACCTTCTGACTCATTAGTGAGAGCTTGGCTATTTAATACTGAAACATGTCATCAATGAACTCAATCCTTCTGTCACCTGACACCACCATATGGGTACTTTGAAACATGGGTGGCTGACTCCTGACCAGGAGTGGGACTACTGGGTGACATTGTTCACTGCTGATGACTGAGATGCAAACGCTGATTGGCAACACTACTATCACAGAAGTGTTACAGTGCAGAAGGAAGCCATTCAGCCCATCATATCTGCACTGGCTCTTCAAAATGAGGATCATTACCTGGTGCCAATTTCCTTCTTTATCTCCGTATCCTGGCACATTCATTCTATCCACATGTAAGACCCTGCAATCCATTAGGGAACCCAAGAGACCATCTGTTCAACAAGGCTGAATGGCTTCCCTTCAGAATTAGACACAAGGTATCCGTGACTGCCCTTCGTCCTTGGTTTTCTGCATTACCAGTTGTGACCACCAGTCCTTGGTGGTATTTCCAGTACGACAGCGATGCCAGCCTCTGATTGGCCAGTCGCTCTGACTCCCTAATGAAAACCAACTGAGGACTTCCCTCTTGGTGAGACCACACCTGGAGTATTGTGCGCAGTTTAGGGCTCATTAGCAGAGGAAGGATCTTCTGATTATGTACAGAAAGTTTACCAGACTGATTCCTGGGGATGACAGGGCTGACGTATGAAGGAAGACTGGAGTTTGGAAGAATGAAGGGGGACTCTTATAGAAACCAATAAAATTCTAACAGGACTAGACAGGGAGAAACTCAGAAAGGATGTTGTCAATTACTGGGAATTCGAGAACCAGGGGCTGCAGTGTAAGAATACAGGGTAGGCCTCTTAGGTCTGAGATGAGGAGAAATTTCTAGAGAGTAGTGAGCCTTTGGAATTCTCTGCCACAGAAAGAGGTTGAGGCCAAAACATTGAATGTTCTCAACAAGAAATTAGATTCAATTCTTAGGGTTAAAGGGACCAAAGGTCAGGGGAGAATGTGGGAAACAGGAGACTGAGTTGAAGGATTGGCCATGATCATATTGAATGACAGAGCATGCTCAAAGGGCCGAATGGCCACATCCTGCTCCTATTTTCTATGGTTCCTTCATCGAAAAGAAAAACCTGTTGGTGCTCCATGGGGAGACAGGCTCACCCTGAACAGGGTGCCCACCTCTCGTTATCAAGCCCAAGATCCTGTGCACACCTTTTCAACTGCCTCCTACACTCGCCTCACTGCCTTCAATGATGACTGAGAGAATGTGGAGCGGAGAAATTCTGTCAGAAGTTTTGTGTGATTTAAATGCATCAGCTGGCAGACTGGAGAATAGAGAATTCAGGCTGCAGATGTAGAGGGGAGGTGCCAGCCCATGGTCTGTTTAGCTCACCCAAGTTTAAATATTGATGGTTCAGGCAGGAATAGCAGGAGCTGAGCTTCAAAGGACCAGTGATTCACTGGTGAAGAAAATAGGGCAAACGTCACTTAGAGACTTCATGAGTCTCTCTGCTGCTGTACAGCCAGCTCAGCCAGCACTCAACCAACAGTAATAAAGTGCCATACCGTAGAAAACAACTAAAGGAGTAAGCCAAGATAACAAGCATGGGGCTGAATGAACACAGCAGGTCAAGCAGCATCATAGGAGCAGGAAAACTTGACGTTTCGGGCCGAGACCCTTCATCAGAAATGGGGGAGGGGAAGAGGCTTCTGAAATAAATAGGGAGAGAGGGGGAGGCGGATAGAGGATGGATAGAGGAGAGGATAGGTGGAGAGGAGGCAGACAAGTCGAAGAGGCGGGGATGGAGCCAGTAAAGGTGAGTGTAGGTAGGGGGGTAGGGAGGAGATAGGTCAGTCCAGGGAGGACGGACAGGTCAAGGGGGCGGGATGATGTTAGTAGATAGGAGATAGGGGTGTGGCTTGAGGTGAGAGGAAAAACAGGTTAGGGAGGTGGAGATGAGCTGGGCTGGTTTTGGGATGCGGTTGGGGGAGGGGAGATTTTGAAGCTTGTGAAATCCACATTGATGCCATTGGGCTGCAGGGTTCCCAGGCTGAATATGATTTGCTGTTCCTGCAGCCTTCGGGTGGCATCACTGTGGCATTGCAGGAGGCCAAGGATGGACATGTCATCTGAGGAATGGGAGGGGGAGTTGAAATGGTTCGCGACTGGGAGGTGCAGTTGTTTGTTGCGAACTGAGCGCAGGTGTTCTGCAAAGCGGTCCCCAAGCGGAGGCTTGGGG
>JAHRHZ010000283.1:73652687-73688751 GCA_024137785.1 Ginglymostoma cirratum
GTTGAAGGGTCTAGGCCCGAAACATCAGCCTTCCTGCTCCTCTGATGCTGCTTGGCCTGCTGTGTTCATCCAGCTCTACACCTTGTCGTCTCTTAATATTTGGGGTCCAGACTTACAACCCCTGAATTTTATTTAATTCTTTTAGTTTTACAAGATGGTTGGGTACCACATGCAGGACCATCCCCCATTGCCCCTTTGAACTGAGGTATTTGCCAAATCACTTCAAAGTGCAGTTAAAGACCTGGAGTCACATGTAGGCCAGACTGGATCAGAAATGTGTGAAAGCAGGCCATTTGGCCCATCAAGTCCACTCTGGCCCTCCAAAGAGCATCCCACCTATGCCCCACCCCTGTAAACTTGCATTTAGCATGGCCAATCCACCGAACCTGCACATGTTTGGATTGTGGGAGGAAAATCAGAGCACTCGGAGAAAACCTATGCAGACACAGGGAGAATATGTAATCTCCACATAAACAGTCACCCAAGAGGGAATGGAACATGGGACCTGGGTGCTGTGAGACAGCAGTGCTAACCACTGAGCCAACGTGCCACCTCACAAGACAAAGATGGCAGATTTCTTTCTCTAAAAGTCATGAGTGAACCAGATGGGCTTTTACGGCAATCAATGATAGTTCCACAAACACTGTTACCAAAACTGGCTTCATATTTCAGAATTATGAATTGACTTTAAATTCCAGTAGCTGCCGTGCTGAGATTCAAACACATATCCCCAAATCACCCACCCAGCGTCCTGAATTAGAGGCTATGTGCACCACCATCGAAGTCTAATTGAGCAGAGAATGGAATCTACAATCCTGTATCATGTTACGCGATGGCAGGAGGTCCCAATGTGCCTTACATTCCAATGTTCAAAGGGGTTCTGAGGAAGGGTCACCGGACCCGAAACGTTAACTCTGATTTTTTTTCTTCGCAGATGCTGCCAGACCTGCTGAGCTTTTCCAGCAACTTCTGTTTTTGTTCCTGATTTGCAGCATCCGCAGTTCTTTTGGTTTTTTTTCCCTCAAAGAAGTATATTTTTCAAGCAAGAGCAAATTACTGCAGATGCTGGAATCTGTACTGAAAAAACAAATGCTAGAAATCCATGGATACTGCCTGGCTCGTTGTGATTTCCAGCATTTTTTTTGTTTTAAGTATGTTTTTGATGTGTAGGCACTTAGGAAATCCAATGGCCAATTTGTGCTTGATCCTATAATAAAAGGAAGATACTTACAAGCATCACCATAATCCTTCCAGGCCTTAGAGCTGCTCTTTCAGAGAGTGACGATTGGTGATGGTTTAACCTGAGGGCAAACTTCAGGCAAGTGGAGAGGTTGAGGAGGAGATGGTAACTTTCACGGTAACCTCAGCCCGTTTGAGGATTCAACTCACGATGTTGGTATCACTCTGCATTGCAAATCAGATAATTGTCACAAAGTTCGGTGCTGGGCCCACTGCTTTGCGTCACTTATATAAACGATTTGGATGTGAACATAGGAGGAATGGTTAGCAAGTTTGCAGGTGACACTAAAATTGGAGTTGTAGTGGAGAGCGAAAAAGGTTAGCTCAGAGCACAACGGGATCTTGATCAGATGGGCCAGTGGGCTGAGGAGCGGCACAAAGAGTTGAATTTAGAAAGATGTGAGGTGCTGCATTTTGGAAAGGCAAATCAGGGCAGGACTTACACGTTCAATGGTAAGATCGTGGGGAGTATTGCTGGACAAAGACACCTTGGAGTGCAGGTTTATAGATCCTTGAAAGTGGAGTCGGAGGTAGATAGGATAGTGAAGAAAGTGTTTCGTGTGTTTGCCTTTATTGGTCAGTGCATTGAGTATAAGAGTTGGGAAGTCATGTTGCGGCTGGACAGAACATTGGTTAGGACACTTTTGGAACACTATTTTCAATTCTAATCTCCCTGCTATAGGAAGGATATTATGAAACTTGAAATGGTTCAGAAAAGATTTACAAGGATGTTGCCGCGGTTGGAAGGTTTGAGCTATAAGGAGAGGCTGAATAGACTGAGGCTGTTTTCCCTGGAGCATTTGAGGCTGAGGGGTGACCTTGCAGAGGTTTATAACATAATGAGGTGCATGGATTGTGTACATAGACAAGATCTTTTCCCTGGGGTGGACCATAAGTTTAAACCAAGAGGGAAAAGATTTAAAAGGGATCTAAGAGGCAACACTTTCACGCAGAGTGGTATGTGTATAGAATCAGCTGACAGAGGAAGTCATGGAGACTGATACAATTACAACATCTAAAAGACATCTAGATGGGTAAATGAATAGAAAGGGTTTTGAGGGATATGGGACAAATGCTGGCAAATGGGACTAGATTTATTGAGGATATCTCGTCAGCATGGAAGAGTTGGAACAGTGGGTCTGTTTCCATGCTGTATATCTCTACTATTGTGAGTCCAACTGGCTCCCTTTAATTGTGCAACGCAACAAGACATATTAGTAAACAGTCTGTGTTTATTTTTTGCGATGTTAGTTCTATTAATTTTAAAATGGAGAAAGTTATGGAGAAAGACAAAACTGGTCCACAGGTTCAAATTCTAAACTGGGGCAAGGTGAATTTTGATGGAATCAGACAGGAGCTTGCCGAGGTTGACTGGAGTAGTTTGTTTGCAGGCAAAGGGACCTGTGTCGGCTGGGAGGCCTTTAAAAGTGTGATAACTAGCAATAAAGGTCTATATGTTCCTGTGAGGGTGAAGGGCAAGGTTGGCAGGAGTAGGGAACCCTGGATAACAAGAGATTTTGAGGCTTTGACCTGAAAAAAGAAAGAGGCGTGGCTCAGGTGCAGGCAGCTGGGATCAAGGGAATTCCTGGGGATATATAGGGGACACAGGAGTTTACTGAAGTAAAAAATCAGAAGGGTGAAAAGGGGGCACGTGATAGCTTTGGCTGAGAAGATTAGGGTGAATCCAAAGAAATTATTTAAGTATATTAGAGGAAAAAGACTAACTAGAGAGAGAAAATAGGACCCTCAAGGACCAAAGTGGACATGTATGTGTGGAACTGCAGGAGATGGGGGAGGTCCTCAATGAATATTTCTCCTCTGTGTTTACTGTGGGGAAAGACATGAAGACTTTGGGAACTTGGGGAAGTTAGTGGCTATATCTTGGGGACAGTCCATGTCACAGTCAAGGAGGTGTTGAAAGTATTAGAATGTATGAAGGTGGATAAATCACCTCGTCCAAACCAGATATATCCAAGGACCCTGCAAGAAGCTAGAGAAGGAACTGGGGAGAGGGGTGCTGGCTGATATATTTCCATCATTGTTAGCCACAGGTGAGGTCTCGCAAGACCTTGAGGGAGTGCACCAAAGGTTTACCAGGCTGATCCCAGGGATGGCAGGATTGTCGTATGAGGAAAGATTGACTAGGTTAGAGTACAGATATGAGGAGGGATCTCATCGAGACTTATAAAATTCTAACAGGGCTGGACAGGGTAGATGCCGGGAGAATGTTCCCGATGGTGAATGTGTCCAGAACCAGGGATCACAGTATGAGGGTTTGGGTAGATGATTTAGGGAGATGTGGAGACATTTCGTCACCCAAAGAGTGGTGAGCCTGTGGAATTCATTACCACAGGAAGTAGCTGATGCCAAAACATTGAATGTATTCAAGAGGCAGCTAGACATAGCACTTCAGGGAATGGATCAAAGGTTACGGGGAGAAAGCAGGATTAGGCTGTTGTGTGGTACGATCAGGCATGATCGTAATGAATGGCGGAGCAGGCTCAAAGAGCCAAATGGCCTCCTCCTGCTCCTATCTTCTATGTTTCTATGACGGGAGGCTTGCGAATGTTGTGCCCTTATTCAAGAACGGCTGCAAAGAAAAACCTGGGAATTATAGACCAGTAAGCTTAATATCTCAAGTTAGTTGAGAAGATTCAGAGGAATAAGATATATATGTAGTAGTCAGCATGGCTTTGTATGTGGGAGATCATGCCTCACAAATTTGTTAGGGTTCTTTGATGAAGTGACCAGGAAGGTTGATGAGGGCAGGGTGGTCGACGTAGTCTATATGGATTTCAGTAAGGCTTTTGATAACGTTCCACATGGTAGGCTGCTCTGGAAAGTTAGATCGTGTGGAATCCAGGGAGAGTTGGAAAATTGGATGTACACATGGCTTGATGGTATGAAGCAGAGGGTAATAGTGGAAGGATGCTTGTCAGGCTGGAAGCCTGTGACTAGCGGTGTGCCTCAGGAGTCGGTGCTGGGCCCATTGCTGTTTGTTGTCTATTTCAATGATTTGGATGAGAATGTACAGGCATGATTGATAAGTTTGCAAATGACACTAAAATAGGCGGTATTGTGGACAGTGAGAAAGGTTATCAGAAATTGCAGCAGGATCTTGATCAACTGGGGAAGTGGGCCAAGAAATGGCAAATGGAGTTTAATATATTGCATGAGATATTGCATTTAGAAAGTAAAATCAAGGTAGGAGTTTCATGCTGAATGGTAGGGCCTTAAGGGGTGTAGTGGAACAGAGGGACCTTGGAGTTCAGGTGCACAGTTTTCTGAAAGTGGAGTCATAGGTAGACAGGGCAGTGAAGTAGGCTTTTGGCACACTAGCCTTCATCAGTCAGGGCATTGAGTGCAGAAGTTGGGAAGTTATGTTGCATTTGTTACAGGAGATTCATGAGGCCGCAGTTGGAGTATTGTGTTCAGTTTTGGTCACCTTGCTAGAGGATGGACGTTATTAAACTGGAAAGGATGCAAAAGAAATGTACAAAGATGTTGCCAGGACTCAAGGGACTGAGTTATAAGGAGAGGTTGAACAAGCTAGGACTTTTTTCTTTAGAGTGTAGGAGACTGAAGGGCGATCTTATGGAAGTGTATAAAATCATGAGAGACATGGATAGGGTGAATGCACACAGTCTTTTTCCCAAGTTTGGAAGTTGAGTACTAGAGGGCATCATTTTAAGGTAAGAGGGGAAAGTATATATGGGGACCTGAGGGGCAACATTTTTACACAGAGGATGGTACACAAATGGAATGAGCTGCCAGTGGAAGTGTTGATATGAAAGGTTTAGAAGGATATGGGCCACGCACAGGGAAACGGGGTTAGTGTGGATGTACCAGTTTTGGGCTGAAGGGCCAGTCTCCGTGCTGTAGGACTCAAAAAAAATTGAGAAATAAATATTGACCAGGACACTTGTGAGAACTTCCCCATTGTTTATTTAAAATAATCTGTGACCTTCTATATCTTCCTAGGAAATCAGATGGAGCATCCCTTTAAAATCTCATCTGAATGGTGTGTCTGACAGTGAAGCATTCCCTCAGCACTGAGCTATTTGCTTAGGTCTCTAGAATGAGACTTGAACCTATAGATTACATCACTAGAACCTTTCTGGTCAGAGCTGTGACACAAATAATATCGGTATATCTGTATCTAAAGGGCAGGCCATCAACTCACTAGCTAACAGTGATTTGTGTACACCCCAAACATTCAGCACACATTGTCTGGGTTCCATGTGAGTGATCACCTGTGCAGATGCAATTGGGTGAAGCAAGAATGCTGAAGGAGGCGAAAAGAGGTCACATCCTAAACATGGTAACCCCCTCCGCCCAAATTAGTGCAGTATATAACCTGGGTATGAGGTGCCCTGCAGTCTGAGCTCTCATTTCACTGAGTGCAATGAACTGATGCCTGATATAATAGTTCTCTGAAAATGTTGTTACCATCAAGCTGCTTGAATCAAGAGTCAATGCTCCTGTTTTCTATCTGTATGTGAGATGAAGGTTAATTGAGGTTAGCGGAGGTGTTTGATCCAAGCAAACACTGATACGATATCAGCTGTGCTCTAGAATAGAATAAATTGCATAATGATTGAAAGGATGTCAACCCAGAGGCCAAGCAGTTCTGGGAAGGGAAGATAATGATGCAAAACATGATAATGAAGTCTTCAGAGATAGTAGGTCTTGAAGTCTTCTTTGTTTTTTTCGCTATCAATCCTGGAGAGTTCGTTGTGAGGTCCCATGGGTTTGAAAGCAAAGGGCCTGGTAAATGTGTCAGTGTTGATCGTTAAAGAGACATTGATGCCACAATAACATGTTTTGCAAAAAAGCCTCACGATGAATGCAGAAAGTACAATGTCGCTTCTAACCGTGTCTTGGATGTTGCAAATTTCATCTCTTTAAATTAACAAAAGTCATGAAGTGCAATTTCTCCCTCTGCAGTTTGGCTTGCCTTATGTGACAAGTGGCCTGAATTTTTCAGTCTTGGATAGACTCAGGATTAATTCCTGGGCTGCAGATGGTTAGCTAATCTCAACCAAGGCAGTGACTTAAGAGTAAGCCATTTGATCTATCCAGGCTCCTGTAGTATTCAATAAAATCATGACTGATTTCATTGTGACCGTAACTCCACTTTTCCCTCTGCCCACATACCTCAGCCCCTCATTCAATAACATTTGGCCCCATTGTAAATCCAGAATCTGTCGAACCCTGTTTCGCATACATTCAATGACCAGCCTTAGTAATCTCTATGGAAGAGAATTCCAAACATTAACCACTGTGAGAAGATATTACTCTCCAACTCCGTCTTAATTGGGAGGTCCGTTCTTTTGAAACTACATGCTCCCACAAAAGGAGAAACATCATCTCCCATTTACCAAGTCCACCTCCATTAGAATCTTGGACCTTTCAATAACATCAACCCTCACTCTTCTAAATATCAAATGCCCAATCTGCTCAGTCTTTGCTCATAACACAACTGTTTCATTCCAACAATCCATCTAGCAAGCCTTTGAAAGAACAGCTCTCAATGTAAAGCTATCCCACTTTAAATGAGGAGATTGAAACTGCCCACGCAGCCTCAATGTACCCAATATTCACAATAGACAGTATACAGGGCCTATGCTGAGGATAAATAAAATTAAGATCCAAGCTTCTATTAGTGCAATAATTAGTTTTAAAAGGAACCACTACTTTAATCCCTCAACAACATGATCCCTCATAAACATGAGAATGTGTGTCTGTTGCCGGACATCAAATATTTCATTACCACTTGGGGCCTGCATTCAAACAATGTGCACAATGCTCATCATTGGTCATTAACACATATAATCATATGACGGCAGCCCTCAGGCCTACGTCAACAGAGTTAAATAGTGAACTTTTTTTGTGTAAATTGCTGACTATTTCTTTTCTATTTCAAACACTGAAAGGGCAGGAAATTTAAATACTTTCACGGTTTGACAGCTTCAATGAACTTCAAAGTTCTCTTGACAGGTCCTTTGACAGCTTAACAATCCCAATGAAGTTGACTGTTCAGATAAGTTTATCCACTTTCTTCCAGACATTCATGTCTCCTTTTGACAGTTCATCTTTCTGTCCCAGGTGTTTGATAGACAGGTTTTCTTTGTGAATTCAGTGCCCCTTAAACAGGTATTGGCAAGCATTGAATGCAATTGAGGAACAATCCCATCAACATGTGCGGAACTCAAAGTGGCCCGATGCTGACAGCTCACGTGAGAAATGGGGATGGGGGAGGTGAAAGGGATGAGATGAACAATAGAGTAAACATACTTGTGTGGGTTTAAAACATCCAGCCCATTCTATACCTGGTGTTCTCCAGAGTTTGTGGGTAAAATACAGCCTGGTTCAGTGATGAGTGTGATGGCAGCTGCAATGCACCACTCATTAAAAAGATGCACATTCAGTCTCACTTTTGTTTGGTTATGCCTTTTATTTTGAAGCTTGCAGTGCTTATATCTTTTAACTCTTCTTCGCCCGAGGTTATTTGCCTCTATTTAAGTCATGGAGCAAATAATCAATGTATTTCTCATCTTCCAACTCACATTCCCTCAAAGGTGCCAGAGGCAACTCTTTCCTAATCTTACACAATCAGACAAAGAACTGAAGAGACTGGAAATCAGAAATTGCTGGAAAAACTCAGCAGGCCTGGCAGCATCTGTGAAGAGAAAAGAGGCTGATCGGCTAACCGTGATTGTTTCCCAGCAACATTGATCCCAGTCCTCCTAAAACTGAATGCTTAAACAATTAAGAATGCCAGCTGTGGATCTTCTGTTTGGTGACATTTTAGATTGAGGCAGTAGTCATTTACCAAACTTCTTTCGATCCCACTACCAGAATGTTTTGTTTCAAAATAAAATGGAACTATAATCACAGACAAAGTACGGAAATCAATACTGCTATTTTATTTGGAAGTCGGGTGAATAGCTAATGTTCTGGGCCTGTACCCATCGCACTGTGAAATATGTGGATTCCTGTCACAAGAGTTTGTACAGACTGTAAAGGCTCCCCAGCAAGAATTCAGAATGTGGATAAACTCTACCAGGAGGCAATGGCCTAGTGGTATTATCGCTGGACTGTTATTCCAGAGACCCAGGTAACGTCCTGGGGACCTGGGTTTGAATCCCCTCCACAGCAGATGGTGAAATTTGAAATCAATAAATATCTGGAATTAAGAATCTAATGATGACCGTGAATCCATTGTCAATTGTCGGGAAAAACCCATCTGGTTCACTAATGTCCCTTAGGGAAGGAAACTGCCATCCTCACCTGGTCTGGCCTAGATGTGACTCCAGCCCCACAGCAATGTGGTTGATTCTTAACTGCCCTCTGGGCAATTAGGGATGGGCAATAAGTGCTGCCTAGCCAGCAATGCCCTTGTCCCGTGAATGTATAAGAGGGAAAAAAAATCTCGCTGACGCATTCAGGATTGAGTATAGGAGCTGAGACTTCTTCTTGCAGCTATATAAGATGTTGGAGAGGCCACATTTGGAGTACTGCCGTACCATACAGAGGATGTTATTAAACTAGCTAGAGTGCAAAAGAGATTTACTAGGATGTCAGAGATAAAAGGTGCTGGAGAATCCGAGATAACAAGCATGGGGCTGGATGAACACAGCAGGTCAAGCAGCATTCCTGCTCCTATGATGCTGCTTGACCTGCTGTGTTCATCCAGCCCCATGCTTGTTACTAGGATGTCATCTGGACTGGAGAGGGTGGATAGGCTGAGACTTTTTTCCCTGGAGCATAGGAGACTGAGGGGTGACCTTATAAAGTCTATATTATAAATTTCTATTAAATCATGAGAAGCATAGATAAGGTAGATAGCTAACAGCTTTTCCCCAAGGTAGGGGAGTCTAAGCCTAGAGGTCATAGGTTTAAGGTGAGAAGGGAGAGATACAAAAGGATCCAGAGGGGCAATTTTTTCACACAGAAGTTGGTGAATGTCTGGAATGGGCTGCCAGTGGTAGTGGCAGAAGTAAGTACAATTTTGTCACTTAAGCAATATTTAGACAGGAACATGGATGGGGTAGGTATGGAGGGATATGAACCAAATGCTGGCAAATTGGATTAGTTTAATTGTGAAAGCTGGGCAGCATGGGCAAATTGGGCCAAAGACCCTGATTCCATGCTGTAGATCTGTATGACTCTATGACTCTATTCAGATTCAGAAATGGGTTAGTTGTTTTCCCAGCTGATTTTCTTTTGAGGAACTACATGCCATAAAGGAAGCTGGGAGAAATTATGGGACTACATCAATTGGATAGAAGAATGAAAGGTGAGGACATATAAGATCCAAAGGAGACTTGATAGAACATAGAACAGTACAGCACAGTACAGGCCCTTCGGCCCACAATGTTGTGCCGAACTTTTACCCTAATCCTAAGGTCTATCTAACCTCCACCCCTACCTTTTACTATCATCCATATGCCTATCTAGTAGCCGCTTAAATGCCCCTAATGAGGCCAACTCCACAACCCTCTCCGGCAATGCATTCCACGCCCCGACCACTCTCTGAGTAAAGAACCTACCTCTGATGACTCCCCTATATCTACCCCCACTCCACTTTAAAACTATGCCCCCTCGTAATAGCTACCTCCACCCTCGGAAAAAGTCTCTGGCTGTCCACTCTATCTATACCTCTGATCATTTTGTACACCTCTATCAACTCACCTCTCATCCTTCGTCGTTCTAAAGAGAAAAGCCCTAACTCTCTCAACTTTTCCTCGTAAGACCTTCCTTCCATTCCAGGCAACATCCTGGTAAATCTCCTCTGCACCTTTTCCAACGCTTCCACATCTTTCTGATAATGAGGCGACCAGAACTGGACACAGTACTCCAGATGTGGCCGAACCAGGGTTTTGTATAGCTGGAGCATAACTTCACGGCTCTTGAACTCAATCCCTCTATTAATGAAAGCTAACACACCATACGCCTTCTTAACAACTCTATCCAGCTGGGTGGCACTTTCAGGGAACTGTGAACGTGAACCCCAAGATCCCTCTGCACCTCCACACTGCCAAGAATTTTTCCGTTAACCTTGTATTCTGCTTTCAATAGGATGAAAAATGGTCCCCCCAGAGCTAGGGAACACAGTTTAAGAATAAAGGGCTGCTTCCTTTCACACGGAGATGAGGGTAAATCTTTCTTCTCCGTGGCTTTTTAGAAAAGTCGAGAAAAAGAGGTTTTATAGAATTCTCTCTCCAGAGGACAGTGGATGAAAATGAATTTATTCATTCTTTTCCATTCATTAATGGAATGTAGGCATTACTGGCTTGGCCAGCATTTATTGCCCAGAGGGCAGTTAAGAGTCAACCACACTGTTGTGGGTCTGGAGTCACATGTAGGCCAGACCGGGTAAGGAAGGCAGTTTCCTTCCCTAAGGACAGTAATGAACCAGAATGGTTTTTCCAAAAATCAACAACGGATTCATGGTCATGGCTATCATTAGACACATTTTTTTGTATAGAATTGAATTCAAATTCCACCATCTGCCACTAGGCCATCACTTCCCTAGGGTAGAGTTACACGGATTTTTTAATTTTTCATTTTGACAGTTTGGAGAAGTTCAGAGTGTTTCTTTTCTTGAAGAGGAGGAAACACTGAGGAGATTTGATAGAAGTTTATGAAGTTTTGAGGTGTATGGACAGAGAAGAGAGGGATAAAACTGTTTCCACTCATAAAAGGGTCAAAAACGAGAGGGCATAGATTTAAAGTAATTTGCAAAAGAAGGAAATGTAATAAGAGAGAAATAGTTTTCAGACTGTGAGTGGATGGGATAGGGAATGCAATTCCTGGAGGTGTGTTGGAGATAGGTTTAATCAAAGCATTCAAGAGCACAGTAAATGATATTTAAATAAAAATCATAGAATCCCTACAGTGTGGAAACAGGCCCTTTGGCCCAACAAGTCCACACTGACCCTCAGAGCATCCCACCAAGACCCATCCTGCTGTAACCCACCTAATCTACACATTATGGACAATTTTGTATGGCCAATCCATCTAGCCTGCACATCTTTAGACTGTGGGAGGAAACTGGAGCACCTGGAGGAAACCCACACAGACATGGGGAGAATGTGCAAACTCCACATGGACTAAGGCTGGAATTGAACCTGGGTCCCTGGTGCTGTGAGGCAGCAGTGCTAACCCCTGAGCCACTGTGCCACCCCTATATAGAATTATTGGGAAAAGGCAAGAGAATCATCAATGTGGTCGATTCCTAACTGCCCTCTGGCAATCAGGGATGGGCAATAAATGCTGGTGTAGCTAATGACACTTTTTGTATTCATTCACGGGATGAGGGCATCGCTGACCAGACAGCATTTATTGCCCATCCCTAATTGCCCAGAGGGCAGTTTAGAGTCAACCAGATTGCTGTGGGTGTGGAATCATATGTCAGCCAGACCAGGTAAGGATGGCAGTTTTCTTCCCTAAAGGGCATTAGTGACCCAGATGGGTTTTTCCTGACAATCGGTTCATGGTCATCATTAGATTCTTAATTCCAGATATTTCATTGAATTCAAGTTCCATCCTCTGCCACAGGGGGTTTGAATCTGGGTCCTCAGAACATTACCAAGTCTTTGGAATAATAGTAGACAGTGATAATATCACAAGGCCATTACCTTCACCCAGGTTACTGCTGCACAGTCATTCTGTGCTTTCATGACAGACAAGGGAATCAAAGCTTACGGTAGAGGTGGACAGGAAAGTGGTGCAGTTAATAGTCAATCACATTGCTATGGGTCTGGAGTTACATGTAGAGCAGGTGAAGATGGCAGATTTCCTTCCCTAAAGCACACCAGTAAACCAGATAGTTTTTAATGACAATTTCACAGTCACTGTTGAGACTGAGTCTAGCTTTCGGTTCCAGTAAAATGTTAAATAAGACCAGAAGACATAGGAGTGGAAGTAAAGCCATTCGGCCCATCGAGTCCACTCCGCCACTTAATCATGGCTGATGGGCATTTCAACGCCACTTACCCGCACTCTCCCCGTAGCCCTTGATTCCTTAAATGAATGCAAATCTGCAGTGGTGGAATTTGAACTCATGTTTCGCGGGCATTATATGGGGCCTCTGGGTTTCTGGCCCAGACAATATTATGATCCACACCGCTACCTTCCTTCTGAATTCCTTGAAATTCCTCATCTTCAAGCCCTTATCCAATTTCATTTTAATATTATTTATGAAATCAGCCAACAACACCTTTTATAGAAAGGTGTCCCAAATGTGGTATCTCAGCAAGAATCAGGAGAGAGAGAGATCTATTTAGCCTCATTTATCCGTCTCTTAAATAAATCCTAATGTCTTCAGGAGAGAAGGAGAAGTAAAAGAAGAATCTGATTATTAAATCACTGTTTTGTTGTAACTATGGCTTAAAGCTCCTTTAAATTGGTTTGTGGGAGCATTGAAAGAAAAGTTTACTCTGAAACGTTTCCATTTATCTAGTAAATTAACCTCAACACACAAGAAAGTGTCACCATAATACCCATTGTCCGATTGATATATATTGTTTACAATGTGCTTATATTTTTAAAAGCAGGAGATTTTGTTTTGAAAAACCTGTTGGAAGGAATGTCTTCCACAACCTGACTTGGTTGGGTTGGTTGCAGCATGTATAAACGTTTGTACGATTGTGTGTGCGTGCTTTGAAATTCATTTTATTTGTTTCCAGGATTTGGGCCTCCCTGAATAAAAACCGAAAGAGCTGTGTATACTGTAATAAAGAAACAAATTGCTGGAAAAGCTTTAGTAGGTCTGGCAGCATATGTGGAGAAAAATCAGAGTTAACTTTTCAGTTTTCTCAGGACTGGGAATGGTTGGTTGGGTCATAATTGATTGCCCATACTCTAATTGCCCTTGAGAAGGTGGTGATAAGCTGCCTTCGTAAACTACTGCAGTGTGACACAATCCCCCTTTGACACAAGCAGTCCGTTTCTCTCTTGTTTCCTCTCTTGTTAACTGTCTTCTTGTTTTTGATCTTCCTCTCCAAGGTCCCAGCACAACCTGCCAAGAAGACTCATGCATGAACTATGGGATCTGCATCCAACAGTGGGAAGGTTACACGTGCGACTGCTCCATGACTTCATATAGTGGCAGTCAGTGCAATGACCGTAAGTGAATGGTTTCTCTGAATAGTTTCTCCGTTGCTGCCTGAACTCATTGTGCCTTTGTGGAATGCTTTCTCAATGGTTCATTAGAACAGGTTGAGGGGTGATACTACAGTCTAGGTCTAAGGTTTTGGGTGTGCTTGGTAGCTGAAGATAGAAAGAGAGAGGTTTATCTGACATGGTTTTTTTCTTTTCCTGGTGATTTGATGGTGGGTTGTGCATTGTCAAGCACAAATATTGTCACAGTTTTCTGACTGAGCCAGTGTTCAAGGTGTCTGCTAAGCAGTCTTATCTCAACATAATGAGCAACCAAAAGAAATCATAATTCTCTGAGTGAAGTGCATATTTCTTGGATTTTTACAATTAAATCTCTGATTGAAGTGTACTTGAGGAAGGTAGAAAGGGTGAGCTGCAACCCAGCCTGTGATTTTCCTGGTGCAGGGGCTTGGAAATATCCAACGTGTCCTGCTGCCTCTGCATGAAGGAAGTGCTCCCACCTCCTCTCAGCAAAAAGAGTTCCAGGATATGGGTAATCTCTGCTCATCTCCTTGGCTTGATTGGAATGTGAAATCGGGCAGAAAGCTTTTGTATTTTCATCTGACGTTTGGAGGAAGGAAGTACTCCTGAAACATGACTGCCTTTTTCTGCTTTGGAGTGCTGATGGACTTAGAGCCAAATAAAGATTGACCCTTTGGTGCAGCCAATCCCACCTCATAATTATCAGTTATAAGTAGCCAGTGGTGAAAATCCCAAATGTTGTCCTTTCCTCTATATCCTGTCATGTTCTAGTGACAAATGTTATCAATAGATGGTGATTGGCCACGATCCAGAATGGTTTGAGCAGATTTAGAGGGCTGAATGACCTACTCCTATGTTCCTATTTTCCATCAAACACCTTTCCATCAAGCATCTAGCAAACTACTTAGATTGACATGGGCTACAATTTTGCAAGAACTTTAGAGACAAGTAAGGAAGAGGGAGGACTTGCGAACCGGCCAAGGGACTCATTGAGAAGGGAACCCAATGTTTTTATACTGGCATGGAATATTCCCAAAGACAAGAACGTCCAAATGTTCAGCCATTGCCTAACTGGAGTTGGGAAGCCAATTGACCTGATTAACTGAAAAAACAAACAAAGATTTGCAGATTCTGGAACTGGAATTCTGGAACCAACAATTCTGGCAAGTTACATGGGGAAAGACAGATTTAACATTTTGAGTCCAGTGACCTTTCTTCAGAACTGAAGGTAGCTCAGGAAAGGGTGGGATATATGCTGAAGATAGGGAGTGGTGTAGGGGCAGGGAGTGGGTGATAGGATGTGGTAGGTGGAGCTGGAGCTCAGAGATAGAGAACAGCAGTTAGATAGACAAGGGGACAGATAATGGTGAGCCAGAGAGAAAGAAAAGCCGATAATAGGGACCATGGAAGAAAATGGGTTGGCTGTGATGAAAACAGCCCATGTAATGACAGGGCCAGGGGAGTGGGGCTGAGTGAAGTACATGGGAGGAAGTGTTTAGTCCTAAAAGCATTGAACTTGAATTGGAGTCCTGAAGGCTGCGGGGTCCCCAAGTGGAAAATGAGGTAACAGTTTGTATAGTACTTATCCCCACCACACTGAAGGACAAAGAATAAACGTTTTTAAGAAATGGATTGCAGAAACGGTAATTCGGTCTTTGTTCAAAAATTAATCTATCCAATACAATACTGGGGCAGGGCCAATCGGCCAGTTTTAGATGCAAGTAGCAACTTGTTCTGCTTTGCCTGTTGTTCAAAGATGACTAGGTTTGGATCCAGATTTGAGCTCTAAGTCCATTCACACTCTGAATGCTTCCTCCTCATGACTGCTCTAGATAATTTGTGCTCACTTTCCCATTTCCACTTGCAGTATGGAATTGTAATCAGTTTGGATTCCTCAAACTTTCACCTGGGAGATTGCAATGGCTGGGACAGCAGGTGGATATTCACAATGCCCCACTGTGTTACCTTGGTTACATTCATGTTACATATTTAAGAAAACATGTTGGACAATGTTATTACACATTATGTTCTAAGCGCAAAAGGATTTTACCTTGGCCAATGATGAATCATTCACAGGTAGGTCTTGTTTATGTTCCTCCACTGAAAGTGTTAGTCAGGTCAGGATGAGATGCATTTACTGTTCTGAGTTGCTGAAAAGATGTTTTGCAGGATGGTGTTTAACTAATTTGGCCTGGTTGAATTTTTGCACCGGAGATAGTTTAAGGACTTCGTCAGCCGGGAATTCTTCACCCTGTTTTGTATAACACTCTCTGATGATGTCTACCACAGGATGAGAACAAAAAAAAACCATTGGAATGTGTGCATTTATTCCGTGCAATGTTTCAACAGAGTTACTGATCTCATCATGATCACTGCCAAAGAGAATAGAATGGGATTCTGTGTGGCTTCAGATTGCATAGGTAGGGGTGGAATTCCCTTTGGATCTCTTGCAATGTATTTTGCTACAAATTCCTCTACCTGTTGCTGTATCAAAGGGCTTCAGTAATGTAAGAAATATGTGTCTTTCCTACGCTACACAGCATGGTTTCCACTCACAGGTTGTAAAATATCTGTCCCATGCAAGATGTATTTTATTGCACCCCCATTTTGTTTGTCGGTGGTATTTATAGTGCTAATACCTGGGTAAAACGTGCATGGCAATATCGAAATTGGGGAGATATTGTCTTTTCTATTTGACATTCTTTGAGGAAGGTGAAAGATCTATTGGCTGCTGTAGAGGGTCTCAATGATGTTGAAAGGTAGAATGTGTTCTCTGAGGCATCTGCAGTGATTGGCAGCCAGGCCAATGAGAGGAAAGGGAATGTGATTCCCTTAGATGCTGAGACAAGTGTGTCAACAGTTACATGCATAATTTTAATGATGTGTGAGTACAGTGTCTGTAAATCATGATTTGGCATAAGCTGCTGCAAAATCTCATGCAAACACAGCCACTCAGTCACTCCGTCTTTCGTTATTCTCTTTTCGAGGTGGATCAAAAAGCAATTAAAACCAATTGATGGCTTGCAACCAAACCCTCATGATTTTCCATCACGAGACAACACAAGGTCTTCCAAGTTACATAGTTCTAATCCTATCAACTACAACGTAGCCACTTGCCCCTTACACAGCCTGGTTTTCACCATTTGGCCCTTTGCCAGGGCCAGCTGTGGCTACATCTGAAATCGTATCTCTGCCCCATTGCAATGCTAACCCTTGAGAGTTGCCTATCAGCCCGTTGTTTCTATTTGTCACTGTTTCATTCTAGCCAAGGCTCTCAACTTGGCACAGAGTTAATTCTGCACTTATCTGCTTTTGCCCATGAATGCTTAGTTACTATCCTTGACTTGTAGCCTACATGCTATCTACTCTTCCCCAGCCTGAATATCTAATCCTACCTGACTCACCTAGCTCGTCCTTCCTGCATCTTTCAGCAGGTGGGTGTGATGTTCAGATGCTAAATTCTGGTCCAGGCATGTTTTGACAGAGAATAATAGAAGGATAAGCAAAGAGAGATACAAAAAAATCAACAGGGCCATTCATACTTTGCCTCTGGTGAGCATTGACAAGTAATGGCCGTTGGACAGAGAGTTGGGTGGCAGTTCCTTCTCTACCTTCATTATAATGTAAGTGATGTATATAAGACAGATGGAGGAGGAGGAAGTTAGAGAAATGAAGAGGACAAAACAAAATCACATCGGCAAAAAGTTAAATCTGCTCTCGCTCCCATTTCTGCCCTTAACATCAGTTTAAGGGTAAGAGAATCGAGCTTGTGTTATGATGTCTGCAACAGTAAAAACTTGCCTAATGTTCGAGATATCCATGAACTAACAGAAAATAGGGAAGCTCTCTATTTGCTGGGGATAGAGAATGTATTCAGCGAGACAGCTGCAATGACAGGCCGGTGAGTAAGGGGAATATTCCGGAGACATTTTGTTCTTCAGCTGACGCAGCCCGCTGACAGAGACTGACCAGAGGATCTTGTGGCACAGAGGATCTACCTCTGAGCCAGGAGACTCAGGTTCAAGTCCTGCCTGCTCCAGAGGTATATAATATCATCCCTGAGCAGGTGGACTAGCAAATATCTATGCGTGAATGAGAATGTTGGTGGAATGATAGGAATGCGAGAGATTGAGCTGTCCTGTCTCTAGGACCTCTGACCACCCACAACATTCCAGTACTGTTCCATGGAAGCACATTGGAGAACAGGAGTCCTGGGTGGGATGTGATTTTAAACCAGACAGTCCATTACTCCACACCTCTAGCTTTCTCTATGCCAGCAAGATCTGGTTCTAATGATCCAATGGCTTCACCTCAGGCCACGTTCAATGTTGCAGCCTCTGTCTGAATAAACAAGCAGTTTACATAAACATACAGTTCTTGATGGTTGGGTTGCATGAAGTCTTCTCCCTGAAGGCTACACCCATCAATTAACAAAGGGGAGAAAGTGATAGAGACATGGGAATTATTTGTTCAAGAGCTGCTTATGTGGTCCTCTGATAAATTGGCTACTGGAAGTGGTAGCAGCTAGTCACCAGCACTAGAACAGTCTGTGTTCACTTATGATACTTATCGGATTTGTGTGTGAAAGCTTCAGTGAAAAAAAATTAAATTGTATTTCCAACACAATGGCAACTAATTTCCTGGAACAACAAAAATGCTCTTTAAAATTCTGTTTTCCACCCGGGGAAGAGGTGCGAGGAGGCAAGAGAAAAACAAAAATGACTCACAAAGTGCAAGAAGTCATGAGTGTGATGCTGTAATTGCCCAGTGCGTTGTCAAAGTGTGAGGTGATGCACTTTGGGTGCACAAATGCAACAAGGGAGTACACATTGAATGATAGGACCTTAGGGAAATACGGAGGATCAGAGGGATTTTGATGTGTATGTCTATAGATCCTTGAAGACAGCAAGAAAGCTGTATCAAACGGATAAGGAGACATATGGGATACTTGCCTTTATTAATCAAAGTATTGAATACAAGGGCAAGGAGGTTATGATGAAAAAGTATATAATGTTAGTCTTGTCTTGATTTTTAACTAATCAATTGCTGGAGACTGAGTGTAGGTTTTGATGTTGTTATTTTATTTGAGCAACACGGAGGAAGATCTGCCTCAGACTGAAATATTCAGAAAAGTTGATTATCATTATACTGTTAGCATCTCATTTTCCACATTCCAATCTTCCTTTATAGACAACAAATAAATCAGATGGCCAACCCATTCATTGGTTAATGTGGCAAGTTCTGCTTCACCAGTGAAAGAGAGTAAACAGTCAATATTGCCCGAAATGTTGCTGTCCCTCCTTTATCAATGCCTGTCCTACACCATCTCCTCCTAATGCCTTCTTTGAATGTTTTCATTCGCACTGTCTGTTTTTAGTACAGGTACCTACAGATATCCTACCTATACAGGCCGCTAAGTTGCTTTCAGTATGGAGCTATCATTTATCCCTTACAGTTCAAAATCTCGATTTTCGCCCTGTCGGTTAGTTAGGGCTTGACTGGAGGACTGCATGCAGTTCTGGTCGCTATGCTATAGGTAGGCTGTAATTGCACTGGAGGAGTTTCACCAGGATGTTGCCTGGGCTGGAGCAATTCTCCTTAGAAGAGAGCCTAGATGGGCTGAGGTGTACAAAGTTATGAGGGGCGCAGATAGATGGAAACTTCTCCCCTTAGCAGAGGGGTCAATATCCAGAGGACAAGGTTTAGAGGGCATTTGAAGAAAATTATTTTCACCTAGGGGGTTGTAGGTATCTGGAACTCAGTGCCTGTAAGAATGGAAAAGGCTGGAACCATCAAGTAATTTAAGAAATATGTGAAAGAGCATTTGAAATGCCATTGCATAGAAGGATACAGGCCAAGTACCGGAAAATGGAGAATAGATAGATGCTTGATGGCAGGCATGGGCCGAATAGATTTTATTGGGCTATAAAATCTCTACGATTCTCTCTCTGTCTCAGTGACCCATTACCTATAGCTATAATGTGTTCTCTCATGTGATGATGGATTCTCAAAGTGTCCCTCTTCCACCCACAGAGTTAAATTGGAAGTAAAGGCTGAGTGTAAGATGGGGTCAGCTGTAGAACTCCGTGTGCAGTAATTTGGTTCATTTTCTGACCAAGTAATATCACCTCACTTGTATCATTGAAGCGCCACAAGAAGCCTTGATCTTCACTTTGTCTCTCCTCCTCGCATCTGACGCAGTTGCTCAGAAATTAAGACAGTGTGCAAGGGGTTTTCTCTTGCAATTCTGTCTCACAATGTCACACGATTCCTGATGAAATGTGGGGGAGTGGTGGTGTGGATAGGGGCTGGTGAGGGAGTTGTGGGGCTGGGGCTGTATTTTTATGGAAGGGACCCTGTGGTGCGAGGAGAGGAAGAAAGTCACCTTGTTGAAGTAAATGGAGCCACCCTGGTGACAGAAGCAACAGTGCAGCCTGAAGAGTAGACTGGAATGAATGAAGGAAACTCAAACAAGTTGGATCTCCACTGGAGTTGAGCAATTGAAGAGACATCGAATCTAGAGCTTAATCTGAGCCACTGTCTGTGTAGCCTAAAGAATTTTCAACAATCAAACTTAATTATTAAGTAAAGGATGCCAAACATGAATGTGTGTTTGCAAAGGCCAGCAATTGCACCTTCATTTGAAAATAACACGGGAGTGTCTTAATGTGAGCAATCTGGATTGTATGAACAAAAGATAATTAAAATATCCAGTCAGCATTTCTCAACCTTCTCACCAGAGTATATAGAGACATGGAGTCAATGGGGATGTAAGTATTCTGAGCTTCATCTTATGGCACACCATGTACTTGTTAAACGTGTTTCTATTTCACCGAGGGTTGGACGGGGGATGGACTCATTGTTGTACTGCCCAAGCAAAGATCTACTCAGACATGTCATTCAGTGTGTCTGCACAAAATAACTCTGCAAAGCTTCAGCTGTTCAATAACCTTGTAGGGACGCAACAGGGTCGACATGGATTGGTTGTTTCCCCTCGTGGGAATGTTTAGGATCAGAGGGCATAATCTCAGAATAAGGAGTTTCCCATTTAAGACAGATGAAGAGGAATTTCTTCTCCTGGAGGGTTGTAAATCTGTGGAATTGTTTATCATATGTATATTCAAGGCTGAGATCGACAGACTGTTGACCAGCGAGGGACTCAAGGGTTATGGAGAAAAGGGAGAAAAGTGAATTTGAGGATTATGAGTGAGTGCTTGCATGGGTGTGCATGTTTGCACGTATGTGTGTGCGCACATGTGCATGTGTACGCGTGTGTGCATGTACATGCATGCGTACGTACGTGTGTGTGTGCATGTGCAAGTGTGTACATGTGTGTGCGTTATGTTCATGTGCATATGTATGTGTGCGCGTACATGTGTGTACACATGTGCGTGTGTGTAAGTGTGCATGTTTTGTATGTGTACATGCATGCATATGTGCATGTGTATGTGTGCATGTGTGTATGTGCATGTGTGTGTGCGTGTACTTGTGTGCGTGTACTTGTGTGCATGTGTGCATGTATATGTGTGTGTGTTAACGTCTTGGAAAAATGAAAGAGCAGGGAAGGCTGAGAACAGAGTCCATCCTTTCACAACACGAACAAGGTGTTCCTTGTCTGACAGACTAACTTGCTTTCCAGGACAGCTCATGAATAAGGAATATGGGCAACGTGAACTTGGTAAGTCAATTAACCCACTGCCTGACCCCAGCTGAAATTATACCAGTGCTGGTATTCTTTCAAAGAAAGCGGTTGAAAAATATCACTTTTCGAGCTTGCTTCAGGCTTTTCAGTTGAGAAAAGAGGGATTTCAAAGATAAAATTGTGAATGTTGTGGGGCAAAATGCAACATTGCTTCAAATTAAATTGTGAGGTTGGAACTTCGGAGCACTGGTTCAAATTAGCAGAGGTGATCTTAAGGTCTCAGGAGGATCTTAACAAACAGCATGGACTAGGGCATTCGTTGAAAGGTTTTCCCAGGCAGAATATTGGTTGTTAAAGCCATGCAGTCATTCAAGAAACAGTAAATTGGCAGAACAAGAGCCATTGTTCTGGATAGCTTAAAGGAGCATAGCCTTCCGACAGCCTCCCTCACACATCTCTTATACAATGACATGTTCTACCATACATCACCAGGTGAATGCAGAAAGCAAAAGCCATTGTAGCCCATCTTCATTTTCACCTTAGCATTCCAGCCCCAACACCACCACCCCCTATATCGCAGCATCTAATTTACATAGTCACAGCGCTGTTATGTCACAGAAGGAGGCCTTTCGGCCCATCGATTCTGCATCACTTCTATTAGCTAGTGTCAGTCTCCCGCCTTTCCCCTGTATCTGGTTCTGCATAGAATCCCTACCGTGTGGAAACAGGATCTTCAGGGAGGTGATACGTAGTCGAATTATTTCTAGAATATTAACTCAGAAGCCCAGCTAATATTCTGGGGACCTGTGTACAGATCCTGCCATATCAGATTCAATTTTTAAAAAATATGGAAATAATAATGATCGTGTAACCGTTGTCATTTCTTGGGAAGAAACCCATCTGCTTTACTGTTTTAACCTAGGGAAGGAAATCTGTCATCCTCTCCTGATCTGAAGTCTGCATGTGACTCCAGACCCACAATGATTTGGCTGACTCTTAACTGCCCTGAGAGCAATTAGGGATGGTCAATAAATGCTAACCTAGACAGTGATTCCCATGAAGAAATAAAAAAAGTTGCAAAAGATTTAAGGCCTGGGTTCCCAGGTTTTGGATAAGCCTTGACTTCATAAAGAGTTGTGAGATCATATCAATATGTGACACTCAGGGAGGCCATTTGCCTCCTCATGGCTGTGTCAATTCATTGAAAGAGCTATCCGATTAGTTCTCTGCTTTTTCTCCTATCTTCAAAGTGCTTCATTTTTTCCCAGTTTAACTATTCCTTTTTGAAAATTTTGCCATTAATTCTGCTTCCAACCTCCTTGCAACACCCACACCCAATGAATCAGTTATTTTTTAAATCCCAAGATGCCATTTTTATGCAAGTAACCAACCCATGTCCTCCTGAATGCTTCAGTTGTTTGTCCCCAATTTTCTTTCACCTGCTTAAAACATTACAAAGGAAAGTTAATGTACACATGTTTCAGAGATAGTAGGAACTGCAGATGCTGGAGAATCTGAGATAACAAGGTGTAGATGAACACAGCAGGCCAAGCAGCATCAGAGGAGCAGGAGACTGACGTTTCGGGTCTGGACCCTTCTTCAGAAAATGGTCTAGACCCGAAACATCAGCTTTCTGATGCTGCGTGGCCTGCTGTGTTCATCCAACTCTACACCTTGTTATCTCTAGTGTACACATGTAAATTAGTTTGCTATCATCAAACTGCTATTTGTCAGATGTTGCCTTCCAAGAAATGTTGTGTGCAGAGAGTCATTATCAGAGTAAAGGTTCTTTTTAAAGTAAGGATAACTGAGGTCTTGCTGTGTAACAATGTGCATCAATCATTTTGAATACATGCCTGTATGCATTCACAGTGAGGGCATCCCTGGCTATATCATTTACTGCCCAGAGGGCAGTTAAGAGTCAATCACCTTGCTTTGATCTGGAGCCAGGTAAGGATGGAACATTACCGAACCAGGTTGGTTTTTCCTCAACAACCTGGCAATGGATTCATGGTCATCATTTGACCCTTAATTCCACATGTGGCAGGATTTGAACCTGGGACCCCAGAAAATTATCTTAGTCCCTAAGATAACAGTCCAGCGATAATACCATTCAGCCATTGTCTCCCCCATGGCTCAAAGTGATGTACTCTTCTTAGGGTAGCTGTGTGACATCATGTCAGAATAATATTCAACCAACTACATGTCCTCTGATTTTCTACTCACCTTTATTTCTTTCACTTTCAAAGCCGCTGCCTTACAGCAGCAATGAAAATGGCTTTTCAGTAACCTACACACATGATTGGCATGGTGGCTCTGTGGTTAGCCCTGCTGCCTCACAGTACTAGGGACCCAGCTTTGACTCCTGCCTTGGGTGACTATCTGCGTGGAGTTTGCACATTCTCCCCATTTCTGCTGGGTGCCCTGGTTTCCTCCCACAGTCAAACAATATGCAGGTTAGGTGAATTGGCCATGCTAAATTGCCTATAGTGTTGAGGGATGTGTAGATTCGGTGGGTTATGGGGAATAGGGGGACGGGTCAGGGTGGGACCCTCTTCAGAGTGTCGGTGTGGACTAGTTGGGCTGAAGGACCTGTTTCCATACTGTAGGGATTCCATGCACAACCAGGCATTGAGTGTCCAGGTGTGAAATCAGTTCCCACCTCCTGTATCCTCACAATTTTCATCTCTTTAATTATGGCTTCAGCTAAAACTCTGAAATTCCCTCTCCAAACCGTTCGACAGCACATCTCACTACTCTTTCATGAAACTCCTTAAAACTGATTGCATTGACTGAATTCAAAATCGACCAGTTGGATGCAGTTTCTAGTCCCTCGTCCAGATATCTCCTGGTCTAAATGATATGGAGTTTCATTAGAACAGAGGGCAGGGGGTGGGGGGGGGGGGGGGGTGGGGGGGGGTATGGTGGGGAGGGTATCATTCCCTATGGCTGGAATGTCAGTGACCACGTGACATAGATTCAAGATAACCGGCAAAAGAACCAAAGGGGAGATGGAAAATGTTTTCATGCAGTGAGTCGTTAAGCACAGCCTGAGAGAGTGGTGGAAGCAAATTCAATACCCATTTCCAAAAAAAGAATTAGATAGGTACTTGAAAAGGGAAGAGAAGTTACTGAGATTGACAGCGCGAAGAGCTGAATTAACATTCATTGACCGACACCTGCAACTGTGCATGATAATACTGGTACTGCCGCAGTACATAAACTCCTGCAGGATTGTTAACTGATGAGGTATTTAGCAACTTACAGCTGCAATTAAACGTTTCAATATTGACAATCAAATATTTCCTCCAATTCCCTCTGTGTTGCCTCTTTTAGGGGCTGACTCCTTGAGTCCTAGCTTTTGTCAATCATCTTCTTGTCTTATCCTTTTAAGTAACCAACTTGCCAAGCATGTTGCTGGCTAGGCCAGCATTTATTGCCCATCCCTGATTGCCCACAGGGCAGTTAAGAGTCAGCCACATTGCAGTGGGGCTGGAGTTGCATGGTGACCAGACCAGGTAGGGAGAGCAGACTCCCTTCCCTTAAGCGTCCATTGGCTTCCTTTAGCATTCATATATCCTCAGAGTTGCATGGAGGGTGGACACAGAATTAAGACAACACTTTCCAAAAGGAGCAGTTAAACTAAAGGGTAAAAAGAAAGCAGTGATTTGGAGAAAAGAGAACCAATTGGATAGCTCTTTCAGTGAGCTGCAGCAGGCATGATGGGGACAAATAGCCTCCTTTAGTGAAACCTGATTATACGACCCCATAACTCTATGAAATCAAGGAATGCCCAAAACCTGGAAGCCTAGGGCATTCTGCTGCTTCTGTCTTCCGGTGCTATTCATAATGGAAGAGATTCTCTGTCATCTAGCCAATATCTTGTAATTGATTTTAACTTTGTTCATGGAGTGTGGGCATCACAGTCTAGGTCAGCATTTATTGCCGATTTCTAATTGCCACAGAGGGCAGTTAGGAGTCAGCCACATTGCTGTGGATCTGGAATCACATGTCAGCCAGACCAGGTCAGGACAGCAAAATTCCTTCCCTAAAGCCTCCATTTCTTTCCTTTAGCCTCTGTACATTGTCTCAGTTATAAACTGTCTTGTCCCTTCCTTTTCTCAACGCAACTGTGATCAGTGCTCCACTAAATTGCCTTCAGACATTCCTCTGTGCTCCAGGCACTCTCTTCTAATTAAGCGTTCTCCTTCCAACACCTTAAGTCACAGTACAGAAGTCATGTTGCACTGTATTGTACACTCCTCCTCTACCTGTTACTCTGAGGATTTCAATAGGCTGGAATTCAAACCAGATATCACTAGACTAGTCAATCTGACCAGATTTGCCTCCTCTTCCTTCACCTTTGTTGGTTCCCTCCAGTACGGCCTTGGTCCCTTGCAAAGCTTTAGTGGAACAACAGTGACAAGGGACACAGTGAATTGCAGAGGTGCTGCTGTCTTAGTCTGAGCATTTTCTAATTTAATTTGATTTATGATTGTCACATGTACGTAGGTACAGTGAAAAGTTTTGTTTTGTGTGCAGTACAGGCAGATCATACCATACAAAGTGCATTAGGATAACAGAACAGAGCGAGGAATTCAACGTTATGGTTGCAGAGAAGGTGCACAAAGAATGAGGTCAACATTAAATTTGAAATTTGAGAAGTCCATTCAGAAACGTGATAGAAGTGGGGAAGAAGCTGTTCTTGAATCTGTTGGTGTGTTTTCTATCTTCTGCCTGGCAGATGAGGTTGGAAGATGTTATATCTGGGGTGGGAGGGATGTTTGATTATGTTGGCTGCCTTTCCGAGGCAGTGGGAAGTGTAGATGGAGTCAATGCATCTATATGGACTAATTCCCCTTCAGCACCATTGTATTTCAAATATTTATTTTGAGCTGTCATTTAAGGTGATGAGAAACGCTGAGCTCCTCTTGGAGCATAAGCAACAAGCTCATCCAAATAACATGCTGGAGGTGGTGACGAGATGGTAGTGACTATATTAAATTGTTAAAACAACAGGTCTAAGGTTACCGTTTGGAGTCTGGTATGGCTCTCCTTCAGCACTGGTTCTGATGAACTGCAGTCCTGAAGAAGAGTCATATCAGACTTGGTAGAATCCCCACAGTGTGGAAGCAGGCCATTCAATCCATTGGATCTGCTCCAGCCCTCTGAAGTGCATCCCACCCAGACCTACTGTCCTGCTCTATTTTTGCATTTCCTGTGGTTAATCCCCCATAGCCTGTGTATATCCGTGGACATTAAGGGAAACTTAAGTGTGGCCAATCCACCTGACCTGCACATCTTTGGACTGTGGGTGGAAACCGGAGCACCGGGAGGAAACCCACGCAGACACAGGGAGAATGTGCAAACTCCACACAGACAGTCGACAAGTCTGGGATTAAGAACAAAAACAGAAGTTGCTGGGAAAGCTCAGCAGGTCTGGCAGCATCTGTGAAGGAGAAAATCAAAGTTAATGTTTCGGGTCCGGTGACCCTTCCTCAGAACTGATGGTGGCTGGGAAAACGTCAGTTTATGTGCAGAAAATAGGGAGGTGGGTGGGGTAGGGAGTAAATGATAGGATAGAGCCCAAAGAGAGAGAAAGACAGTTAGACAGACAAAGGAGTTGCTAATGATCAGGCTGGGAGGGTGAATAGTTGTTAATGGGGACTATTAGTGACTGACAACAGGCAGGCTATGTGGTAACAAGGCCTGGTGTGCGGGATAAGGGGCTGGGACATGGGAGAGTTTAGACCCTAAAATTATTGAACTCAATATTGGGCTGTAGGGTCCACAAACTGAAAATGAGGTGTTGTTCCTCCAGCTTGCGTTGGGCTTCACTGGAACACTGTAGCAAGCCAGAGACAGCAATGTTGGCCAGGGAGCAGGGTGGTGCGTTGAAGTGGCAGACAACGGGTAGTTCAGGGTCTTTTTTGCGAGTCTGGGATTAAGCCTGGGTCCCTGGCACTATGAGGCAGCAGTGTTAACCAATGAGCCCCCGTAACCCCACTGGAAACATTAACTCTGTTTCTCTCTCCGTGGATGCTGCCAGACCTCTGCTGAGTTTCTCTAGCACCCTAAGCGTATTTTTCAGATTCAAGACATCAACAATATTTTGCTTTATTCTGGAGGTCAACTGTCTAGTTGAGGGCGGCTCTTAAATGGGCTGTCTTGATTATGTGTATTCTTTTCTAATCTACAAACAAAAGTCAGCCGCTGAGGATTATAGTAAATGTTTAAAACTTTGGAAAACTCTGGTAAACCAACTTCAAGTCAATAATAATTATACGTTTGAAATGCATATCTGGTGAACAAAAAGAAAGAATGAAAAATGAGGCCTCCTGCTTAAATTCTCCTGAGAGCATCTGATTCTTTGGTGTAATTAAACTGTCCCTCCCTCGATATATCTGTGCAAACTAGGCAGTGAGGTTACTGTCAGGTACAGGTAGTATGTCTACATATTATTCCAGCAGAGATTATGTGAAATTGTTGGAATTTTCATCAATTTAATGAGCATTAGTTTGAGCTGAATAGAATAAAAATGAAATTGAATCTGGTTTGCTGAATACATAGTTGCTAATTATTTGTAGCATGGGAAGGGCCGAATGGGTTCATTCTAGAGTTAAGAGGCTTCAATTTTACCTCCGTCCACCCTCCTCTTCATCTAATCCCACCCTATTATCAGGAGAAGATAGAACGTAGAACAGTACAGCACAGGAATAGGCCCTTCGGTCCACAATGTTGTGCTGATCACGATGCCAAATAAATCTAATCCCTTCTGGCTGCTATTGGTCCATATCCCTCCATTCCTTGCATATTCATGTGCTAATCAAAAAGTCCCTTAGATGCCCCTATTGTATCTGCCTCCACCACCAGCCTTGGCAGCACATTCCAGAATCCTACCACTCTCTGTTTAAAAAAAAACTTGCCCCTCACATCTCCTTTGAACTTTCCCTCTCTAACCTTAAATGCATGGTCCCTCGTATTAGACATTTCAATTCTGGGAAAAAGATTCTGACCGTCAACCCTATCTATGCATCTCATAATTTGTAGACTTCTGTCAAGTCTTTCCTCATGCTCCGGAGAAAACAACCTGAGTTTTTCCAGCCTCTCCTGATAGCTCATGCCCCCTAATCTAGGCAGCATCCTAGTAAACCTCTTCTGCACTCTCTCTAAAGCCTCCACATCCTTCCTGTAATGTGGTGACCAGAATTGAAAGTTACACACTAAGTGCGTCCTAACCAAAGTCTTAGAAAGCTGCAACATAGCATCCTGCCTCTTGTACTCAATTCCCCGACCAATAAAGGCAAACATGCCATACGCCTTCTTTATCACACCATCTACTTGCGTAGCTACTTTCAGAGAGCTATAGACTTGAATTCCAAGATCCTTCTGTATGTCAATGCTGTTCAGTGTCCTGCCATTAATTGTCTACTTTTCCTTAATATTTGATCTTCCAAAGTGCAGCTCCTCACACTTGCCTGGGATTAAACTCCATCTGCTATTTCTCTGTCCATACCTGCAACTGATCTCTACCCTGCTGTCCATTTCTCAAGAAGGGTCCTGACCTGAAACATCAACTTTCCTGCACCTCTGATGCTGCCTGGCCTGCTGTGTTCGTCCACCTCCATACTGTGTTATCTCTGACTCCAGCATCTGCAGTTCTTACTATCTCTATCCTGCTGTATCCTTTGACAACCTTCTACACTATCCACAACTCCACCGATCTTTTTGTCATCTGCAAACTTACTAACCCACCCATCTACATTTTCATCCAAGTCATTTATATATATCTCAAACTGCCTCCATTGTCCTGCCGTGTGGTTACATTCCCTCTTCTTGAATTTCCATCTATTGGCCTCAACTTCTCATGACAGAGAGAGTTCCACTTTCTCACCATCCTTTCGGTACAGGTACTTCTGAATTCCCTGTTAAATTCACTAGTGACACCCCTTTCAAAATAGCCCATGACTTCTGATCTCACAAGCAGCTGGAAGCATCTTCTGTACATCAAACAGGGATTATAATTAGAATAGAATAGTGTGGAAACAGGCCATTTGACCCAACAAATCCACACTGACTCTCCAGAGAGCATCCCACTCAGACTTACTATTCTATCCTTATATTTCCCCATGGCTAATGCATGTAACCTACAGATTCCTGGACGCTCTGGGCAACTTAGCACGGTCAATCCACCCAACCTGCACATCTTTGGACTGTGGGAGGAAACCAGAACACCTGGAAGAAACCCACACAGACACGGGGAGAACATGCAGACTCTACACAGACAGTCACCTGAGGCTGGAATTGAATGCAGGACCCACCGTGCCACACGATAGTGCTTAGAGCTGAGAAGATCATAGGGTATGGGGAGTAAAGCGATGATCATATTAATTGGCAGAACAGGCTCAAAAGGCTGAATGATCTACTACTGTTCCTGTTTTCTAAGCCTTATCCACCCTTTCTAATCCTTTCATGATCTCAAAGACCCCATCAGGTTATCCATTAGTCAGCTGTTTCCCGAAGAAAATATTGCCAACTTGTTCTGTGTTACTTCATAATTTCTTAGGAGGATTTGAGTAAATCTTCCTTGCACCAACTGATGTGCTACTAAATTATCCTTTTCATACGCAGATGAGAACTGTTCCCACTATTCCACTCATGGCCCAGTACTTGCAGATTGTAACATGATAAAGATACAGTTTCGAAAAAGAGTCTTAACATTTCCATTTACTGCCTCTACTGGTGTTTTTGTTTTGAATTCTTGGAATATCAACCTTCAAGGCTTATATTTTCCACACGGATGTGTCAAACAGTAGCAGCTTGCATTTATACAGAAGAATTGAAATAAAAACAGAAAGTGCTTGAGAATCTCAGCAGGTCAGGCAGCTTTAGTGGAGAGAGAGTCACAGTTAATGTTTCAAGTCTAGTCGACTCTTCTTCGGACCTAAAGGAGTTGGAAAATGTTCTGTTTACTCTTTAGACAGAGGGGAGGAAGAGTGAATAGATCAAATTGTGAGGGTGCTAGACCTGCTGAGTTTCTCCAGTGCGAACCATTCACATTTCATATTTCCAGCATCCGCAGGCTTTTGCTTTTATTTGCATTTATATAGCATGTTCAATGTGACAAAATGCTTCAACATGCCATGTAGGAGCATTATCAAACAAAGCTGCATAAAGAGACGTGCGGTTGGTGATCAGTCACAGAGGCCACATTGTAAAGGAGCAACAAAGTGTTGGGAGGTGGAATAGCTTCGGGAGTGAATTCCAGGGTTTGGGGCCCAGGCAGCTGAAAGTACACCCCAGAGAATGAAGTGATTAAAATTGGCTCTACTGAACAGTCAGAATTGGAGGAGTACAGAGTTCGCACAGGACTGGATGAGATTACAGAAATAGGGAGAGGTCAGGGAGGGATTTAAAAGGATTCAGATGAATTCAGATTTATGGAGGAAAAGCTGGTCAAGAGAATGGTCAATGTTCTCCCATTGATTGGTTGTCCATGGTTGATCTGATAATCCTTAACTCCACTTTCCTGCCTTTTCCCATAACCCTTGATTCCTTTACTGACTAGAAAACTGTCTACCTTGGCCTTGAATATCCTTAACAACACAGCCTTTGTAGCCCTCAATGAGGATTCACTACCTTCTGAGAGAAGAAATTCTTCCTGATCCCTGTTTTAAATGTACAACCCTTTATGCCCCCTGATCTGAGACAGTCGACAAATTTCTCCACATCTACACTCCATTCCCTTTGAATGGAAGGCCAACATTCCATTTGTCTTCCTTATAGCCCTTTTAACTTGGATGCTAGGAGTTTGTGATTCTGTTCTATTCATTCACAGGATGAGGGCATCACTGGCCAGGCAGCATTTTCTGCCAATCCCTAATTGCACTCCCCCCCTGCCGAGGGCAGTTAAGAGTCAACCACATTGCTGTGGATCTGGAGTCACATGTAGGCCAGACCAAGGAAGGATGGCAGTTTCGTCCCCTAAAGGGCATTATTGAACTAAGTGGGTTTTTCCAGACAATCAACTCATGGTCATCATTAGACTCTTAATTTTAGATCTTTATTAAATTCAAATTCCACCATCTGCCGTGATGGGATTCGAACCCTGGGTTCCCAGAACATTATCTGGGTCTTTCGGCTAATAGTCCAGTGACAATACCATTAGGCTATTGCCTCCCCTCCCTTCATGCACTCAGAACCTCAAATCCCTCTGAGCTGGCTGAAACACAAGATTGTTTCTCCTCAGAGGGTAGAATCCTGAACAAGGAGGCATTACATTAGAGTTGGAGATAGGTCATTCAGGGGTGATATCAAGAATACATTTGCCACACACAGGGTAGTTGTAATTCCGTAGAATCCCTGCAGTGTGGAAACAGGCCCTTCAGCCCAACAAGTCCACACCAACCCTCGGAGCATCCCACCCAGACCCGTTCCCCTATAAACCACCTAATATTACTAAAAGGATGTGGAAGCTTTGGAGAGGGTACAGAGAAGGTTTACGAGGATGTTGCCTGGTATGGAAGGTGCTAGCTATGAAGAGAGGTTGAGTAGGTTAGGATTGTTTTCATTAGAAAAAAGGAGATTGAGGGGGGACCTGATTGAGGTCTTCAAAATCATGAAGGGTATAGACAGGGTTGATAGAGATAAGCTTTTTCTCAGGGTGAGGGATTCAATAACGAGGGGTCACGCGTTCAAGGTGAGAGGAGAAAAGTTTAAGGGGGATACACGTGGAAAGTACTTTACACAGAGGGTGGTAGGTGCCTGGAACGTGTTGCCAGCAGAGGTAGTAGAGGCAGGCACGGTAGATTCATTTAAGGTGCGTCTGGACAGATGCATGAATAGGTGGGGAGCAGAGGGATACAGATCCTTAGGAATTGGGCGATAGGTTTAGACAGTGGATTTGGATCGGCACAGGCTTGGAGGGCCGAAGGGCCTGTTCCTGGGCTGTAAGTTTTCTTTGTTCTTTGTTCTTAATCTACTCATCCCTGAACACTACGGGTGGTTTAGCATGGCCAGTCCACCTAGCCTGCACATCTTTGGACTGTGGGAGGAAACCGGAGCACCCAGAGGAAACCCACGCAGACATGGGGAGAATGTGCAAACTCCACACAGACAGTCGCCCGAGGGTGGAATCAAACCCGGGTCCCTGGCGCTGTGAGGCAGCAGTGGTAACCACTGACCCACCATGCCACCCCTAATCTGTAGCTCACTCCCACAAAATACTGTTGAGTCACAGAATCATATAGTCACCTATCATAGAAACAGGCCCTTCGGCCCACCATGTCTATGCCAATCAACAAACATCAGACTGCACTATTCCCATTTACCTGCACTTGGTCCATAGCCCACTATAACAGTATAAGTGCTCGTCCCGATGTTCCTTAAACGTTATGAGAGCACCTGCCTTCACCACCCTCTCAGATAATGCATTCCATTAACCTACTTACTCCTCACCTTAAACATATGCCCTCTGGTTTTGGACACATCTGCCCTGGGGAGAAGATTCTTATGATCTACCCTATCTTATAATTTTGTATACGTTATTCAGATCCCCGCTCAGCCTTCTCTGTCCCAAAGAAAACAAACCCAGCCTATCCAGTCTTTCCTCACTGCTGGGACTTTCCATCCCAGGCAAAGTCCTGGTGTATTTCTCCGCACCCTCTCCAATGCAATCTCATCCTTCCAATAGCACGCTGTCCAGAATTGCACACAATATTTCATCTGTGGCCTAACTAATGATCTATAAATTTGCAACAAGACTTCCCCACTCCTATATATTACTCCATGGCTAATGAAGGCAAGCATTTGTTGACACCTTCGGCGATTTATGGGCTTGTACCATTGGTCTACCAAGGTTGAGTTTGGATGGGGGTTGTCGTTTGGAAATAATAAACCTAAGATTGCTAGATTCTTACTCAGCATTGATATCAAAGTTTGCAGGAATGGTTTCAGAGACGAGGGCCTTCGGATATATGGATTGGAGAAGTTGGGACTGTTCTCATTGCAGACGAGAAGGCTGTGAAGAATGTACACGGAGAAACTGTTCCTGCTATTAAAAGGATCAGAAATACCAGAGCGCAGGTAGAAGTAAATGCAAGGTGAGAGATAGTTTTTTCACACAGTGAGTGGTTTGGGTGTGGAAGTGTGGGGGAGGCAGGTTCAATCAAGACATTTAAGTGAGGATTAGACGGTGATTTAAATAGAAATAATATGCAGAGCTCATGAGGAAAGGGTGGGAGAATGGTGCTAAATCATGACGCTCATTAGGAGAGTCAGTGCAGATATAATGGGCTGATTGGCCTCTTTCTGCATGTGACAGTTGTGTGATTCCATTTACAGACTGAACTGGGTGGATGCAGTGAAGGAACAGGGCAGCTATGATCAGGTTGAAAAGCAGAACAGCCTCCTGCTCTGAATGGATGACTAAATTTGGAACATTTTCATATCTTCTTTGGGATATTGTAATTTATCCTTTGTAAGGAATCGGAGAAGTAATTAGTGAACAAAATAATGAAGTTGAAACTGCTGTTTAAAGTGATAATAAATGCGCACATGAGTTGAATGAACCTTAGCAAGTTCACTGAAGCAGGTACCACACAATCTAACTGCAAATTACCACAAACAATATTAACATTTTAGCAAGAGCTCTGTATACAATGAATTATAAGATTTGTTATGACTCTGTTATCTTTATTCACGGCAACTGGATATGACAGCTTTCATAGGTAGTCCTGGACTTTCTCTAATCTGAAATATATTCATGCAGTGAAGAGGTCAGTGTGATGTAGGATTAATAAACATTTTTGAAATGGAATTTCACATAGCATACTCATTGTGTATTCATATTTCATTGGATAAGCAGGCAGGAAAATTCCAGTTGAACTGTCTAGCTCGGGCTAAATAACTGCATCAAATTTATTGTTGGAAGAAAATTCATGCTGAAGTGGGCTGGACCAGCAGATAAATAGCGACTAATACTTGCAATTCTTTTATCAACCAAAAATAAGAAGGATCTGAAATCTTAGAGCACTTGTCAAAATTTTAATCCTCACTTTCTGTGATGTGGAAATTTATCTGAATGAACCATAGAATAGGGAAAGTGAACAACAAATGTTGCTCTCCCGTGTAACTTTCTACACTTCAAATCGAAGTGGGAATTTTTCACAATGGACAGGGATCTATCAAGAAATCTCAAGGTTATCTCAGTGATGCAATTCACTTTTAATTATTTATTGAGGGGATGCCGGTATTGCTGGCTGAGCTAACATTTATTGTCCATCACAAGTTGTCCTTCTGGAACTTCTGCAGTCCATTTGGGTTAAGTATACCCACAATGCCAAATTCTGGATGATCAATCAAATGGCAAATGTGGATTCTATTAACTGAGTGGAGGGAACATAGACAGTTGTTCTTTCTCTGTTTTGAGTAATCTTGGCCTGATATAAACACTTTGGAATTTCTTTCTGTGATCACAGCCTCCTCAGTGGCAGTGACACTAACAGATTACTAATCCTAGCAGTCCTGACTTCGTTTTATCAATCCATTCTCTCTAGACCAGAGATGAAAGGAATTCCAGCAATTAGATATAGTAAGAACTGCCGATGCTGGAGTCTGAGATAACACGGTATGGAGCTGGAGGAACACAGCAGGCCAGGCAGCGGCAGAGAAGCAGAAAAGCTGACGTTTCGGGTCGGGACCCTTCTTCAGAAAGGGTCCCGAAGAAGGGTCCTGACCCGAAACATCAGCTTTCCTGTTCCTCTGATGCTGCCTGGCCAGCTGTGATCCAGCAGTTAGAGTTTCGTGTAACAGATGTACCCATGTTATAGTCAGGTTGAAACTAGATTTATTAGCCAAGGTGTTGAGGGTCAACAAATAACACGTTGAGGGGTTGAAAACATATGATATAGGAGCAAGCCATTCAGCCCCTTGAATCTACTTAACCATTCAATGAGAGCATCGCTGATCTGGTGATGCTCGACTCCACTTAACCTGCCTTTTCCTGAGAATACTGAATTCCTCTTTGAATTAACAGTATTTCCCATTGCCTCAACTCTTTATGACGTTACACGAACGGTTTGCAAAATTTCTAGGTCAGAAACTGTTTCTGTCAGCCCCACCCCCAAAAATTAACCAAAAAAAAATATTATTGTGTGCAGACTCGAGAAACTGAAAAGCCACCTTTGAATGAGTAGTTTTGCACCAGGGAGAGTTTGATGCCAGCAGTGAGCAGGTAATAAGTACAAAGGGTAAGAAATTAGGTTCTACAAAAAGATGGAGCTTGACGTTATACACGAGGTAATAGGGTATCATCCTAAAATATCATATGTGCAGAATTTATATGTTCCTCCATGCTGTCACATGGGAAAACCTTTACAGTGTTCAGTCCAGTTTCCACCCTGACTCTACAGCCCTGTTGCATATTCTGTGTTGGGAATGTAGGTCAGCTCAATTTGCTGGGTAGCGCTGAAGTAATATGGCATGGAGCAGAATCAGCTTCGGTTTGCAGGGTACATGTTTGTTCTATTTTCGATTTTTCATTCACTGTTTTCCTGATCGGGTGCCTGCAACAATTTTAAGTATTGGTATAAAAAGTAATTAAAGCAGAGAAACCTGAGGGGAAAATGTATCGGATACTGAGATAAATTAAAATGTTGCAGTCATAACTGAAGGCAAATCCCATTGAGACTTCAGGCTTTCCGAGCTATCTGGTTCCTGAGAGAGTACTGCCTAATGCCCCTGAGTCCATGCTGAGTGAACTCATCTCTGATGCTTGTCATTGGCATCCAACCCCTAGGGCTACAGAAACATTTTAATTCCTTGCCTCTATCTCTATAACCTTCTGCAGCACAATTAATATCCCACCAACTGCAACCACCAGATCTTTGAGCTCCTCGAATTCCGGCTGGTCCTTCAACCACAGATTTCATTGCTTTGTCATCGGTGGTCTTACCTTCAGATATCTGTTTACTAAACCTTGAAACCTCACACACACACACACACACACACACACACACACACACACACACACAC
>JAHRHZ010000283.1:73690840-73701818 GCA_024137785.1 Ginglymostoma cirratum
AACCCTCATCACCTTGTAACACCCCACTGTCAACCTATTAACCCTCACACTCCCATTGGTAAAGTCACTAAAACATCACAACTTTATCAGTTCCTGCTATGAAGGTGTGACTTCATCACTGAACTAAATCCTACTTTGAATGCACAATGGAAGAGTCCATGACAGTAAATTGCTCCTTCCCTCTGGAAAAGGATGGGATCAGTGTGATGGCTTCTTATCTTGCCCATACTTTTTTTAAGCCACTTATGAGTTACTCATGGAATCCAGGGAAATGGTGATAGAGTGGAAAGGGACGTTGAGGTAAAAACTCTGTATTGAATGTTGGAGCTATTTCAAGGGTTCGTATGTCCTGTTTCTAGTGATGTGTTCATGATTTATCCTGTAGTGTTGGTCAGAAAGCTGTGAGCTGGAGTGTCAAGTCAGGAGACGAGTGTGTAATGCATGCTGATAATTCTGAGGGAATGTTACCTGCACAGGGTTATGCAACTAGAAAACAGAGGGATTGGTTCGTAGGAGGGGAATGCAGGTCTCCCAAAGGATTCTCTCCATCTGAATGCACCTAATTAAGAAATTACTGTCGTTTCCTGTTGCCAAAGCAAAAGGTTTAGGACTCAGTATTGGGGAAATAATTGAGAGGACGAATAATGAATGAGTATGGTGGTGGGGTGGGTGCGTGAGGCTGATATTCAATGCTGTTTTACAACTTTTCAACCTGGTGTTCAGGCAGTAACAGATTTAAGGCTACTCTCAGATGCATCACAGCAAGTGGCTTCGGGGTGGATATGGAGCAGATTCTGGGTGCCAGAACTCTTTACTGGTCAATTGAACACACTGTCCAATGCTCAGTTCTCTTGCATTTAATACAAACAGCCTTGGAGATTCTCATTTATCCTTAATTTCCCATCATAGAACCCCTACAGTGTGGAAGCGGGCCATTCAGCCCATCAAGTCCACACCAATCATCCAAAGAACATTCCATCCAGACCCTATCCACACCCTACCCTAGCCCTGTATTTCCCATAACTAATCCACCCAGCCTGAACACTATGAGCAATTTAGCACACCCAATCGACCTTAACATGCACATCTTTGGCCTGTGGGAGGAAACCAGCACACAACACAGGCAGACCATGCAAACTCTACACAGACAGTTGCCCAAAGCTGGAATTGAACCTGGGTCCCTGGTGCTATGAGGGAGTTTTGCAAACCACAGAGCCACCATGGCACCCATCATGTTGGTAATGACCTGATGCCACTGAAATAAAGAAATCCTGCTTCATGATCTTTGGGCTATCTGTGCTTGCTGCCTTTAGACCAGGATAAAGCTTCAAAAAAACGATACATGTTGCATCCATCATCCATCCCTTTCTTCTTTTCGATCTTTGCCCCGTTTCTAAAGGCAGCAAGCACGGATAGCCCAAAGATCGTGAAACAGGATTTCTTTATTTCAATGGCATCAGGTCATTACAAACATGATGGGAAATTAAGGATAAACAAGAAACTCTGATGCTGCTTGTTGGTGATTCAAGAGAATTGAGCATTGGATAGTGTGTTGACCGGCAAAGCTATTTCTATATCAGGTTGGTCCCACTGACAATTAATGGCCTACGACTCTCTCTGGTTGCTCTCATGTAGCCTGGAACAGTAGAAGGGGAAACCCGCAGCCCAATGACCTAAACATGGAATTCACCAGTTTTAAAATCTCCCCCAGCCTCATCCCATGAACAACCCTCCCTCTCATCCCCACCTCCTTGACCTGACACAACCTGTCCATTTTCTCTCCTACCTATCCACCCTTCCCACCTCATTGACCAATCCCCACCACTCCCTACCTGCACTCACCTAACACCATCCCATCTACCTTTCCCCAGCCCCACCCCTCCTCCCTATTTATTTCTGAGCTCCCTTCCCCCTCCCCATTTCTGAAGAAGGGTCCCGACCCGAAACGTGAACTTTCCTGCACCTCTGGTGCTGCGTGGCCTGCTGTGTTCCTCCAGCTCTACACTGTGTTGTCACCATCCTTACCTCATCTGGCCTACATGTAACTCCCGACTCACAGCGACGTGATTGACCCTTAACTGTCATCTGGGCGATTGAGGGTGGGTAATAAATGCTGGCCGAGCCAGTGACGCCCACATCTCATGAACAAATAATAAAAAAAACAGAGAAACCAGCTCCATCCTGTCTTTGATAGAAAGCTCCCTTATACTTTACAACCCAGCTTACTTGTTAATGACCTTGGGCTGGAGGGTTGGCTGATTCCTTGTAGCCATAGCGTTCCAAGATTAATAGTAGCACTTGCTGTAAAATAAAAGAGGAAAGAAATGGAACAAAAACAGAAGTTTCTGGAGAAGCTCAGCAGGCCTGACGGCGTCTGTGAAGAAAAAATCAGAGTTAATGTTTCGGGTCCGGTGACCCTTCCACAGAACCGGACCTGAAATGCTAACTCTGATTTATTTTTTTTCACAGACGCAGCCAGATCTGCTGAGCTTCTTCAGCAACTTCTGTTTTTGTTCTTGATTTACAGCATCTGCAGTTCTTTTGGTTTTAATGAGGAAAGAAATGGCATTTATACAGCTCCTATCATAACCTCAGGACTTCAGCTTTACAGCCAAAGAAGTACTTTTGAAGGACGTCCAATGATTTAATGTGGGAAGAGTGGCAGTCAGTTTGTACACAGCAAGATCCTGGAATGTAGTAGGCCCAGAGGAGAGACTTTCTAAACTGGCACATTCTTTGAAAGGTTGAAAGAGTATAGGGAATACATCTTTTACTCTGAACTATTCCACACAAAACTCGAAAACCAGACATCACATTCTAAGGGTACAGAATAGGCCATTTAGGACTGAGATGTGGAGAAGTTTCTTCACCCAGGGAGTGGTGAGCCTGTGGAATTCACTGCTACAGAAAGTGGTTAAGGCCACCACATTGAATATTTTCAAAAAGTAGTTAGATATAGTTGTTGGGGCTAAAAGGATCGAAGGAGGCAGGGAGAAAATGGGAACAGAGGACGAAGTTGGATAATCAGTTATGATCTTATTGAATGGTGTAGTAGGCTCAAAGGGCCAAATGGCCTACTCCTTTGTCTATTCTCGGTGTTTCTATGTTTCAAAAACACTGGATCGCATTTAGGGGACAGGGATCTCGTGTCTCCTCTTTTCAGGAAGGTCTGCCGCATTGAGTGCCAATCAAGCATTTAACTGGGCATCGGTGAGGCTTTCCCAGGATTAAAGACCCCAGAAGAGGAAGATTTCTCCCCATTCCCCTGTCATTGCTCAGCAGTGCCATCACAGGGGTAGTGGCCACTGTTGGCACTGCACTTAGCTGAGGCTGAGGGTTGTCAATGTACCCAGGTATAGGTAAGTGTCAAAGGGCAGGGGCCATGGAAGGGTCGACAGCAAAAGGGTTGGCTCTCAGTAACCACCATCCTTCCTGATGCCACGTCCCTCAATTAGACACTGGTACCCCTTTAAACCAGCCTGACCCCAGAATCACATAAATGTTTCGCAAGTCACCATCATGTATCCTTCATCTGTCTCTGACTGCCCATCAATGGCAGTGGGATGAGGGTCTTACCTGGACACTAATTGAAATAACTTCACAAAGGGCAGTATCCTATCACCAAGTCACCTTTTGTTTACATGTGCGTAGTACAGGAGTAAGCAGAACCCCTGACCCTCCTGTTCATATCTGTCAGCCAGGGCTCCCTGATTAGACCAGGTTAACAGCCGCAATCAGAGAACTCATATTCCTCCAACTCCACACTGTGTTGACTCTGACTCCAGTATCAGCAGTTCTTGCTGTCCCTAAGTCACAGATTAAATTACTTCCTTACATTGAGCTGATTGCACATGGACTACAGTTAGCCTCAGTCCCTCAGGTTTAAGGAAGGAATGGTGAGCGGGTGAAGATCATGTCAGCACTATCCAAGAGTGGCTTCTGCTAGTAAATGTGTATCTTGGACATCAAGCGCAGACAGTATTACGTCGAGCTGCATCAACTTCAAAGGGTCAAGGAGCCGTGGCTATGAACAGTGAGGGCCACTGACAATAGAACACAAATCAGCATGCTCCTATGGTAGAACTGAGGAAAATGCATTGTTTTCGATGGAGAGCTATTGACTGAAGAACATTTGGAATTATTCAATTGCAGTATTTACACATTTCCCCTGGCGGACCTCATTACAATCACTGCACTAATTGTTCACTTACACGAAATGGACGAGAGGTGAGATGGGTGTTAAGGGGCCTTTCTGCCTTGGTCATAATTGGAGTAGAAGTGGGAAAGTGGCGGGGTCTCTACCTGCCTGAATAAACGGCCCTCGTTGTCAAACACACTTTGGGCCGGACATTCAACTCCATCCAACGTTCTTTGAACATCCTCGCATGTGAATGAGGCTCAGGTTGGAAGAATTTTAATTTGAAGAAACGGGCACCATAGATTGAAGCAGATTTATTTAGTGACTATAGGCATGATTTTCCCCGTTATTTTTCTAAGTGTGGAGGGCAAGCCGTGTTAATAGGTGACTAACAAATGTGGGCAAGTACCTCAGAGATAGTAGGAACTGCCGATGCTGGAGAGTCTGAGATAACAATGTGTGGAGCTGGATGAACACAGCAGGCCAGGCAGCATCAGAGGAGCAGGAAAGCTAATGTTTCGGGTCTGGACCCTTCTTCAGAACCTCACCCTGGCACAGCACCTTGTCCCCAGCTCACTAGAAGTGACCAACCTGCAGGGACCATTCCATTTTCTCCCCACCCCTCAATCCATGTCTGCAATGCCTGCCCAGATTGGAGGTTCACTTCCATCCTGTCTGTTTGTCCTTGCTCCCCATTGGGAAACTAGCTGTCTTCCTTACCTGCTGGGGAGGCAGGCAGTGAGCTGAGGTAGCTGAGTTAGGAAAGTCCCTGGTGGACCTTCCCGCCTAGCAGTTAATCGCTGAGTTAGTGACCTCTCTCTAGGACCAAATCACTCTATTATTTCCCTGTATTATCCTCTTTTCTGGCCATCCTCTGGGAGAGGAAAATTCCAACCTTTAGTCACCGCTGTAGTCACGTACAACCTCCTGATCAATGCCTCTGACCACAGTACGTGTTCTCTGCCGGAGTGAAAAAGCTCTGTCTGTTTTGAGTTTCTCTGTGTTGCCCTCGAATTGTCTTTTTGATTTATAAAATTGTCCTGTTTGGAAGTCAATGTTGCACACTCCACCCTTAATCCATTACCAGTGAGAATAGTGTATCCGGTGAAATACAGCCATCCATCACAAGCTTATAACAGATCCATTTTTACCAGCTGCCAGGCAGCTTGCGTGAATGGTGCTTTTAAATGCAAGTATAATTTCTGAGAAATACTTCTGTGACAGAAATGTGTAAATACCACAATTGAATAATTCCAAATGTTCTTCAGTCAATAGCTCTCCATCGGAAACAATGCATTTTCCTCAGTTCTACCATAGGAGCATGCTGATTTGTGTTCTATTGTCAGTGGCCCTCACTGTTCATAGCCACGGCTCCTTGACCCTTTGAAGTTGATGCAGCTCGACGTAATACTGTCTGCGCTTGATGTCCAAGATACACATTTACTAGCAGAAGCCACGCCTGGGTAGTGCTGACATGATCTTTACCCGCTCACCATTCCTTCCTTAAACCTGAGGGACTGAGGCTAACTGTAGTCCATGTGCAATCAGCTCAATGTAAGGAAGTAATTTAATCTGTGACTTAGGGACAGCAAGAACTGCTGATGCTGGAGTCAGAGACAACACAGCAGCAGCAGGCCAGGCAGCAAGAGAGGAGCAGGAAAATTGACGTTTCAGGTCGGGACCCTTCTTCAGAAGGATCTTCAATTTCTGAAGACCCGAAATGTCAACGTCCTTCCTCCTCTGATGCTGCCTGGCCTGCTGCGTTCCTCTAGCCCCACACTCTGTTATCTCTGTGACTTCCCACTTTGGGCAGAACCTACCCTTGGCGATGGGCACATGCCTGCTGGCCGGAGAACCAGTAACAGGGACCAGTAATGGGGCAGCATGATGGCTCAGTGGTTAGCACAGCTGCCTGAAAGCACCATGGACCCGAGTTCAATTCCAGTCTAGGGCTACCGTCTGTGTAGAGTTTGCACATTCGCCCTGTGTCTGCATGGGTTTCTTCTGAGTGCTCTCGTTTCCTCCCACAGTCCAAAGATGTGCAGGTTAGGTGGATTGGGCCATGCTAAATTGTCCATAGTGCCCAGGGATGTGCAGGCGAGGTAGATTGGCCATAGGAGATGCAGGGTTTTGGGGGTAGGGTAGGGGGGATCGGTCTGGATCTGCTGTTCAGAGAGTCAGTGTGGACTCAATGGGCTGAATGGCGTGCTTTCATGCTGTAGGATTATATGATTTCTTTTGGCTCTGTCGCAATTTGAAATATTTATATCGATTTACTCTCACACTTCTTCCATGATTTGGAGGTGCCGGTGTTGGACTGGGGTGGACAAGGTCAGAAATCACATGACACCAGGTTATAGCCTTCTCCCAGGCCACGGTGTAGGCTGAGTCTTGGGTGATTATCTGGAAAGTCACAGACTTACAGATAACAATGCAGAGAGTTGCAGTAAACCGATGCAAAACACTCCTTAACAGAAAAATAGCAGGGAACTGTAGGTTATTGGTGTGACATGTATGTGTGTCAATCTCTGCAAACCACAGCTCTTTAACAGCTTCCCATTTAGCCCTTAAAGAAATACAATATCCTGCAAAGATCTTTGCTGAATTGTCCCATGGTGTTTTCTGTACTGATAGAGTGAGGCATCTGATTTAACGGCATATGCAATGCTGGCATCAGTCTTGCAGTGCAGTTAAATTTCCCAGCTTTCTGTTTGAAATCTACATGCACCTCGCATCTAATCCGACAAGGGGCTCATGTGAGTTCCCGTAATTGACTGGGGCCAATGGTTTGATGGTTGGAACTTTGTAGAAATATACGCACTCAGCTGTGTCTTAGTTGTGGATACCTGGCCTTTTGTTTGACACTAACCCATGTCTATGGTAAGGCAAGAGAGTATTTCTATAATGTGCAAGATACGTTGAATATGTACACCTTTGAATCCTTGCAGAAGATTTACAGAACAGAGACCAGTCATTTGGCCAAACTGGTCTTTGGATTTATTTATGTTGTATCTGAGCATCCTCACACTCCTCTTCATCCCATTCTATGGCTATACCCTTCCAGTTCTTTCTCCCGCACTCACTTACCTAGCTTCGTCTGAAATTCGTCAATGTGTCTCACCTCATTTATTTCTGCGGTACTGACTTTCAGGACTGGAGGACGTGAATGTACCAGTCTTCATTTATTTGTTCTGAAATTTGTTCATTTTGTTCTGAAATTTCATCCCCATAAAGACCAATGGTGACATAGGTTTATTTGCCTAAGCCTTTGTTCATACATGAATGGCAGGTGCTCCTACTAAAGATGGCACACAGCTCCCCAGTTTGCTACAAGACAATGGTTTATAGTGCTTTTATTTAACAGCTGCCGTTACTTCTACTCTTACGTCTTAGGGTTTTGGAGCTCCTTGCCCAAGCACTTAACTGGTCAACATCCCATTGCAGATTCTTTTTGGCCTCCTCACAGCTTACTTTTCGCCAAACTTTTAATCATCAGCCATCTTGGGTTAGTTAAACTCGGTTCGTTCATCTAAGTCTTTCATATAGATTGTCAAACGCTGAGTCCTAAGCACTGGTCTACCAGTTACACCCTGCCATTCTGAAAAGAATTTCCTGTTAATTTCTATTCTCTACTTTCTGTCGTAAGACCATAAGAACTAAGAGCAACCGTAGGCAGTTCAACTCCTCGAGCCTGCCCTGCCATTAAATACAATCAAGGCTGATCTCATTTCAATCTCAACCCCACTTTCCTGCTTGCTGTCTGTAACCCTTCAACCCATTACTGATGAAAAAGTTGTCTATTGCCTCATTAAAGTCTACTCAATGTCCTCAGCATCTCTGGGATAGTAAATCCCACTATCCTTTAATGAATTCTCAGTCCATATAAATAGGTTACTCCAATCTCATAAGCTCAGATCTTGTGTAACAACCTTTCATGTAACATCTTACTGAACGCCTTCCGAAAATCTAAATATGCTAAATTCATCGATCTGCCCTGCTTGTTACCCTCAAATAACATCAAGGGACAAATAAGTTTAGAATGCCTGCATTGATTAAATATCATTCTATGTTTAGAATTGCATTTTAGTAGTTTAAAGTTAATATTCCAGAAATGTTACTGTAAAATAGGATAAGCAACAGTAGCAGTGACAGTGGCTAAGTTTGTAAAGGTTATAACATGGGAGCAAATTAATATTCACCTAGAAAGGCATAGGTTAATTAAGGCTGGCCTGTATGAATTCATAAAACCCAAGTCATGTCTAACAATCTTAATAGAGCTCTGTGAGGAAATAATGGAATGTATTGATAAAGGACATACAGTTAATGTTGTATAGATGTTTTTCAAAAGGTTTTTGATAAGATGCCGCAGCAGAGTCTTGTTTGATAAACTAAAGGCGTACAGCATGAAAAGGAATTTAACAACATAGACGGGAAATTGATTTAAAAGCAGGAAGCAATGTTGACTTGTTAATGGATAGTTTTCAACCAAAGCAATGTAACAGTTGGAGACTCCCAAGTGCCGTTATTGGAACTGCTGTTCCTCTGAAAATGTACACACAAGTATAGGTTTCTATGGAAGAGGTTGGGAGATTTTGTTTTTATTTTACAGAAAGGACATGGGGAGGTTGATTTTCAAAGAGACTATCTTGATTCTGTTTGACTAAAAGTCTATCTGCTTCGACAAATAGAATAACCACCTCCGTCCCCCAGATGGTTTGGTGTCAGAGTGGGGAAAATTCTGCAGACTTTATCTGTGCTAAAAACATACTGTGAAAACCAGAAGCCAGATTATAAGTCGTTATTTAGTACTACAGAGCTTGAGTAGTATTGAAAAAAGGGCACATTGTATCATCTTGCATTGATCAGGTCACAAGAACACCAATATAGAGGGAAGGAACATTTTATACTGTGTGGGAAGGGAGCGCTGATAGGTTGGCTAATGGACTCTGATTGGTAGATGCATTGTCATGTGGAACACAAAACTGATTTGATTTGATTTACTGTAGTCATGTGTACCTAAGTACAGTGCTACTTAGATGATGACTGACAGTTAACTGCCAAGTTTTGTTTAAATTTAAACCAGGCAGGTTGACTCTGATTGGCCCAATACTCACAGCACTGACTTGACCAGTGAATGATTGTCACCTAGTTTTTTTAAGTTTGAAGCAGCCAAATGTGTGTCCTTTCTGTCTTCAAAATGCAGGTCCCAGTATGTAAAAATGAGTAGGTTCCAGTAAATGCATGTTCCACAATCCGGGCTCGACTAGCAATTCTAAATTAGTTGTCAGCATAATTCTTAATTGTGCTCAGGATTGTTTAGCAAGCGTCGTCTAATTGCAGAATAACGTCTATTATTGGACGCTCTGTTTTGAGGTTCACAAGCTCACCAGGAGTACCTGGTGTGTTGTAAACATGTTGTACATGATCCACCAGTCCTGGGATTTACAGTCTACATATCTGACATCACACCAACATTGAAACTCACATAGCACATTACCTCTTATGCAACAAACAGATCATCATCTTTAAACAAAACTTGGCAGTTAACCAGAGATAAAACGTTGTGGAGCTGAATGAACACAGCAGGCCGAGCAGAATCAGAGGAGCAGGAAAGCTGACGTTTCGGGTCGAGACCCTTCTTTGATATAATATAATACTTTAATATATAAACAAAACTTGGTAGCTAACTGTCAGTCATCACCTAGCTGGTGCATTCTCCACAGTAACACCTCTACCAATCAGATTGCTCTCTTCTCTTGCAGAAAGATTACTTCTCTTTGCTTCAGTATTCTTGTGAATGTCCTGATGAGTGCGTGATGAAAAGCTTTGACAAAATGTCACCTTCTCCAACAGAACTGTAATATCGTCGACAAAGAAGCAAATAAATAAATAGATATTTGATTTAGGGAGATGGAAGTGAATATATATCACCTTTGAGAGCTGGTCCAGGCATGATTGATTGAATAGGGGAGGTGGTGACAAAGTGATAATGTCCCTGGACGAATAATCTAAAATCCCAAGCTAATGTTCTGGGAATGTGGATTTGAATCCCATCCTGCCAGATGGTGAAAGTTGAAATCAATAATAATCAGGAATTTTTTAAAAAGCCTAATGGTGACAATGTAAACACTGTCAATTGTTGAAAAAACCCACCTGGTTCTCTAACATTCTTTAGGGAAGGAAATCAGACTCCTTATGTGACTCCAAACCCACAGCAATGATTCTTGTTAGGTCAAGATTGCCTTTTAATTCATCTCAGATGGGCAACAAATGCGGATCTAGTCAGTGATGCCCATGTCCCATGAAACAATTTTAAGAAAAGTTTGCTTCAGGCGCACAAAAAGTGTTCTGTAGTTCACTGAATATGGTCATAATATTCCTTTCTAACTACTGGCCAGTTTTATGGGAGCTTCTCCACTTCTTAGAACCAAATTCAATAACATCACCTTGGTTTAGTAATTCGAGGCCCATTGTGGGGGAAGTGGTGTGTGGTTAACTCAGTTGGTGAGGTGGTTAGAACATGGTGTAATGTAATAATCCCCATACCCACTGTAGTGGTTCACAGAGACCTATCCTCTCACTTTGCCCCATGCCTGATGTGGTGCCTCAAGCTACCTAAGTCGTTAACTGCCCCCGAAGGAAAGCTGTGATGTTGGCCAATGGTACAGGCCAATCCGTCTTGTCTACTTCAAAATGGATCTCCACTACATCCACTTCCAGTTTTTCCTGAATGTTTCAGCCATGCCAAGAGACACCCATGGTCCTTTGCAGGCTATGGCTGATTACCTGGTATCCACTTTAAACTATGCTTTTAGTAGTCTGTTGACAACAGTAGAAATA
>JAHRHZ010000283.1:73709836-73720373 GCA_024137785.1 Ginglymostoma cirratum
TTACTGCCCATCTCCTGTCGCCCATGAACTGAGTGGCTTGCGAGGCAACCACACTGAGTCACATAGTCAGCATGGGGCTGGATGAACACAGCAGGTCAAGCAGCATCATAGGAGCAGGAAAACTTGACGTTTCGGGCCTAAACCCTTCATCAGAAATGGGGGAGGGGAAGAGGGTTCTGAAATAAATAGGGAGAGAGGGGGAGGCGGATAGAGGATGGATAGAGGAGAGGATAGGTGGAGAGGAGGCAGACAAGTCGAAGAGGCGGGGATGGAGCCAGTAAAGGTGAGTGTAGGTAGGGGGGTAGAACCCTGCAGCCCAATGGCATCAATGTGGATTTCACAAGTTTCAAAATCTCCCCTCCCCCAACCGCATCCCAAAACCAGCCCAGCCCATCTCCACCTCCCTAACCTGTTTTTCCTCTCACCTCAAGCCACACCCCCATCTCCTATCTACTAACATCATCCCGCCCCCTTGACCTGTCCGTCCTCCCTGGACTGACCTATCTCCTCCCTACCCCCCTACCTACACTCACCTTTACTGGCTCCATCCCCGCCTCTTCGACTTGTCTGCCTCCTCTCCACCTATCCTCTCCTCTATCCATCCTCTATCCGCCTCCCCCTCTCTCCCTATTTATTTCAGAACCCTCTTCCCCTCCCCCATTTCTGATGAAGGGTTTAGGCCCGAAACGTCAAGTTTTCCTGCTCCTATGATGCTGCTTGACCTGCTGTGTTCATCCAGCCCCATGCTTGTTATCTAAGAAAAAACGATGATGGGACTGAAAGGAAACTGAGCAGAGAAAATTGGTCAGGCCAATGCTTGTTTCATTGGACCAAAGATGGCCGATGGTTGACCTGACTGAGGTCTCTAAATCAATGAAAGAGTTTGTCAAGGACAGTTGCAGAGATGTTGCCACTTCGAGCAAAGTCTAATTTTGAGGTCAGATATCTATCATTGCGAAATGGTAAACCCAGTACATTTCTTTCAAATAATGCTTAGAATGGGGAACATGGCATAATGTGGGGACTTTAAAGGGGAAGTTAGATAAGTACGTAAGAGAAAGAAAAAATAAAATGATATCCTGTCAGTGTTAAGAAAGGAATAGAAATGCATCAATCCTGTCCTTGAAAGTGCTAATTGTTCTCCCAGAGCTTACTGGGATGATTTGCCATTTTAAAATAAATAGAATGTTGGAAAGATATTCAGAAGGAAACATTGACAAAGGTGACAAATTTAAGATACCCTGAGCTGGTTAGATGTACATGGAATGGTTTCGGCTGTTTTCTCACCTCGTGTCTCATTTGCATTCATGTAGACAAGCATTCTTACAGTATTTATGATACTGCCCACTGAAATATAACACTTCCCTGTGAGGACCTTTCCACCTCCAGCTCCTAGCTAATTTAAAATGGCATGTGACTATCCACTTGAAGAACATTCCCACAGTAGCATCAGCCTTCCCGTACAATCCGCAAGATGTGTGAGTACATTAGTTACTGTGAGTGACTGTTCGTTTTCATAACGGTTCCAAATGAGAGAGGTCAGCAGATTAATGTGCTTTTCCTCATGTCTGGATTGCCAAGGTGGCCAGTATATGTCCCTCACTCAATCTACAGCCACAAAATGTCTGATCCTATCACATTTAGGGACCTTGCTGTGCACACATTGACAGTCGCATATCGTTGATTACAACTTGGTAATAAACTTCAGGAATACTCCCTTTGATCCAATGCACTTTGGAACATCCTTACATTGTGAAAGTAGCTATGGAAGTGTAAGTCTTTTTGTACTGAAAATAAAAATGCTGGAAATCACAGTGGGTTCAGGGAGCATCCATGGAGAGAGAGCAAGCTAATGTTTCAAGAGTCATCAGAGCCACTCAACAGAGCTTGTTCTCTAGTCATGAATGTTGCTTGACCCGCTGTGATTTCTGACATTTTTTGTTTTCAGTACAGATTCCAGCATCTGCAGTAGTTTGATCCTACAAGTGTTTTTATACTCTTGAGAAAGAGAATGGCGTGAAATATGGTGAGGAAAATTGCTGCATGTTTGTTGTAGCCATGTTTGGAGATTTTTAAAGCGTAAGCAGCTGGATCTAAATGAACGATGCTGCTCTACGGTTAAATGTTGTTCTCTGAGGGTTATAGCTGTAGAATGTTAAATCGAGGAAGCAGCACAGATTAGAAACCAGACATGACATCTCAGCTGGAGTACTTTAGATGCCACAAGTTAGTTTAGAGGTTTCAGTGAACATTCACAGCTATTGAAGAGCCAGTTGCTATTCTTGACAGTACTGCTTAGGCTGTATGCTACAAATATTGTCATGGGAGATTGGGTTAGTTAGCTGGCTTTGTTCTCAGCCTTACTGCTTGAATAGATGGGAATAGATTAGACAAGTAGGCAATCAGAATATAAACAGTCAGAGACAGGCATTGTCGCGGAGTAGAAAGGAAAGGAATGCCAAAAGGAGGGAAAAATGAGCCAAAAATCCTACAGAGCACATGGCTAATTATTTATTTTCATTTTCTGAGGAGAGATCAGGAGCCAGGTGAAGGAAATGGGAATTATTGTATCCATATGTTTACTAATCAGCTGGAAGATAAAGTAGCTTAATGAATTTCATCAGTTCAATTCTCAGTTCTCTCCCCCATTAGGAATAATGAAAATAATAGCACAAAATATCCCAGCTGGTCAGAAAGAGAAACCAGCCTCGATTTGTGAAAGGTAGCTCATGTTTGACAAACGTGATTGACGTTTTTGAAGACCGGTGGACAAGGGAATGTCTATGGATGTTAGTTATGTGTTTCCAAAGGAATTTAATCGCATTTCTCAGAAGAGACTGCTCACCAAATTTGGCGCCTTGTAGATTTGAAGACAAGTTATTGACCTGGTTAGGAAGTTAGCTGACGGGCAGGAGTCCGAGAGTAGGAATTACAGATTTTTGCTACTCTCCCGAACAGGGGAAGTGTCCTGCAGGATCTGTGTTTAAGGACTGCCATCCTTGTACCTTGCTAACAGGTGTCTTTTAGTGGTGGTTCATGCTGTGGCCCAGTTCCACATGACGCAAGGTCTTTGGGGAGATGGCAAACAGCCATTTGGTGAAAATGGCTGAGCCATTGCAGACAGTTCTGGCTTTACAATAGGTGTAAGCTGATGGAATTACACACAATGGCTACAACAGCAGGTCAGAGGCAAGGAATCCTGCCTCGATTAACTCACCTCCTGACTCCCCAAAGCCTGTCCATCAAATACAAGGCACAAGTCAGGAATGTGATGGAATACTCCCCACTTACCTGGATGAGTGCAGTCCCAACAACACTCAAGAAGCTTGACATCATCCAGGACAAAGCAGCCCACTTGATTGGTGCCACATCCACTAGCATCCACTCCCTCCACCACTGACGCTCAGTAGCAGCAGCGTGTACCATCTACAAGATGCACTGCAGAAATTCACCAAAGGTCTTCAGACAGCACCTTCCAAACTCACAAACACTTCCATCTAGAAGGACAAGGGCAGCAGACATATGGGAACACCACCACCTCCAAGTTTCCCTCTGAGCCACTCACCATCCTGACTTGGAAATTTATCGCTATTCCTTCACTGTTGCTGGGTCAAAATCCTGGAAAACCATCCCTAATAGCATTGTGGGTCAACCTACAGCAGGAGGACTGCAGTGGTTCAAGAAGGCAGCACACCACCACCTTCTCAAGGTCAACTAGGCAAGAAATGCTGACCCAGCCAACGATGCCCACATCCCACAAATGAATAGAAAAAAAAACTTGGAACTGTTTTCCTTGAGAGATGGCTGAGGGGGACATTTGGTAGAGTTCTTCAATATTGTATATATATATTTTGAAGGTCATGAATTGAGACAGCTACAGAGATAGGGCTGGAGAGTGGGACGAGCTGGGCAGCTCTTTCAGCTGATGGTGTAGACTTGATGAATTAATGGCCTGCTTCTGTACTGTTAAATTCTAGGATCCTATGATTCTATCATAAAGGGGACTCTGTAGAGTAGACGGGGAGAAACTGTTCCCACTGGTAGAAGGATCAAGAACCTAGAGAGCACAGCTTTCAGGTAATTGGGAAAAGAAGCAAATACAACATGAGGATAATTTTTTCACACTGACATAAAATGCAAGGAGCAGAGGTAGGGAATTGAGCCCCTTGAGTGTGTTCTGTGTATTCAATGGCTGATTTGATGGTGCTGAACACCACTTTCCTGGCTTTTCCTTATAACCCTCCCTTCCCTCACTGACTAAAAATCTGTCTATCTCAACCTTGAACATACTTAATGACTCAGCCCCAACAGCCCTCTGTGGTAAAGAGTTCCACTGATTCTCCACCTTCTGACAGAAGGAATTCTTCCAAGAGAGGTAGATCATAGCAGTAGCAAGGAAGAACGTCCCGGAAGAAAGCGGGAAGGTGCTAGTGAGTTGCTCCTTTGGGGAGCTAGCACAGAAAGGACGGACCAAATTGTCTCTTTTGGGACTGTAACAACTCTGTGATTCTGGCTGTTTTTCCAAAGTAATGTGTAATTTACAAATTTATAGAAACCAATGAGGATACCATTTAAAATAAGCCTGCCACTCCTGGATGGTGTGTTCTCCTCTTTGATGAACTTACTGATTTGATTTCTGGTCGTCAGGGCAATGTGTGGTATTCAGCCTCTGATAAGCTGCTCTGGGGTTGGTGGAGACACAGAGGAACTCCTGTTTGAGGTGGAGACTGAAGGCATCATTGTATAGTGGAAATAAAGAGGGAGCTAGGAAACTTGAGAGGCACTTCATCAGTGGGATTAATGTCAGACATGCGCCCCACTCCAACACCAGCACCTCCGCACCATGAAGTGTGAGTAGGCAGGATGTGGTGAAGGATGTGGAATCTATCACTCTTTGTTCGTAAGACCGTGAAGGGAATGTCTCCCACGATTTCTGAAATCTTTTAAGTCAGGATATTTGTTGAATGAATTGTTGATACGCAATTCCTAGGAGAGTTTCTCTCTTTGAGCAAAACAATTAGGTCCCCTTTTCCAAGAGATTTCATTCAAAAGCGGTGAAACCCCTTGTGTTTAAATTTGGTTTCCTTCTCAAGTGTGACGCAGTATTTGCCACTGCTGGCCAGATATCCAATGCTTCTGCTTTGTAATATATTCTGGAAGGGAAATGGGATGGGAGGAGGGAGAGCAAGGACGAGGGAGTGTGGGAGGAAAGGTGGTGTTGCATGGGTTGAGATTGATGGCAGAAAATTTATCCTTATGTGCAGGTTGTTAAAATTATGAAACAGATTTCTACAATGTCGCTGGGCAAGTAATCTCGTTCAGTGCCCGGGGGTGATGTGTTCAAAGCTGGTGGAATTCGAATCCAATTAATGAAAGCCAGTCTCAGTGATGTTGACCATGAAGTTATCATCAATTGATGTAAAAGCCCATCTGGTTCACCAATAGCCTTTAAGAAAGGAAATCTGATGTCCTGTCCTCCATGTGACTCCAGATCTACAGCAATGTGGCTGACTCTGGAATAGTGTGGCAGGTCACTGGGTTCAAAGGAAGTGAGGACTTGTCCACATTGTGTTACAGAAAGAAGTTTTACTAAAGCTCTGGATGTCATCTGAAGTAAGAATTTGTGGAACAAAAACAGAAGTTGCTGGAAAAGCTCAACAGGTCTGGCAGCATCTGTGAAGCACACTTTGAGGCACCTTTCATGTCCTCAAAAACTTCTCAAAGTTTGGTTGCCTGCTTCACTGTAGTAGGGTTTGTTGTTCTATCATGCAGAACCAAGAGTAATTTCAGTCAGTGCTGTTTCTGAAGCTCATGACGTCTCTCAATACCATTGCAGTTGACTTGTGTGTCTTCCATTGGTTTGGTCGACTTCAACCTGGCTGACAGCAATGATTTACTTTAAATACTACGAGGTGTAATTCTCTCCATGCTCACCAATGGTGTCCCCCTCCGCTCCATAGGGTTATTAGAGACCTACAGCACAGATGAAGGCCTTTCTACCCATCGTGTACACACTGGTCGAAAAGAGCTACCTGTTCTAATCTCTCTGTCTTTCTCACTTTTTCTCTCTCTCACTGTCTCTCCTGAATCTGTCTCTCTGTCTCCCTGTGTTTCTGTCGCTCTCTCGGTCTCTCCCTCTCTCTCTCTCTCTCTCTCCTCACTTTCTCTTTTCTCTCTCTCTGTTTCTCGATGTCTCCCTTTCTGTCTCCTCACTTTTTGTGTGTGTCTCTCTCTCTCTCTTGCACTTCTGGTCTCTGCCTTTTCTCTCTGTCTCTCTCACTCTCTCTGTCCGTCATTCTGTCTTTCTCTGATCTGCTGAGGAAACTGAGGTGGTGCATAGCTGCAGTCTACAGAATTACGTATCAGTGTTAGTTATGATCCTGGTGGATTGAGGGGTGTAGGGATGATTTGCTGAAGGCAGCTTCTGCAGATGAAGAAGGCAAAATGCCTGAACTGACTTTTTGAGAAGACAGTCTCTGTTATTTTGTAGGCAACCACAGCAGCCAATTTGCATAACAAATGTGATCCCTGTTTAAGTAGTGCACTTAACAGAGCAAAATATGACAAGGTGTTATCAAAACCAATGTGTCTATGAAGCACATGAAGACCCCCATTAAGTACAGACTGTAGCTCAGTGGGTGGCCCCTGTCACTTCTGAACCACAGTGGTCAGTTCCAGTCTGCAAGAATCTTGCCATTTTCATAACATATTTTCACCTGATACTGGTGTCACTGTCTAGGGCATCATTTTAGCCCATTCTTAATTGCCTAGAGGGCAGTAATGAGTCAAAAACATTATGGTGGATCTGGAGATAATCATGTTACTACAGCCACATCACCTTTCTGAGTACATAGCCTGGGAACCCTGCAGCCCAATGGTATCAATGTGGATTTCACAAGCTTCAAAATCTCCCCTCCCCCAACCACATCCCGAAACCAGCCCAACTCGTCCCCGCCTCCCTAACCTGTTCTTCCTCTCACCTATCCCCTCCTCCTGCCTCAAGCCACACCCCCATTTCCTACCTACTAACCTCATCCCACCCCCTTGACCTGTCCATCCTCCCCGGACTGACCTATCTCCTCCCTACCTCCCCACCTACACTCACCTTTACTAGCTCCATCCCCGCCTCTTTGACTTGTCTGTCTCCTCTCCACCTATACTCTCCTCTATCCATCTTCTATCCGCCTCCCCTTCTCTCCCCATTTATTTCAGAACCCTCTTTTCCTCCCCCATTTCTGATGAAGGGTCTAGGCCCGAAACGTCAAGCTTTCCTGCTCCTCTGATGCTGCTTGGCCTGCTATGTTCATCCAGCTGTACACCTTGTTATCTATGGTAGATCTGGAGTTGTGTGTAGGCCAGACCAGGTCAGGAGAGCAGACTTCCTTCCCCAAAGGAGATTAGTGAACCAGCTGAGTTTTTTTTTGTGATAATTACCTGGTTGCCGTTCAAAACGTTAGAGCTAGGAGCAGGAGAGGCAATTCACCACCTCTCTCCCTCCATCCCGAGCCTGCTCTGTCGTTTGATGCGATCTTGACTGATCTCATCTCGGCTACAACCCCACTTTCCTGCTCACTCTCCCTAACCCTTCCCTCATTGAAGATCTGTCCCTCTTCTTCAATTTACTCAGACTCCTGGCCAGCACCACACTCTGGGACAGTGAACTCCACAAGTTCATGACCCTTTGAGAAAAGTAATTTCTCCTCCCCTCTGGTTTAAATTTGGCTATTTTTAAATTCAATTCAAATTAGGATTTGAACCTATGACCCCATAACATTAGCCGAGGGTTTGAGTGACATTAGTGACATTGAGTGACTGGTCGAGTGACATTACCACCAGGCCATTTAAGATTGTACCCTTTGAGTGGGTAGACAGCTTGTCCCATGAGCAGACATGGCTTTCATGCTGTATGTTGTAGAGAGAACGCTGGAGAAACTCAACATGCCTGGCCACATTTGTTGAAAGAGAGAGAAGCCGAGTTAATGTTTTGAGACTGGTGGGATTCTTCTTCAAACACACACAGTCATAGAGTTATACAGCACAGAAACAGACCCTTCTGCCCAACTCGTCCATGCAGACCAAATATCTTAAATAATTCTGGTCCCATTTGCCAACATTTGGCAAATATCCCTGTAAACCCTTCCTATTCATGTACCCATCCAGGTGCCTTTTAAATATTGTAGTTGCATCAGTCTCCACCACTTCCTCTGGCAGCTTATTCCATACACGCACCACCCACTGCGTGAAAAGATTGCCCCTTAGGCCCCTTTTATATCTTTCCCCTCTCACTTTAAATCTATGCCTCCTAGTTTTGGACTCCCCCATCCTGGGAAAAAAGATGTTGGCTGTTCACCCTATCCATGCATCTCATAATTTTATAAACCCCTGTAAAGTCACCCCTCAGCCATGATGCTCTCTGTAAATTAAACCCACCAAACACTAATTCTGTTTCTTGCTCCACAGATGCCACCAGACCTGCTGAGTTTCTTCAGCATTCCATGTGTGCTTGTTACAGTTACCATTTATTTTCATAAGGGGGGTGGCTCAGTGGCTAGCATTGCTACCTCACAGCACTAGGGACCCACGTTCAATTCCACCCTTGGGCAACTGTGTGGAGGTCACACATTCTCCCCATGTCTGCAAGGGTTTTCCTCCTGGTGCTCCAGTTTCCTCCCACAGTCCAAACAATGCATAGGCTAGGTGGATTGGCAATGCTAAATTGCCAGTAGTGTTCAAGGATATGCACATTAGGCACATTATAGGGGGATGGGCCTGTGTAGGATGCTCTAAGGGTTGGTGTGGACTTATTTGGCCAAAGAGCCTGTTTCCACACTGTAGGGACTCTATGGTCTACAGTATTTTGCTTTTATTGATATAGCTCCTCTCTTCTTTTACTTGCCAAATGATGCTTATTGACATGGACTGACAATTCAGCAGATTTTTTTTCTCTCAGACGGTGGGCTTTCCCTTTCTGCTTGTGCCAGCTGATAGCTTGAAAGAGAATGCATGAAGTGTTTTCTGGCTCGAGGCAAGACTTCCATCCTGTCACATACAAGGACTTTTCACCTCAAGACAGTGGATCCTACCAGTCTATAGTCTCAGCCGCGCCACCAGGACTGGTGGCCACTTCTAAGACTGCAAGCCATCCCAGAGTCAAAGTGCTAGAGCTGCGAAGCAGTGTTTAAGAGGTTATTTTGTCCTTTGAATTTGAAGAGAAGTTAAGGTACTGAACTGTCTATTTGGAAAGTCAATAAACTGAACAGCTTGTGAGGCCTTGTATGTTTTTGAAAGTTGGAACAATAGAAGCAGCCTGAATGGGTGTGGTCAAGCTTCCACAGAACCAGGATTTTTAGTTTCTTAGTTTTTCAGTAGCAGTTATTTTTGGGTCTGTTGCTGCAGTACATATCTCCCTGCTACACTCTTTCAGAGTTTTCTCCTGATTTTTATTTACCTCCTGATCTGCTGGAGGTGCATGTGAGACAATCTGTTTTCTGAATTTGCCTTTTGTCAAGGGTGTGTTTTTATGGTATGTTACTATATTGGAACAGTTAATTAGTAATAATTACTGGATCTAATATTCTTTTAAGTTTTTCAATAGAGTTACAGCGAAGTCAATTCCTTCCTATATTTTAGCTGTTGTTGCATTTTAACTATAGTGTTTGAATAAAGTGTGTTTCGCTTAATGTTGAGTAGTTTGAACAATCAAATTGCATCTGGAATGTAACAGCTTACATTTACCTTTAAAAGAAGAAAAACTTAGGGCCTTAAAATATTTAGAGGGGGTTTGATCTGGTCCATAACAGCAGATAGCCACCAGGGACCGTGGTGGAGGAAGAGTATGCCATGGCTGGAATGGGAGACGAGGGTCATTTGGAGAGGGGGGAGTGCGTAGGCCGGGATGCCAGGATTGTGGGTATTGTGAGTTGAAGGGCAGCTGGTGACGCAGAATCGAGGGCTGAAATCTTTGGGGCGAGAGTGAGTGACCTTGAGACGTGGCCCCTGAAGCAGAATCCCCACGGCACCCCCCCCTCCCCCAACCCATGTTCTGAACCACCGTGCCCCACCATCGATCAGGCGTACCTGGGAGGTTCTCACCTGTCTCTGAACCCTTCCCACTGCCCTGGTATTGAGGCTGGAGTAGCAAGCAGACATTATTGGATCACTTGAGACTCTAAAGTTTGGCATGAGCAGGCAACTCAACCTTGCCCTGTAAGTTGCAGAGCAGATTCTGTCAGATGGTGAGGTCCCTCCCAGGTTAGGAGGAGGTCTCTTACAAGTGCCCCTTGGCTGCAAACCCACCGCTGAATACTTGTGGGTGGAGAGAATGGGGGAGCATCCAAAACTGCTGCTGGCATATACCCACAAGGCCTAAGAATAGCAACATCCTCCAGTATGTGCAATCCATGCCATCAGAATGAGAAGAGAGAAAAATGTCTGGCAGAGAGTAATAAATGGTACTGGAGATAAAAGGTACTGCAGATGCTGGAGAATCCGAGATAACAAGCATGGGGCTGGATGAACACAGCAGGTCAAGCAGCAT
>JAHRHZ010000283.1:73734797-73745096 GCA_024137785.1 Ginglymostoma cirratum
TGCATGGCCTGCTGTGTTCATCCAGCTCCACACCTTGTTATCTCGAAGTTTACCTTTAACTGTCTTATACTTTGGAACTCTGAACCAACTGTCTTCTTTCTCCTTATACATAATGCATAGATGGTGGCACAATGGCTTGCATGGCTGCCTCACAACTCCAGGACCTCGATTCGATTCTATCCTCCGCCAGCTGTCTGTGTGGAGTTTGCACATTCTCCCCGTGTCTGCGTGGGTTTCCTCTGGGTGCTCCGATTTTGTCCCACAGTCCAAAGATGTGCAGGCTAGGGTGGATGCACCATGCTACGTTACCCATAGTGTCCAGGGATTTGCAGGGTCGGTGGATTAGCCGTGGGAAATGTAGGGTTGTAGGGATACGGTAGAGTTGTGATGCTGTTTGTGGACTCAATAAGCTGAATGGCCTGCTTCCACACTGTAGGGATTCTATGAAATAATTTATTTCTAAGCTATTCAAGGTCGCCTACAGTTCAAAAAAGGTTTCCAAGCTTCTCTCTGAGCCTCAGAGATTCAGTTTTACATATTTCAAGATTCTCTCCCTACTAGGACCTTACAGATAAGAACTGTGCCAAAGATTCCCAGGCAATTTTCTGCTCTAGTTCTTCTTGATCTGAGTCCTACATTACACTTTTTTAATGCTGCGTTTGTTTTTATTTGGACAAAGATTAACTTGTAGCTGGCCCTTAGATGGCAACAATGATACAAGTGATTGGTCAGCCAGGACAAAATAGACACTGCAATAATGCTGATGAATTGCTGTGTAACTTTCCTGAAAGTCATGTTTGCTTTCCAAGTATTTCGTAGTGCAGTAATCTATCTGTGGACAGCATCTATTGAGAGGGCTGGAGGCAGAAACAATGAAATAAAGAAACTAGCAGCAGGTGTGGGCCATTTGGCCCTTCAAGCCTACTCTATCATTCAGTATGATCATGGCTGATCATCCATCTCAGCCCCCTGTTCCTGCCTTCTCCCGGCACCCTTTGATCCCTTTAGCCCTCAGAACAATGTCTAACCCCTTGAAATCTTTCAATTGTTTTGCCTCAACCCCCTTCTGTGGCTGAGAATTCCACAGGTTCCCCACCTCCTGGGTGAAGAAATTTCTCCTTGTCTCAGTCTTAAAATGGCCTGCCCTGTATCCTTAAACTGTGTCCCTTGGTGCTGGATTCCGCTGTCCTCAGGAGAATCCTTCCTGCATTTCCCCTGTTAGAATTTCATCGGTTTCTATGGGAACCCCCATCATTTTGCTAAACTCCAGTCAGTACAGGCCTAACCAATCTAGTCTCTCTTCATATGTCAGCCCTGCCATTCCCAGGAATCAGTCTGATAAACTTTTGTTGCACTCCCTCCATCGCCAGAGCATCCTTCCTCAGATAAGGCACACAGTGTCCCAGCTGTGTCTCAGTAAGGTCTATACAATTGCAGCAAGAAATCCCCACTGAACTCAGGCATAAAAAGACCCATGTTCAGAATGAATTACTTAAGAAGGAAGTAAGTAAATTTTATAAGCAATGACAGGCGCTGGTCAGGAGCAAAAAAGCCCAAGCAGAGGGTGCAAATTGGCTTTGGGAGGTATTCATCTGGAACGCTGAAATGCCCTTCAAAATCCGGAACAAAAACAGAAGTCGCTAGAAAAGCTCAGCAGGTCTGGCAGCATCTGCGGAGAAAAAAAAAAATCAGAGTTAACGTTCTGGGTCTGGTGACCCTTCTGTTCCCTTCAAAGTCTGCTGTCCCAGGGCAGAGTTTGGCTTGCCAAGTCTTGGTTGGTTGACTAAGTGGAGGTTTCATCAATTGTCCTGCCACTTTGAACCAGCCCACCATTTGGAAATCTACAAATTGTCCATCCACCACGCTCCTGCTAACCCTCAGTCAATTGGACATGGAGCAGACATTTTCGTGCCCAACTGAACTGATCTCAAATGCTCCTAGAATCATAGAGTCATAGAGTTGTACTGCATGGTAACAGCCCCTTCGACCATGCTGCCCAAGTATCCGAAACTAATCTCGTCCCATTTGTCAGCATTTGGCCCATATCCCTCTAGAACCTCATACTCATGTGTCCATCCAAATGCCTTTTAAATGTTGCAATTGTACCTAACTTCCTCCGGCAACGCATTCCATATGCACCAGCCTCTGAGATGCCCCTCAAGATCCTTTTTAAATCTCTTCCCTCCCATTTTAAACCTATGCCCTCTAGTTTTGGATTCCCCCACCTTAGGAAAAGGACTTAGGGGTGGCACAGTGGCTCAGTGGTTAGCACTGCTGCCTCACAACCCCAGGGACCCGCATTCAATTCCACCCTTGGGTGACTGTCTGTGTGGAGTTTGCACATTCTCCCTGTGTCTGCGTGGGTGTCCTCCAGTTTCTCCAGTTACCTCCCACAGTCCAAAGATATGCAGGTTAGGTGGATTGGCCATGCTAAATTGCCAGTGGTGTTCAGGGATGTGTAGGTTAGGGGGATGGGTCTGGGTGGGATGCTCCAAGGGTCTGTGTGGACTTGTTGGACCAAAGGGCCTGTTGGCACACTGTAGGGATTCTATGATCTAGTCGCCCTATCCACGCCACTGTCATTACTTTTCCTTCTTAAGCTCTTTTGCAAATTACTTTGCAATTAGTAAATGAACATCTTCAAAGAAAATGAAATAAGCAACATTCTGTTTATAACACACCGAGGATGTTTGGTTGCCGCACTGTACTGAAGATTAATCTTCAATTGCTGAAGATGCCAAAGGCACTGAAAGAGTTGGCAACTGTCTTACAGTTTGGAGATCATACAGCTGCGCTGGTCTGCACTATGTATCAGCACGGCAATCAGTGAATTTAAACTGTTTTTTGTAGGAAGGAACACCAATTATCTTGGGTAGAAATGTAGGTGTCACTTAGTCGTTTCAAACAGAATTTTTTTCACCTGCCCTTGTCTTCTGCCGTATTGATGTGTAGGATTTGCTAGAAGTTGCCTTCTCGATTTTTTCTTTATTTTATTTCATTGTCATAATTCAGATAAAGGCACTCAAGTAAAACTCATTAAATTTTCTATTTTCTCAGACGACTTGGTGAACTGCCCATACAGTTTTTCACTGAAATTGAGGCAATCCCTTAATCAGAACTGAAACACATCAGGTCGGTGATTAGAAAGATTCTCAACATTTTTTTTAACGGGCTGGAACAATCATGAGAAAGAACATCTTGCCAACTCTGGTAGCGCAAGTGGCCTTTTCTTTTTTATTCTTCCAAGGCATGTGACCATTGTAGGTGAGGTCATCATCAGTTGTCCATTTCTAATTGCTGTTGAACTGAGTAGCCTGTCAGGCCATTTCAGAGGGTGGTTAAGAACCAGCAACGTTAATGTGGCTTTAAAGTCATACGTTGTCTAGAACAGGCAAGCGCAGCAGATTTCTCTTCCTCAAGGAAATTAACAAATCAGGTAGGTTTTTTTTAACATTTGGTGCTCTGAAATGAACTTACGGTGGTGACCACCCTGACCCATGTTCCACGGTGTGTGCCTTAGCCAACCAAAGGTGCGAAGATCTGAATTAGGGTGCTGAAGACAATTAGAATTAGAATCAGGTTTTATTGTCACGCGTACTCAAGTACAGGAGCACAGTGAAAAGTTTATAATATCGCCTCTCATGCGCCACCTTCGGTACAAAGTACCTTGGTACAAATCTTAGATACAAAACAGAGAGATAAAGAAAAAACAATTGCAATCGCTTACACTGATTCACAGCATAAGTTAGAAATAAGACACAGTTAAAAAAATAAACATTACAGATAAACATTACATTGCATCAGCGCAGGGGGTCCCACAATAAAATCGTGAGGGGCATAGATAAGGTGGATGGGGAACGCTTTTCCCCACAGTAGGGGTGTCTGAAACTAGAGGGCATAGGTTTAAGGTGAGAGGGGAAGAGATACAAAAGGGTCTGGAGGGGCAATTTTTTCACATAGAGGGTGGTGAGTGTCTGGAACGGGCTGCCAGAGATGGAGGCGAGTACGATTTTGTTATTTAAGAATCATTTGGACAGGTACTTAGATGGGATAGGTATGGAGGGATATGGAGCAAACGCAGGTAAATGGGATTGGTTTAAATTGTAAAAACTGGGCGGCATGGACAAGTTGGGCCGAAGATCCTGTTACCATGCCATAAACCTCTATGACTCTATGACGTGGTCTGACCATCCTCACAAGCGCTTACCGACCACCTTGGTCCTGAGTCCAACAACTGTCTCCACTCTGCTGCATGTCTCCAGCCCACTCCACACGACTCAACGCTCATTTTCAGTGGGCAAATTCTGCTTTGCATGTAATAGTTTGCACCCAACAATCTATAACATCACTGCCCTTTAACATACAATTCGCACGACTGTTAATTTCACACACAAACTCCCTTGTGAATGTATCCAGAATTGCTCATCGGTTCAGTTTGTGCAGAAATCCCGCTCTCATCCACCCTTGTCTTCTGCCATATTGATTTGTAGGATTGGGTAAAAGTTGGCGATTCATTTTTTTTCCCTTTAGTTTATTTCATCATCATAATTTAGATAAAGGCACACAAGTTAAACTCATTAAATTGGCTATTTTCTGAAAAGACTTATTGAGCTGCCCATCAAGGAAACACACTGAAAGGAGAAAATCCATCTGTTTGTTATAGCTATGTGACCTTCAGGCAACCTGCACATAGTTTGCTTTAAGCTTGAGCAGTGCCCAAGGAGCCATCAATCACCTTATGTTTGCAGTTCGAATTTATAGTATAACCCAACACATAAAGTTGTACAATCAATATGGTGCTTTCTTCCTGTGAATTGTTTGGTTTCCCCTGATTACCTTCTTGTGCATGGCTTTTATGAGTTTTGATGCTGATGGATAATCTAAATAGAACGTCTTTCAATTGGAAATTTACTGATTTTGCAGCAGTCAGAAGTAAATGTCTGAGGGGGAATCTTTCTGAGGGGAAATGACCCTGCGGCCTGAGGGAGATAGTTTAGACCCTCGCACCATCACCAGCAAGCAGAGAGCTTGCCTTGAGGCTTCATTCTTTGGCTGTATTGATTGGGGTATTATTAAACTGCCATGGGCTTACAACCTGAGACTTTCAAACTCGGATCGTCTCGTTACTCATTGAGAGCATTTCTGCGAACGTTTGAATGGCATGAAATCGTCACTTTTCATTGTCTGCCTCCCTGAGGACAGAACTATCCCTCAAGCTCAAACTTTATTACTGTGATCTGGTAATGGCCCTTATTTGAATTAAGTCAGGAAAGTGACAATTTATTGCAGACTTTCAAAGCAAAACACAGAACTTCTGATAGTTAAGCTGCCCCTCACTCTTGTAGTGATGATAGGATGGGTGTCGATCAAGATACTAATTCTGAAAAGAATTAGACCGGTTAGCAAACCAAATTCTAAGATTGGGCACAAAATTCAAGGGGTGAATGGATTAAATAAAAATTCCCAAAATACACATGACCATTTGCTTTCAACTGTGGAGCCACTCTTTATTAATTCATATAATGTGGGTGTCTCTAGCTGGCCAGGCAGCATTTATTGTCCATTCCTAATTGCCCAGAGGGCAGTTAAGAGTCAACCATATTGCTGTGGGTCTGGAGCCACATGTAGGCCAGACCAAGTAATGATGGCAGTCTCCTTCCTTAAAATACATTAATGAACCAGATGGGTTTTTCCTGACAATTGACTTCACAGTTTCATGATCATCATTAGAGTCTTCATTCCAGATATTTATTGAATTCAAATTCCACCATCTGCCGTGGGAGGACTCGAACCCAGGTTCCTGGAACATTACGTGGGTTTCTGGATTAACAGTCCAGTGATGATAGCATTAGGTTGTTGCCTCCTCTGTTCCTCTGTTTCTGACTCAAATAAAAGTGAAGTATAGTAGACTCTAGAGGTCTGAAGTGAAAAGCTGAAGAAACTCAGCAGATCTAGTAGCATTGTATTTTTAAGCTTGATCATGGGGAGAGGATGTTGTTGGTTAGGCCAGCAATTATTGCCCATCCTTAATTACCCAGAAGGCAGTTAAGAGTTAACCACATTTCATAGAACCCCTACAGTGTGGAAACAGGCCCTTTGGGCTAACAAGTCCACACCAACTTAAGGAGCATCCCCCCCCCAGACCCCTATCACCCACCTAATCCACATTTTCCTGAACACTATGGGCAATTTAGCACAGCCAATCCACCTAGCCTGTACATTGTCAGACTGTGGGAAGAAACCCACAGTCACAGGGAGAATGTGCAAACTCCACATGGACAGTCACCCAAGGGTGTAATTGAACCTGGGTCCCTGGTACTGTGAGGTAGCAGTGCTAACCACTAAGCCACTGTTCTACCCCTGAATTTGAATTCAGGATTTGACCCCAGATCCCCACAACATTCCCTGGGTCTCTGGATGAACACTCCAGTGATCATACCACTAGGCCATCACCTCCCTCCTCTGTAGAGAGAGAAACAGAAACAGATTCTGGAGAAAATACATAACAGACTTGAAACATTAATTGTTACTCTCTCTAAGATGCTGCCAGACCTTCTGAGTTTCTCCAACGCTTCTTGTCCTTTTTTTTAAAATTTTATATGCCTCAGAGCCATCTGCTGCACACATCCCACTGCCAGTAGCTGAGCACAACCCTTGTGTTACGTGGGGGTACTGTGGTAACTTGCATATCCACCAATCCTCCAGTAATTTGGAATGGTTAAAAGATATGTGCAACAGGCAGGGTGGCAACAACACAATCAAACCATTTCAAAGGCCGAGCAGACTGTCCTACCTATAGAATCCTTACAGTGTGGCACCAGGCCATTCTGCCAATTGAGTCCATGCCAACCCTAATAAGATCACCCCAACCCCTACCCTATCCCTGTAACCCTGCATTTCCCCATGGCCAATCCCCCTAATCTGCACATCTTTGGACTGTGGGAGGAAAAAGGGTACACCCAGAGGAAATGAGGAGAACATGCAAACTCCACACAGGCAATTACATGAGGGTGGAATTGAACCTGGGTCTCTGGCCCTGTAAGGTAGCAGTGCCAACCACTGAGCCATCGTGCTCTGTCCCAGGTGGCTGCAATGAAATTCTATAGCACTTTGGAAAACTAAACGTCAACTGGCACAGTCAGAAAAAGCCCCCAAGTAAAGGGGAATTAAGAAAAAAACCAGGAAAGAGCAGCATGATAATACGGGTGAAGGTAATAGTGTTGTTCCTGAATGGGATGCAGCATGACATGGATCTCATGGCAATGAAGCATGGCAATCAGCCTGTGTGTGCTACACATGAACCTCCAATATCTGCGCAGTATTGAACTCACCATCTTAATCGAGGAAGGGGGCACGGGGATGAAAGGAGTGCCGGTTTCCATGGAAAGGAATCCTTAGAAATGTGTGTCTCAGTTGCACAGAAGATGCTGCAAATAACATTGTTCCTTCTTCCCTCATCCTCAGAGCTGAAGACCACTGTCAGAGAAAAGTTCAAAGACGAGGCAAGGGCAGAGAGCGTAATATGTAAACCACCTTTCCAATTGTGGGCAGCTTGGACATCAACATACTGTTCACATTGGAAGATTAATTCCTGCACTCCTCACCCTTCACATTGCTCTGTGATTAAGGGCTTCTGTTAACCATGTCTTCCAAGATGTGATCTCATCTCCCTTAATTACGAACCCGCACAAGCTTTTAAACCGCTACATCCACGTTAACTGAATGAGATCAGCTAATCGGTTGCATCAGTTATCTGAATGCACCCGGGACATATTACTCAAATGTTATTTTGCAACTAAAGCATTTAGTAGAATTTGCACACAGTCCCAATTAATGACACAGTACTGGAGAAGGCAGCCTGAACCGTGGGCCCTTATGTGTCACAGAGTTTGAATATTGTTGATAAAAATAAGCTCAATATTATCAAAAATATTCAACTCGAACTCAAAAGGACAATCTGTGAGGTATACCAATGTAAACACGAAAAAGCATATAAACAGCATGACATGGAAGTTAGCATTGAGTGGCAAGCAGACTCGAGTGGAGGTGTTACCTTGGAGAATGCCTCAACTAATGATGGGTGACAGTTTACTGCCAGGCAGGTTATATCTGATTGATCTAGTCATTGCTTTGAGAAATGATTGTCACTTACTTTGTTAAGTTGAGTACTGCTCTCTCAGACTTTATAAATAGTGATTTTCCTCTACTTTGGTGTATTTTCCTGATGAGTATAAAGAATAAAGCTTTAACAAAGCATGACGCTTTTGAGAAATACTCAAAATTCTGGACCACCAAAGGACTATATGTCATGGAGCGTTAGATTTCGTAACCTCACTCCCTCAAGCAGTACAAGGTGTGACAATTCAGTCAATGGATAAAGACCAAAAATGTCCTCATGGCATCAGTACAAGGAATGGACAGAATGATACCTCCACACCCTTCTTTGTCTTCTGGAATGCAAGAATGTTCTGCTCATCGATTCTTAGTTTATGCCCTTTTAGTCTGCAGCTGCGCGAAAGCTAGGGTTCAGGGAGGTTGAAAAGGAGGAAAGTGATGATCTTGATGATAAGGAAAAGGGCGACGAGATATGGGCCACTGAGGAAAAGGAAATCCTGCATTTATACACATCCCTTCGTAGCACCTTTCAGAATCCCAGTATACCTCAATTCCTTTAAAGTCAATATAATATTTGGAAGAATGGTCACTATTCTAATGTGGGAAATGCAGCAGCCAGGTTTTGGAGAGTGGTGATGACCAGATAAGTTATTGTAACTGATAACATAGTGTGGAGCTGGAGGAACACAGCAGGCCAGGCAGCATCAGAGGAGCAGGAAAGCTGACGTTTCGGGTCAGGACTGATGTTGATGAAGGGATAAGTATGGACCGGGACAGCAGGCAGAATTCTCCTGCTCTTCTTTAAGATTGTGACATGGCCCTGTATGACAACCTGAGAAGGTAGATGAAGACCCAGATGTCTCACTAAAAACACACACCTTCTGACGGGGCAGGATGCCGTCTGTATTGCCCTGGGCTTGTTATCCTGGAGCTCATGCACACGGACTGGGGATTCGAAGAGGGATTTGTATTCTCATGTACACGGACTGGGGCTTTGAAGAGGGATTTGTATTGTCATGTACACAGACTGGGGATTCGAAGAGGGATTTATATTGTCATGTACACGGACTGGGGATTTGAAGAGGGATTTGTATTCTCATGTACACGGACTGAGGATTTGAAGAGGGATTTGTATTCTCATGTACACGGACTGGGCGTACATGGAGTGGGGATTCAAAGAGGCCAACCTTCTGCATTGCATGCTTTTCACAGAGCTGAGTCTTGTAGTTATGAAAGGCGCGATATAAGTTCAAATCTTTTCTCTCCTTTTGCTTCCTGACAAATATTGGGAATGTGACATTTTGAACTACGGAAGCGTGGAAACAGGTACACTCACTGTCCTGTGGCATTGCTGCTTAGGAAAATAGGAGGTAGAAACAGGAGGGGGTAATTTGGACTCTCTCGCTTGCTGCACTATTCAGAACACCGTAAGATTTAGGAGCATGAGTAGGCCTTTCAGCCCCTTGAGCCTGCTCTACCATTCAATAAGATCATGGCTGATTTCGTCTCAGCCTTAACTCCACTTTCCTGCCCACTCCCCCTAACCTTTCAACTCTTTACTCATTAAAAATCCATCTGTCTCCTTAATTTTATTCTGTTTATTCCCGGCAGCCACCACATTCATGGGGAAGTGAATGCCACAGATTCGTGACCCTTTGAGAGAAGCAATTTCTCCTCATTTCTATTTTAAATTTGCCATCCCTTTGCCTAATTCAACCAGGTTGTGGCCCTTAGCTTGAAGTGCCATACTACACTCCACTACATTGTGAACTATTTGTCCTTCATAATTTCAATTCAAATGGCAAACTAGGTGGAAATCCTAGAAGCCTCTCTCCAATGGCTTTTTTGTCAATTGAGATAATGGTCAATTACTTTCTGGTTAAACCACAGGCAGACAGCTTGTATTGATTTATAAAAGTCATACAGAAAACGTGGTTCTTTCACCATGCAACTTTTGTAAGGGTAAAGTTGTTTTCCAAAGAAGGGGTGATGCTTAGTGAAAACAAAAATGCTGGAGATCACAATGGATCAAGCAGCATCCATGATGCTGAGAGATAAAAGGTACTGCAGATGCTGGAGAATCCGAGATAACAAGCATGGGGCTGGATGAACACAGCAGGTCAAGCAGCATCATAGGAGCAGGAAAACTTGACGTTTCGGGCCTAAACCCTTCATCAGAAATGG
>JAHRHZ010000283.1:73750096-73760937 GCA_024137785.1 Ginglymostoma cirratum
TCTAGGCCCGAAACGTCAGCCTTCCTGCTCCCCTGATGCTGCTTGGCCTGCTGTGTTCATCCAGCTCTACACCTTGTTATCATGTGTATACTATCTCCTCATAACTTAATTCCTGAAAATCAGGTATCATTCTTGTAAATCTATTATGTCCTCCCTCCAAGGCCATTACATCCTTCCTGAGATGTGGTGCCAATATGAGCTCGCAGTACTTCAAGTGAGGTCTAACCAGGGTTTTATATAACTGCAGTATAACCTCTGCATCCTTATACTGCAGTCCTGTAGGTATAAAAGCCAGCATCCCATTAGCTTCCTTGATTATTTTCTAGACTGAACATTGCATTTAAAAGATCCATGCCCCTGAGTCCCCAGGTATCTTTGGACATCCATTGTATTTAACTTCACACCATTTAGACAGTACCCTGATCTTTCCTTCTTCAGTACAACATGGATAACCTCACATTTGCTTACATCGAACTCCATCTGCCAGAGCCCTGCCCATTCATTTAATCGTAGAAAATTCCTATTCTACTTCAAAGTGATACTATAGGGGCCCACCAGAGAGGGGAGATAGGAGGTTCGTGGTTGAAAGGCTCATCAGAAATAAAACATGTTCAACAATTTGCCATCACAACTCCACTGGGAGTGTCAGCTCAGTGGTGCTCAGGCCTGAGGTGTGAAATTTGACTGCACAACTGTTTGCCTCAGCAGTGACAGAACGAGCCACGGTGTCGCAAGGTAACAGGGAATTTAACATTCCCTATATTAGCGGTCTGCCAATGAGATTTTCACTTCATGTACATCACTGGCTTTTCTTTATTTTCCTTTAATCAGTTCTGGTTTCCTGAGAATCTAAGAATTAGATTGAAACAGTTGTGGAGAGGGGATGGAATATTTTTAATCTAAGGCATAATTGATGATGTCAGGGGAATTTGACTGAGAGAAGTGACTGAGACTGACAATGTGAGGGAGCTGAATTAACATTCACTGGTCAACAGATGGAACTGTACATTGTAATTTGGCTCTGCCACAGTACATTAACTCCCCCAGGCTTGTTATGCGATGATGTTGCGAGCAACTTACAGTTGAAATGCAAGTTTTTAAGACATCAACAGGACCCAGAAAAACAGTGAAGATAATTGCCGTTCCTTCCAATCCCACTTCTCTCTGTGTTGGCTCTTATTGGGTTTAATACAGGCTAATGGTTAATGAGGGGACAAAGAGAAACTCTATGATAGAGTGGGAGGCAGGACAGATTAAAAAATATGATTGTGTAAGGCAAAAGGAGAGTAATGGTGCAATAAATGGTGGGTCAAAGCTGAGATAGACAGATTTTTAATTAGTCAGGGAATCAAGGGTTATGGGGAAAGAGCAGGAAAGTGGAGTTGGGGATGATCAGATTAATCATGAGGCCTTTGAATAACTGAGCAGACTCGATGGGCTGAATGGCCTACTTCTGCTTCATCATTGTAGTTTCTGAGTAAAGAAAATGAAGATGGGTCTAGAAGAGGTATAGAAGAGTGGCACAGTGGCTAGCCCTGTGGCTTCACAGCACCAGGGATTGGGGTTCAGTTCCACCTTCAGGTAACTGCCTGTGTGGAGTTTGCACATTCTCCTGATTTCCTGCTTTGGCACGTCCCAATCCTCATTGAAAGTGTGCTTTTGGCCAGATCATACTTCCTACTTGGCTCATTGCCAATCTTTGGTCCAGTAGTGCATTGGGAAGTTTCACTGCAGTGAATGCTATATGAGTGAAAGGTGTTGTTGTTAACATGCATTTCTGGCATATATTACATGAATCTGCTTGCTCTGCTAGAAAGCCTTGGGAGCGATTGAGAGCATGTACAATTTATACCCTTTATGAGAAAAGCATAGGTCTCTTAGCATATGGCCTTGAGCCTCTACAGCTCATTATTAGGTTGATATAGGACAGGAAAAGGCAGAGTGCTCATTCCATCTTTGGGTAAAAATAACCAAGGTGTAATGGGAGTGAGCGCAATCTGCTCTTCAAACACGAATGAGGTGACTTCTTGCTTAATCCCAATGTGCTGCAGTTATCAGCTTTGCACCAGAGACACACCCCATCAAACACAGCGGTGACAGATTTAAAACAAGTCATAATACATGTCGAATACAATCTCAAATAGGATTACAGTCTGAGGCCCCAGATGTACAAAACAGCTGGTTTAAGAGCATTTTGTGAGCTCTCATATCTGTGCACTGCATTTTGTAAATCCTCTGCCATGCGACGGTGTGAATCCGAGAATAAATTGCAGCAAAAGTGGACTAAGAATAAGAAAGAACTGGGAAGCGTTTAGTGTCCAGGTGGGCATCTGAGGAAGGAGAAGAGCAGAGTTAACATTTCAGTTATGTTGGAATTGGAAGAAGTTAGAGGTTTAGAATCAGTGCTGAAGACAACTTCTAATTTCATAGCAACTTTACCGTAATAAATTGCCCCAAGGTACTTTATGGAAGGACACTAAATAGGACACACACCAGGGCATATGAGGTGAGATGCCAAGGTAGATTTGAAGGAGGGTCTCAAAGGAGGAAAGCGTTAGTTAGGCACAAAGCTTTATGGAAGTATCTCCAGACTTTGGGGCTAGGCTGGCTGGACACATGGCTTCCAGTGATTTGACTTGATTTGATTTGATTTATTATTGTCATATGTACCGAGATACAGTGAAAATTATTGTTCTGCGCGCTGTCCACACAAATCATACCCTGCATAAGTACAGCAGGGTAATAGAACAGAATGCAGAATATAGTGTTACACTGACAGAGGAGTGCAGAGAAAGATCAGCCCTAATAGGGGAGGCAATGGCCTAGTGGTATTATCGTTGGGCTGCTAATCCAGGAAACCCAGGCAATATTCTGGGGACCTAGGTTCAAATCCTGCTATGGCAGATGGTGGAATTTGAATTCAATAAATACTGTAAGTCTGATGATGATGATGACAGCCATGAAGCTGTTGGCGGGGTGGGAATCTGATTTTCTAATGCCCTTTAGGGAAGGAAACTGCCATCCTTTCTGGCCTAAATGTGATTCCAGACCTACAGCAATGTGGTTGACTCTTAACTACCTTCTGGGCATTTAGGGATGGGAAATAAATGCTGACTTAGCCAGTGATGCCCTCATTTTAGGAATGAATAAAAAAAAGAGAGGTCTGCATTGTAATTCTGCTAACAATGGGTAAGACGATAGTCTTCTCATAATAGCAATGGTGGACCAATTAAAGTCAGGAAGGCTCTAAACCAGAATTAGTTGGGGGCTATTATCTCAGAAGCTTCTGAGGCAAGGAGATTGTCGAGATTTGAGAGGTGGTGGAGTGCGAGTGAGGCCATATAGGGATTTGTAAACAGGGAAGAGCATTTTAAAACCAAGATATTGCTTGACTGGGAGACAATGCAGGTCAGTGGGCACAGAAGACTGGCAATTGCTGCAAGTTTAGACATTGGCAACAGAGTTCCAGATCATCTGGCGCTCACAGAAGATAGAATGTGGGAGAGCAGCTAGCCTGTCAGAATTGTCAAAGCTAGAGAGGGTAAATGCATGAATGAGGGTTTCACCAGCAGATGAGCTGAGACTGGGACACAATCAGGGGATAGTATGGAGATGGAATGATACAGGTTTGGAGGTGGCATGAATATGAGAGTGGGAGTTCATCTTGAGGTCAAAGACAACATCAAATTCACAAGCAGACTGCCTTGACCTCAGAATGTTGGCAATGACAAGAATGGAGTCATATAGGCTGAAGTTTAGTATGATGACCACAAACAATGGTTGCAAGTCTTCCTAGTATTTAATTATCATGGAATCCCGAGAGCATGGAAACTGGCCTTTGAGTTCACACTAAGCCTGTGAAAAGCATTCCATCCAGATCTGTCTCCCTACCCTGTCCGTGTAACCCTGCATTTCCCATAGTTAATCCATCTTGGCTGCATGTTGCTGGACACTAGGGGCAACTTAGCATGGTCGATCCACCTAATGTGCATATCTTAGGACTGTGGGAGGAAATCAATGCAGACAGAATGGAATGTGCAAACTCCACACAGACAATCATCCAAGGGTGGAATCGAACCCAAGTCCCTGGTGCTGTAAGTGCAGTTGTGCTAACTACTGAGGCACTGTGCTGCCCATATTGTCAACATTTCAACTCAGCTAGTACCAGCTATCAGATGAGCAGTTTATGACATGTGACAGATGACACTGGAACGCACATACGAGGAACAAAAGTAGATTACTCGGCTGCGGGAGGAGGACAGTCGGTCCATTATGCCTGCACTGGCTCTTCAAACAAGCATCATTACCTCGTGCTAATCTCCTGCCTTTCCCCACATCCAAATAATCATCCAATGTCCCCTTGAATTCCTTGAATGAATGTAGTTGAGGATTTTCCTCATTTATGTTATGCTTGCAGTGTGCTAACTGAGTGAAAATTAAAACAAACCACTTTTTGTGATCACGTTCTGAAGAAGGGTCACTGAACCTGAAACGTTAAAGAACAAAGAAAACTTACAACCCAGGAACAGGCCCTTCGGCCCTCCAAGCCTCTGCCGATCCAAATCCACTGTCTAAACCTATCGCCCAATTCCTAAGGATCTGTATCCCTCTGCTTCCCACCTACTCATGCATCTGTCCAGACGCACCTTAGATGAATCTACCGTGCCTGCCTCTACTACCTCTGCTGGCAACGCGTTCCAGGCACCTACCACCCTCTGTGTAAAGTACTTTCCGCGTGTATCCCCCTTAAACTTTTCTCCTCTCACCTTGAACGCGTGACCCCTCGTTACTGAATCCCTCACCCTGGGAAAAAGCTTATCTCTATCAACCCTGTCTATACCCTTCATGGTTTTGAAGACCTCAATCAGGTCTCCCCTCAATCTCCTTTTTTCTAATGAAAACAATCCTAACCTACTCAACCTCTCTTCATAGCTAGCACCTTCCATACCAGGCAACATCCTCGTAAGCCTTCTCTGTACCCTCGCCAAAGCTTCCACATCCTTTTGGTAATGTGGCGACCAGAACTGTACACAGTATTCTAAATGCGGCTGAACCAAAGTCTTGTACAATTTTAACATGACCTGCCAGCTCTTATACTCAATACCCCGTCCGATGAAGGCAAGCATACCATATGCCTTCTTGACCACTCTATCCACCTGTGCAGCCACCTTCAGGGTACAATGGACCTGAACTCCCAGGTCTCTCTGCTCATCAACTTTTCCCAAGGCTCTTCCGTTTACAGTATAGTTCGCTCTCGAATTAGACCTCCCAAAATGTATCATCTCACACTTGCCCGGATTGAACTCCATCTGCCACTTCTCCGCCCAACTCTCCAGTCTATCTTTATTCTCCTGTATTCTTTGACAATCCCCTATGCTTTCTGCTACTCCCCCAATCTTCGTGTCATCTGCAAACTTACTGATCAGACCACTTATGCCCTCTTCCAGATCATTTATGTATATCACAAACAACAATGGCCCCAGCACTGATCCCTGTGGAACACCACTGGTCACCTTTCTCCATTTCGAGAAACTCCCTTCAACTACTACTCTCTGTCTCCTGTTGCTCAACCAGTTCTTTATCCACCGAGCTAGAACCCCCTGCACACCATGTGACTTCACTTTCTCCATTAGTTTACGATAGGGAACCTTATCAACGCCTTACTGAAGTCCATGTAGATGACATCTACAGCCCTTCCTTCATCTATCAACTTGGTCACTTCCTCAAAGAACTCTATTAAGTTAGTAAGGCATGATCTCCCCTGCACAAAACCATGTTGCCTATCACTGATAAGCCCATTCTTTTCCAAATATAAACAGATTCTATCCCTCAGTACCTTCTCCAGCAACTTTCCCACCACTGACGTCAGGCCTACTGGTCTGTAGTTACCTGGAATATCCCTACTACCCTTCTTGTACAGGGGGACAACATTAGCAATTCTCCAGTCCTCCAGCACTTCACCTGTGTTTAACTCTGATTTCTCTCCACGGAAGCTGCCAGACCTGATAAGCTGTGCCAGCAATTTCTGTTTGTGTTTCAGTTTTCTGATCATCTCAGTTCAGTAAACTCCATTGATACAGAAGCCATTGGTAATTAGTAGGCGCTTAGGAAGGGCCCATTCAAACATCTTGACATCTGTACAAAGGTAGAAAAAGGTATCTAACTTCTTGAACAAGCAGTTCAGGGATACCCCTGTGAAGTAGTAGGATTTGGGAAAAATGATGTGAGAAATATGCTCTGAGTATTAAAATTTGCATTGGAATGGCAGCAAATTTTAGAAATGAACAGATATTCAAATAATTATAAAGGGGGCTGCAGACTGAAATATTCATAAAAGTAGCAAATAGAATTTGGGGATATTACATGGATACATTGAAAGAAGGAAAGAGCTTTAGTTTATATTATTTTCATTACTTCGGAGTCTCCCAAAGCACTTTACAGCCAATGAAGTACATTTGAAGTATCACTGTTTTTATAATATGGGAGACAGAAGCCAGTTTTGTACAGTTTTGTCCCAGTGTTATCACGTGTTATAGTGGCATCGTTTGAGGAGTAAATATTGGCTCGGACTCTGGCGAAAACTCCAGACATATTTTCTTGAAGCTTGCACTCATCAGGACAATTCACAAGAATACCAATTCAGCCAATTGTACTGCATGAGAGAAAAGTGCTGATGGGTTGGCAAGTAGACTCTGATTGGGTAGAGGTGTTACCCTAGAAAAAGTACCATCAATGCAGATTGACAATTAACTGCCAGGTTTTATCTAAATTTTAAGATAGGTCGTTATCCCCTGTTATTCTTCAAATAATGTCATAAACCAATAACATGTACCTGAGTAAGGCACCAAGGAACCTTGGTTTAACATCTTGTTCACTAACACTTGCACTTAATACGACCAGTAAAGCATTCCTTTCGCTCTCACTCAACAGCCGAGATTTCATGTTCAAGTCTCTAAAGCAATAAAGTGATGATCCACGCAGGGCTGACGTAAAGTCATAGCTGGGACGTTTGGCCATTCCGTTATTGAGTGAGTCGTGAGGCCATAGACACAATCTCGCTTGGGTGAAAATGGGATGAGAGACTTGGAAAGTAGAAAAGATGATTTAGTGCGTGTTTAGAAATTGCTCGAGAGTACAGAGCTTAAACTTCACTAAAAGGAGAGAGGAAGTCAAAACTTTTCATCCTATGTTCGTCTGGGCCAGGATACAAGAAGCAGACTTGAGAAAAGGAACACCAATTTATACAGCATGAGAAGAGGATGCTGTTTGGCTGGGCCATGCAGCAAGAACAGTTAACTGTCAATCATTGTTCTCAGACAAGGCAAGTTAAGTCTGATTTGTCTGGGCATTGCCACAGGAATGCTGCAGAGATTGGCAGCCTCCATGACACTTTTTTGTCTCTTGAAATATATAGATTATTTATGCACATATAAATATATATGTATATATATATATCCCATACATTGCATCTTTTCAGTGCAGGTGTTATGGAGTGACAATTAAGTGCCAGGATTTGTATAAATCTTAAACCAGACAGGTTATCCGCTGTTGTTCTTCAAATAATGCCATTGAATCTATAACACGTACCTGAATAAGGCACCAAGGAGCTTTGGTTTAACATCTTGTGCACTAGCATCAGAATCAACTTGCTAAGCATTCAGCACCCTTTTTTCCTATAGTTTAAATTGTTGTGATCATTTGAAATTTGGCATTCTTGCATTTGTTCTGATGAATGTGAGGTGAAACGCTTCCATAACATGCTCCTTTTCTCAGTCTTATTCATAAGGAATTCATTGTCAAAAGAGCATAGACATGGAGTGCATTGCCCCAAATCACTGTTCAGGCTGTCAGTTACACATGTACAAGGAAAGAATGTGCATTTTATGCAGCACACATACTATGGATGAAGTATCCCAAAGCACTTCACAAACATTGAGTTACTTTCAAAGTGCAATCATTGTTGTTATCGAGGCAGTTTATGAGAGAATTGCAAAGCATAAAGATTAAATAACATTGGAAAAGAGACGCACAATGGAATTAGAGACCTCAGGCCTTTCGGACTGAACAATGGCATCAGGCTGAGATTTCCATCATTGTGATTTCACAGAATTTTTACTTCTCGTATTGAAATGTTAACAAAACTACAAAAAGATCAATCTTCTGCTTTTCGTATAATCAGGAAGTTGCTCTCAAACTGTACTTGAAATTGTAGTGGTTTGTTTACAGTTTTATGTTTTCAATTATACTTTTTGTATAATCATAACTGTGAAATCTTCCATGAGCAAGCATAATTGGCCAGTGTCATAGTAAGTAATTGTTTATTTTTTCCAATAAGATGCATTTCTGCGTGGGTATTTAAGATGGCTAACCTGATGCTGTTTCATTAAAAAACTCCAGATTATTGGCTTTGCTCAGTTAGTGGTAGCTCCATCATCTACCGATATTTATGAAACTGTAGAGTCACGAGTTGACGCAGATGGTTTTTGAATCATAGGAAGTAGATTCTCATCTGGGATTATCGCATTGTTGACCACCTTAATGTTGACACATGGTCTACATTTGCAATCTTTACCTTGTGCTGTGACGAGTTTTGACATCCATGACATTGAATTGATCTGTTCAAAGATCAATTGTTTTAAGTCTTGTTTAAATTGTTTTAAGACTTACCTGTTTTAAGTCTTCTCACACTTTGGCACACGTTGCAAGTGATAACTGTGTGAAATGTTGCCAAACTGGTGGAATTGATGTGTAATGTGAGAAACATGTAAGTACCCCTTCAACTCCCCAGATTCAGCCCATAAGACGGGGTGCTGCTATATGCAGCCTACATCATCAATTGCATTACTGTGAGCTCTAGTTGGATCTTCAAGTTCAAAGCCATGCTTATTGAAAACGTTTACCTCCATAAGGCTTCTGTCTTTGCTTACTTAGAACATAAGTCTGTCTAGAGAGATGTTTTTGTAGCAAACTGGATCTGTGATCATTCCCAAAACTGGAATAATCAGGTCATGATAAGCTTGAAGAGTGTCTGTTACACGAGTGAGAAAGTTGCAAAACATAATTATAGTACAAGTTTGCCACTCACCATAGATGCTTACGCACCAACATCAATGGAAAATAACATTCAAATGCCCTCTATCTCAACCAATCTTTAAGAAGATGTGGTGCTATATTGTCTGTAATGGTGTACACATGTCTCACTCTGGGGATTAGACTACCTCCACCTAAACACATTTGCAAAGTTGTTTCATGTTAAACACAAGTTACACTTTTTCCCATGAACCAGAAATGGATTCATACAACACAGTCCAACCAGTCTATGTCAAACATAAAAACCAAAAGAACTGCGGATGCTGTAAATCAGGAACAAAAACAGAAGTTGCTGGAAAAGCTCAGCAGGTCTGGCAGCATCTGTGGAGGAGAAAACAGAGTTAACGTTTCGGGTCCGGTTTTATGTCGAACATAATCCCAAACTAAACTAGTCCCATTTGCCTACGATTGGCCCATATCCGTCCAAACCTCTCCTATTCATGTACTTATCCAGCTGCCTTTTAAACGTTGTAATTTTACCAACATCCGCCACTTCCTCAGGAAGTTCATTCCACACGGGAACCACCCTCTGTGCAAAAAATGTGCTCCTCCTGTCTTTTTTAAACCTCTCTCCTCACCGTAAAAATATGCCCCCCAGTCTTAAAATCCTCCACCCTAGTGAAAAAGACAGCCACCATTAACTCTGTCCATACCATTCATTATAATACAAATTTTCATAAGGTCGCCTCTCAACCTCCTAGGCTGCAGTGAAAAATGTCCCAGCCTATCCAGCCTTTCTTTAGAACTCACACCTTCCAGACCAGCAACGTCCCAGGGTGCCTCCAAAACGTGAGCACATCTTTGAAGGTATTTGACTATTTTGGGTTTTTCTGGTGTTACGACTTGAATGCTAGAAATCAAGTCCCACTGTTCTCAGAGTTGTCAGAGAAATTAAAGATTTTATAAAGTATGCAAAGTTCCTCAAATTACTTGACCTTCAGATGCAGATTGATAGAAAGGACGGACCAGGTTTCTGTATTGAACAAAAGATACTATTTATTACAAGTGATTGGACCTTAGTTACAGATAACAGTTATAAACTGTCAGCATATGATATGACTAATTAAAACTCTAATGCTCTTGTAAGCTTCCCCAAACTTACAGACAAACAGACAGTGTGAAACTAGGTTATGGACAAAGGGGTATATCTAGAAAGAGAGTTAAGTTTGTTCCCAGGTTCTGCTGTTTAGATAATCTTTATGACTCTTCTGCTGGCCACCATGTTACTTAAGTCATGTTTCTCCGGATGATTGCACTGGCTGGTAAAAGACACAGGATGGCAGGTTCACTCCTAAAAAATTCAATGACTCATCATTTAAAGGTCACAGCTCACAAGAACAGTTGCAGGAAAGGTAAATCAATTTTCTTCAGTTTTTCGGTGACTTTTTTACTGCAGAGCACAGGGAGACCACTCCCAAGCTAGGGAGGAACTGAACTCTTGTCTTTCTCTGTAACTACTTTCCAACCTGTTTGGTTACCTGAGAACCAATCACACTGTTGTTTGTATGTGAAAGGACTCTGTCATTGGTAACTAGCCTGAAGACCAATCAACTTCTTGTTGCCTGCAAAAGTTGCAAATGTTTTCCCCCTCAGTTCCAAAGCACCTGCAACCCAAACTTCAATTACCACTTGTTCAAATGGTTATTTGCGCTGTGTTCGGTGTGGGTGCCAGGTTACTTTTTCCTTTTCAAAACTGTAGCCACCCTATAAAAGATAGCAGGAACTGCAGATGCTGGAGAAGCTGAGATAAC
>JAHRHZ010000283.1:73761337-73801377 GCA_024137785.1 Ginglymostoma cirratum
TTAAGTCACCTCTTAACCATCTTCTCTCTAACGAAAACAGCCTCAAGTCCCTCAGCCTTTCCTCATAAGACCTTCCCTCCATACCAGGCAACATCCTGGTAAATCTCCTCTGCACCCTTTCCAAGGCTTCCACATCCTTCCTATAATGCAGTGACCAGAATTGCAAGCAATACTCCAAGTGTGGCCGCACCAGAGTTTTGTACAGTTGCAACATGACCTCACGGCTCTGAAACTCAATCCCTCTACCAATAACGGAGCCTTTGACAATACGCCTAAAACACAGAAACCTATTAAAACAAACCTTAAAAACAGAGTCCCCTGTAATTATAAAAGTCAAAAGAGCTGTGGGTGCTGTAAATCAGGAACAAAACCAAAGTTGCTGGAAAAGCTCAGCAGGTCTGGCAGCATCTATGAAGGAGAAAACAGAGTTAACATTTCAGTTCCCGGTGAAGGGTCTCCGGACCTGAAACGTTAACTCTGTTTACTCCTTCACAGATGCTGCCAGCCCTGATGAGCATTTCTGAAGAATGGTCTAAGCCCGAAACGTCAGCCTTCCTGCTCCTCTGATGCTGCTTGGCCTGCTGTGTTCATCCAGCTCTACACCACCCTATAAAATCCTGGTTTTTAAACAGCACTTTCTCATTTCAGCCCACAGTTTAAAAAGAAACCGCAAAATAAAAAGATGCACTCCTTACACTGGCATCTCTGATAGAACCTAGATCGCTCAAGCTTTTCTTTGGTGTAAAGTATTTTATAAAAAGGCCTAGCCTCCTCCACTCACACCCATGTGAAACATGGACATGCCTCTGTGGGCTGCTGGATATCTCTACAGCCACCTACCTTGAGATAGTAGATCTAATTATTGGTCGCTGTTGCCTGCAGATTATTCATACCTGTGGCCTGAATCCTGGAATCCATCGATCCCATGATGCGGGTGGAACATCTGATGTAGAAAGGAAAGGTTCTGGGGCTAAGAAATATATACTATTCCCCATCCCTATTACCAATTGCTCCGTTTTATACCTCAGAGACATACAGAGGTGGCACATCAGTTTCTATGTTTAAACTGACAGGGAATTTAAAATGTGTTCCAGTTTCTTCCTGCAGCTTAGTCGGTTTTTAAGTGACTACTCAAAGGAAGGCGATGGCCCAATGGTATTGTCACTGAGTGGTTAATTCAGAGACCCAGGTAATGTTCTGGGGACATGTGTTTGAATCCTGCTGTGGCTGATGGTGGAATTTGAGTTCAATAAAAATCTGGGAATAGCAGTCTAATGATTGTCAGGAGGGGAAAAACCTATCTGGTTAACTAATGCTCTTTAAGGAAGGAAACTGCCATCTTTCCCTGGCCTTCATATCATTAGTCCAGACCCACAGCAATGTGGTTGACTCTTAACTGCCCTCTGTGCAATTAGGGATGTGCAATAAATGCTGGCCTGGTCAGTGATGACCACATCTTATGGATTAATTTTTAAAAAACACCAGGCTTCATTGATAAAGGTAAAATCTCCATAGTCTTACCAGACCAGAGGGCTGCTCTCTCACTATACAGGTAGTGGTTTAACCTGAGGGTCATCACATCTCAGGCAAGGAGAGAAGTAGAGAAGGAGAGTTGTGAATAGCACATGGAGAACTGTCAAAACGATGCATAATTCAACAATGACTGATTGAACAAACGGAATATTGCAATTCGTTCCTTGAGAAAAATCAGATACTGCCCCGTTTTATTTTTGGAATTCCAGACCTTCTGAAAGAAAAATAATATGCCAAGTGGATAGTCAGAACTGCCAATGCTGGAGTCAAAGATAACACAGTGTGGAGCTGGAGGAAGACAACGGGCCAGGCGGCATCAGAGGAGCAAAAAGGTTGACATTTCGTGTTAGGAAGCGACCCGATCCGAAACGACAACTTTCCTGCTCCTCTGATGCCGCCTGGCCCGCTGTGTTCCTCCAGCTCCACACTGTGTTATCTCTGATATGCCAAGTGGAAGTTTTTCTCAATCTGTTAATCCTCTTCACAGTTAGCATTATAGAATATGGATGAAATGGATCTCTCATATCCTTAATGATTGAGCACTAAACTGGTACAATAAGCATTCGTTTTTAAGATGAATGGGTCAAGTGTGATAACTGTCATATATTTAGATTGGTGATTAATGTAAGAGCCTTATAAACATGTCACATTCAAACACAATTAGTATAATTAAATTCTGTTCAAATTACTTTTGCGTAATTTTTTTAATATCTGTTGTAAGCATGTCAGATAAGATTTCAATATCGCAGCAAATGTTTCTTAGACAACAGCCTTGTGCTGAATGAGCTCTCAATGGTTTTGGAGTCATTTTCTTATTTTTATATATGTGCTTTAATTAGGTTCAAGAAATCAGCTAACTACCACCTTCTCAAGGGTAACTAGGAATGGGCGAAGCAGTTAATACCCAAGTTATAAAGTTTGCTGTAACATGTTAATACCATCCCTCCTACAATTCTTATTCACTCACCTTATCGTGATATCCTACCATTCATTGCTCACTTTTGGGTTCATTCAGCTTCCCGTTTTGTTTTATTTACTCGTTGGATGTGGACATTGCTGGCCGGGCCAGCATTTATTGTCCACCCCTAGTTGCCCTTGAGAAGGTGGTGGTGAGCTGCCTTCTTGAACTGCTGCAGTCCATGTGCTGTAGGTAGACCCATAATACCCTTAAGGAAGAAATCTCTCAAATGCTTCTATATTTGCTTTCCTGCTCCTTGTGGTACCCAGTGTTGTATGAACAATCAGTCCCACTGCTCATCTCGTTGTACGGGCTCTTTCTGTCTCTGTCTCTGTCTCTGCCATCCTTACTTGGTCTGGCCTACATGTGACTCCAGACCCACAGCGATGTGGTGGACTCTTAACTGCCCCTGGGCAACTAAGGATGGGCAATAAATGTTGGCCCAGCGACGCCCTCATCCCGTGTATGAATAAAATAGTTGTTCAATATAAAGTAAATTTGCTGCCACTCTGTTTCCGGATAGGAATCTATAAGGACTGTGTGGTCTCGTGTGGTAGAGAAAAACTGCATATTCATTGAACAAGACTAGAGTCTTGTCTAAATGAGATGCAGCTCATTAAATGTTAGAGACTAGGTACGAGTTACTGCAATGTGACAGACATTTGTTGGATAGAATCCCTACAGGGTGGAAACAGGCCCTTCAGCTCAACAAATCCACACTGACCCTGAAAGTATCCCACCCAGACCCATCCCCCTAAAACCCACCTAATCTACACATCCCTGAACACTCTGGGCAATTTAGCATGGCCAATCCACCTAACCTGTACATCTTTGGACTGTGGGAGGAAACTGGAGCACCCAGAGGAAACCCACGCAGACACGGGGAGAATGTGCAAACTCCACACAGTCACCCGAGGTGGGAAATTGAACCTGGGGCCCTGGTGCTGTGAGGCAGCAGTGCTAACCACTGACCCACCGTGCCACCCTACATTGTTACAGAGGCAATGAGGCAAATCTAGATGGTAGATTTCATTCCTTCAGGATTAAAATCTGCTTTTCCGTCTGGTCCATCATGGTGTGTGATGCTTGAGACACTCCTCAGTAATAACCTTTTCAGACCCTTGCACCCTTATACAACACCAAATTCACACCACGCTTCACTTAACATGGGAAGTGAAAACATAATTTCTCACTTGTGCTGTGAGGAGTTATCCATGCACAGGGTTATGGCCTGTTGCTGGAGAACAGGGTGAGTTTTATATGCAGAGCAGGTGGGTGTTTCTTCCTTAGTAACTCATAATGCCAACATTTATCTCAATGATCACAGAGGTGCACTGGGGGAAAACAAATAAGAAAGGTACATGGTGTCAGTATTGCAAGAAACCTGACCACAAACTCCCCTACTAGTGGTTAGGATTTGTTGGTGCTGGTCTCTTAATGAGCTTTGATATGAATGCAGTTTAAGACAGTGATACTTATTCTTATTGTGGGCTTGCTCATTTATCAATGAGATGACTTCACTGCCTCCAGCCCAATATTCTTTTTGGGTAGTCTCTGAGGAAACTTGGCTGAGCATTTTGTGTGTCTGTGTCTGAGTGTGTGTGCGTGTGTGTGTGTGTGTGTGTGTGTGTGTGTGCGCGTGCGTTCATGTGTGTGGTTGTGTGCATGTGTGGGTGCAAGCATGTGTGTGCATGTGCGTGTTGTGTGTGTGTGAGCGTGTGTGTGTGCATGTGTGTGCGTGTGTGTGCATGTGTGTCTGTATGCATGTGTGTGTGTGCGTGTGCATGCATGCGTGTGTGCATGTATGTGCGTGTGTTGCGTGTGTGTGCATGCGTGTCTGTGTGCATGTGTGTGCATGTGCGTGTTGTGTGTGTGAGCATGTGTGTGTGCATGTGTGTGCGTGTGTGTGCATGCGTGTCTGTGTGCATGTGTGTGTGCGTGTGCATGCATGCGTGTGTGCGTGTATGTGTGTATGTGCGTGTGTTGCGTGTGTGTGCATGCATGTCTGTGTGCATGTGTGCGTGCACATGTGTGTGCATGTGTGCGTGTATGTGTATGTGTGTGCGTGTGGTTGTACATGTCTGTGTGCGTGTGTGTGTGTGTTTCTGTTTGTGGGTAAGTTTCTCTCACCTCAGGGTGGCTTCCTATGGCCTCCCACCAAAACTGGATTGGTGGGCAGCCCAAAGCAACATTAACCAGCTCTCTGACAAAACAACAAAAAAGAAAAAGCGCTCCTTCTAAATTGAGCCCAGCTGACGAGAATGTGTTGAATCTAAACCAGGATGAGAGAAAGCAGCTTGCCTGCTGTTCAAAATATGCAAATGTAAACCAGCATCTGCTGCAAAATTCTCAACGAATGCAAATTCCCAGCTGCATTGTAAACAGTGCCTAAATCTGCTCTGTGGAGAAGCCAACACCAGCACTCAGAGAGTCTTTGGAATACACCCCATGTCCAAAAATATTCATACTTTTCCTCAGTACTCGCTAAGTGTTTGGAAAGGTAGTCTTCTAAACTCCCTTCCTTCTGTTATGTATTTAACATTCAATTGCTGGCTCATCGTTTATTGATTCCTTCTGGTAAAACTCAATTTGATTAGGTTGAGTCTGTAACAATATTACTTGAAGAATATCTGACAGTAATTGGACTTGAACTCCTAACACTCGATAGGCTGCAAAAGAAGATATCTTTAATGGAACTGGGTGCTTTTCTTTAACATGGCAACCTCTGTTTTAGGCAGTGTGGCTTCATCATCCTGCTCCTGTTTGGCCCCTTTTTTCATTTCTATCATGAAAACAGAATCGGGGTTTGCTCTTAAGGAACCAGTAGCTGTCCTCTCGCTCTCTGCCACATCCCACCTCCCACCAGTGAGTTTAGCCATTGGCCTGACTCAGAATGTATGTTCTCCCATGTTTGATCAAGGAGTCCAGCCAATTCCAATCCCTCTACTGTCTGTTGAAAGAAGAATCTGTTTTCCATTTCAAATGCTTCGACTGAATCAGAATTTGCTGGACCAGTCAGTCCCAATAAGCCAAGTTCATGACAGATTTGGCTGGTTTTTGTTGAGGGGTTCAGTGGACAGTGCCCAGGTGATAGACCAAAGGCGTTCAGACAGCCTTTCATCAATCTATGCAGAAAATCACACTCAGAGGCGAGAAGGAGACAAAATATCTGTTTTCCTTTGCTTGGCCTCTCAGCAATTGAATAAAAATGGTGTGTAGATCTTAAAATTTCTACAGCATGAAACAGATCCTTTGGCCCAACAAGTCCACACTGACCCTCAGAGCATCCCACCCCCCCATAACCCAGCTAATCTAGGCATCCCCGAACACGATAGGCAATTTAGCATGGCCAATCCACCTAGCCTGCCCATCTTCGGACTGTGGGAGGAAACCTATGCAGACACAAGGAGAATGTGTAAACACCACACAGACAGTCACCCAAGGGGGGAATGGAACCCAGTACCCTGGTACTGTGAGGCAGCTGTGCTAAGCGCTGAGCCACTGTGCTGCCACACAAGTCCTTTTCTCTACAGAAGCACATGCAGTTCCACAGTCACCGCTCAGGCTAGGTGGCGGATTGTTGTGTACTGACCCATACAACTAGTAATCACACACTGACCCACAACTTTGAGGGATCTATGGACATGGACCCCAAGATCCCTCTCTTCCCCCACACTGCCAAGAATCCTGCCATTAACCCTGTATTCTGCATTCAATTTCAACGTTCCAAAATGAATCGCTTCACACTTTTCTCGGTTGAATTCCGTCTGCCACTTCTTTGCCCAGCTCTGCATCCTGTCAACGTCCTATTGCAACCTACAACAGCCCTCACACTATCCACAACTCCACCAACCTCCATGTCATCGGCAAACTTACTAACTCACTCTTTCACTTCCTCATCCAAGTCATTTATAAAGATCACAAAGAGCAGAGATCCCAGAACAGATCCCTGTGGAACACCACTGGTCACCGAGCTCCAGGCTGAATACACTCCATCTACTACCACCCTCTGTCTTCTATTGGACAACTAGTTTTGTATCCAGACAGTCAAATTTCCCTGAATCCCATGCCTCCTTACTTTCTGAATGGGCCTACCATGGGGAATATAATCAAATGCCTTGCCAGAATCCATATACACCACATCCACTGCTCTACCTTCATTAATATGTTTGTCACAACCTCAAAGAATTCAGTAAGGTTTGTGAGGCATGACCTGCCCCTCAAAAAGCCATGCTGACTATTTCTAATCAAACTGTGCTTTTACAAATAATCATAAATACTATCTCTCAGAATCCTCTCCAATAATTACCCACGCAAAAGTAAGACTGACTGGTCTGTAATTCCCAGGATTATCCCCATTCCCTTTCTTGAACAAGGGAATCACATTTGCCACGCTCCAATCATCTGGTACTACTCCAGTGGACAGTGAGGACGCAAAGATCATTGCCAAAGGAGCAGCAGTCTCTTCCCTCGCTTCCCATAGAAACCTTGGGTATATCACATCCAGCTCAGGAGACTTATCTATTCTTATGTTTTTCAAAATTTCTAGCACACCCTCCTTCCACAGCATCAACCTGTTTCATGCTGTCCTCACAAACGTCAACGTCCCTCTCACTGGTGAATACTGAAGCAAATAATTCATTAAGGACCTTCCCTACTTCCTCTGACTCTGTGCACAAGTTCCCTCCACGATCCCTGATTGGCCCTACCCTCATTCTGGTCTACCTCTTGTTCCTCACATAAGTATAGGATGCCTTGTGGTTTTCCTTAATCCTATCTGCCAAGGCTTTTTCATACCCCTTCTGCTCTCCTAAGCCCATTCTTCAATTCCTTCCTGGCTACCTTGTAGCCCTCTAGAGCCCTGTCTGATCCTTGCTTCCTCAACCTTCTTCCTCTTGACTAGATGTTCCAAATGTCTTGTCGTCCAACGTTCCTTCACCTTGCCATCCCTTCCTTGTCTCAAACATATCCATTTGTCCCAATTTTATAGATAGAAAGTAGCAGGACAATTTTCCACATTGTTGGGTGGATCCCAGTGTTGTAGCTCTGCTGGGAGAGCTTTGCGAGGGCAGTAGCAAGATCTGGAGCACACCTCATGGAATGTAGTCTGGGACAACAGCCTTTACAGTAACCTATGCCTCCAACTGTGTACTGACTCACATGAAATCAAGTTGATTAAACACTGGTATCTGTGATGTTGTGGACCTAAAGGAGGAGATTATATTCCTTGTATCGGACTGTCCCAGCAAGGAAAAATAGTACCTTTTCATCTGTATTGAGTATAGGAGTTGGGTCTCACTGATTATGCCACTTTTGGAAACACTGCATTCAATTCTGGTCTCTCTGCTTTAAGGAAGATGTTGCTAAACTTGAAAAAGGCAGAAAAGCTTTACAAGGATTTTGCCAGGGTTGTAAGGTATTGAGATGGAGGCTGAATAGACTGGGCTATTTTCTCTGGAGCATCAGAAACTGAGGGGTGAACTTATAGAGGTTTATAAAACTGTGAGGGGCATGGATAGGGTGAATAGCCAAGGTCTTTTTCCTAGGGTAGGGGAGTCCAAAACTGGAGGGCATGGGTTTAAAAGGGACCTCAGGGGCAACTTTTTCACGCAGAGGGTGGTGTCTGTATGGAATGAGCTGCCAGAGGAAGTGATGGAGGCTGGTACAATTACAACATTTAAAAGGCATCTGGACGAGTATATGAACAAGAAGGTTTCACAGGGATATGGGCCAAATGCTGGCAAATGGGACTAGATTAATTTAGGATATCTGGTCAGGATGAATGAGATGGACTGAAAGGTCCTTTTCTGTGCTGTGTGAATCTATGACTCTACCCGTTAATCATCTTAAATGGCTCAGCAGATTAGCCATTAATTTGCCATCTCTTGACTGGTGAAAGAAGGTTTGTTGATGTATTGTTATACTATTTAATGCAATTCCGTTGAGTCTGCTGAAAACAGATTTCTTACTAACCTTTGCAAGAGAGTTGACGCTACAAGTGAAAGGATGAAATTGGGCAACGAAGCAAGATCTGCGCTGTAAGAGTCAACTGAACAACCTTAGCTGACACAGACTTGATAGTCTGAATGACTTCATTCTCTGCTGTGTGACTCTATGATTTGTTGCATCTGCATTCTTTGTGTAAAACATTTGACATTTTCTTTTGGTTGGCCAATCTGTTGAGTGTAAATGACATAGTGATATGCTTTGAATTGATTTACATCATCACCGTTTGAATAGGTGTTTACAAAATTGTTTTACAGGAGAACATCTCCTCTTAGTCATCTGAGCGATTAACAAAACCATTCCCGGGTTTGATCTCCTTGAGGTATGATGTCATTGAATAAGTTGAAACATTCGTTTCATTAATTAACACAGGTCCAAAACATTTACAACATGTCTTCTTCATTCTTCCCATCATATTAATCACAGTTGCCGCCCACTTAGTGCTTCACCGAAGCAGTCTGACTCAGATCACTCAATCACTTGAACTGAACCCTACATACAGAGCCACACAACCTGGTAACTGCGCTTCGAGAACAATGCATACTTCTGAATAATTGTAGACCTCATCCTCACCAAACTGTTACAGATGTGTCTGCCCACGACAGTGTTGGTAGGAGTGATAACTGAGCAGTTCTTGTGTAGACAAAGGTCCACCTTCATGCTCAGGATACGGTTGGTCATGTCGCATGCTAAATGGGCAGGCTTTGAACATTGAACAAATCATAGGCAGCCATGAGGCTTTGGGGGCCATCAGCAACTGCTAAATTGCATTGAAACATAATCAATAACTTCATGGCCCAGAGGATCCCCATTCTACCATTACCGTTAAGCCGGGATATCAACACTAGTTCAATGGTAAGTATGAGCGAACGTGCCAGGATCAGCTGTGGGTATATGTCGCAGTAAAGGGAAGCTACAGCACAGGACTACATGCATGCTAAGCTAGAGGAGCAACGGACTGTGCACAGAGCTGACTGGTCACGCATGGATCAGATTGAACTCTGTGTCATGGAGCTGTGAGTAATTAGGGAATGAATAATGAAACAACTGATGGTAGGAGGAGGGATCACAAACATACCTATTCTTGAAGATGGCATGTTCAGCAAGTGAGAGCAAACACCAAGGCTGAAGTAATTATGGCCATCTTCAGTAGTGTCACGTAGATAATCTGTCTCACTCTCCTACTAAGAAAATAAGCATTGCATAAAGCAGTAAACCTGAAAGGGTTAAGTCAGAAGCTGTGAAAAGCTCCACTCCTGATATGAAAATAATGTTTCTGGGAGTGACTCGTCCCTTTGTTCTTCATTGTTCACCAGCTCTATGGTCTACTGCCATCAGATATAGGACTAGTTATATCTCTTAAGTGATATTGTTTCTTGCCTAAGGTACATGTAATTAACCAGTCTTAAGGTAATGTAATCTCTTGTCCTTTTTTTGTATTTATTCAACCGTGGGACTTGGGTGTTGCTGGCTGGGCAAATATTTATTGTCAATCCCTAGTTGCCCTTGAGAAGGTGGTGGTGAGCTGTCCTCTTGAACTGCTGCAGTCCATTTTTGTGGTAGACCCACAATGCAGTTCGGGAGGGAATTCCAGGATCTTGACTGTGAATGAACGGCGATATATTTCCAAGTCAGGACGGTGAGTAGCTTGGAGGGGAACTTGCAGGTGAAGGTGTTCTCACGTATCTGCTGCCCTTGTCCTTCTAGATAGAAGTGGTCATGGATTTGGAAGGTACTGTATGAGGATCTTTGGTGAATTACTGAAGTGCATCTTGTAGATAGTACACACTGCTGCTACTGAGCGTCAGCGGTGGAGAGAACGGATACTTGTGGATTTGGCTGCTTTGTCCTGGATGGTGTCAAGCTTCTTGAGTGTTGTTGGAGCTGCACCCATCCAGGCAAGTGGGGAGTATTCCATCACACTCCTGATTTGTGCCTTTTGGATGATGGGCAGAATTTCAGGAGTTAGGAGATGAGTTACTCACAGCAATATTCCTAGCCTCTGACCTGATATTGTCGCCACTGTATTTTTATGGAGAGTCCAGTTAAGTCAATGGTAACTCCAAAGATGTTGATAGTGGAGAATTCAGTGATGATAACACTGTCAAAGGGTGGTAGTTAGATTGTTTCTTGTTGGAGATGGTGATGGCCTTTTCTGTGGTGCGAATATTGCTTGTCACTTGTCAGCCCAAGCATGGATATTATCCACATCTTTTCACCAATGCTATTTCATAATAAACAGTTCTTGTTAATCAAGTATGTGTCTCTTCTGCTGAAGTCACATCAGTGGCTCATCCTTCACTGCCTAATATGAGTAAACTCATGGGAACCTTATTACACGAGGGATTGCTGGCAACAAATCTACACAAAGCAGATCCTAGCAGAGCCAAGTGCAAGCTACAGGCATGTCTTACGATGATAAGCGTATAAGAAATAGAGGGGCTCTTGCGGCACAGTGCTCGTGTCCCCCCCAGGCTCTTCCTGCTTCAGATGTGTGTTGTAACATGCCCGAACAGGTTGATTAAAATAGCTACAAGAACTAGAGACAGGAATAGCCAAATGGCCCCTCAAGTTGGCTCCCACAATCAATACCATCATGGCTCGTCTTCCTCCTGAACAATAATGGTCTGAAGTGAAAGGAATTGCTGAGCTACAGGGAAAAGTGAGTGACTGGGTTGGGGTGATTTGGAGAGCCAGCATGATCTAAATGGGCCAAATAGCCTACTCTTGTGATGTAACCATTCTATTATTCTACGTGCTACTTTTCCAGCCACCCCGTATATCCTGCAATTGCCCAAGAGATCCAGTTTTCCATATTCAAAGATGCAGCATCACCATCCTCTGAAGTAGAGAATTTCAAAGATTCACAATTCTTTCAGTGAAAACAGTTTTCTTTTCTGATTGACATTTTATTCTGAGGCTGTGCCACTCCCCCTAACAACTCAATTTCCCCAACCCATGTTCTGATTTCCTCACCTCCAACAGATAACCTCCAGTGTCAACCCAAACAAGCCCCTTCAAAATCTTTTGTTTTTGAGTGTGATCCCTTCCCACTTTTCACAACGCCAGATGTTTTCTCCTATTTACTTGTCCTCACATCACATAAGTCATTGTGATACCATCTCCAACACCTTTGATATGGAGACAAAACATGCACAGCACTCCTTGAGTGGCCTGAACACAGCCCTATACAGGTGGACCAAGACGGCTTGCTTTTGTGTTTGTTCTGTAGCAATGATGAGAAAGCAGCCTCTTTCTTGGCAACACATCCACAAGCATTTACTTTCTTCACCACAAATACACAGGATCAACAGTATGTACTATCTGCAAGATGCCCTGCAGAAGTATCACCAAAGATCCTCAGTCAGTATCTTCCAAACCCACAACAATTTCCATCTAGAAGGACAAGGGCAGCAAATACATGGGAACACCATCATCTACAAGTTCCCCTCCAAGCCACTCACCATCCTGACTTGGAAATATATCGCCGTTCCTTTACGGTTGCTGGGTCAAAATCCTGAAATTCCCTTCCTAATGGCATTGTGAGTCCACCCACTTCTACAGCGATTTAAGAAGGCAACTCACCTCTACCTTCTCAAGAGCAACTAGGGACGGACAATGAATATTGGCCTAGCCAGCGATAACCCGACCCATGACTGAATTAGAAATAAACGCGCTATTTATCCTGCTCCCTTCTTGCTGTTCCTGAATTCTGACATTCTGATATTCCTTGTGCGGATCTATCCAAGGGGAGGAACAGAAGGGAGCCAATCTAGACCAACACCCTGAGAAATTACTTTTATTTTTGAGGCTGAGGATAAGACTCAACTTAGCTACAAATTCACTAAACATCTATTGGGGAGCTGATCGCCTAGTGGTATTATTACTGGACTGTCAATCCAGAGACTCAGGTAATGTTCAGGAGACCGTGGTTAGAATCCCACCATGAATTTGAATGTAATAGCGAAAAAAATTCTCATGATGACCATTGTTGATTGTTAGGAAAAAACTATTTGCTTTAAATAAACTGCCATCCTTACATAGTCCGGCCTATATGTGATTCAAGACCCACAGTAACGTGGTTGACTCTTAACTGCCCTCTGGGTAATTAGGGATGGGCAATAAATGCTGCCTAGCCAGCAATGCCTACATTCCATGACTGAATTTAAAAAAAACTTGTTTAATCAGTGCTGAAAAGTGGATGGAACCTGTAGAATTACTAATACAAATAAAATAGTGAAAGGTTAATGAAAATAGTTCTTGTAAGTCTGCATCCTTCCCATAAAATATTCTGAAAATTGAAGATTACTGAAGCATTTAGACAGGAAAACCTGTCCTTTGACTCCAGGGAAGCTGGTAAGTACCAGATGGGTGGGACAGCAGCTTGCATGCCATCGTGTTGATTAAGGAGGTGGTGACACTGCTCAGGGTGTGAAATACACAATTGGGTTTGGCACCATTGCTTCACTCCAGAGGCCCGGCTGTAGAAACCCAGGTTTGTCACTCAGGACACCTGCAAATGATGTGTCAGTTCTAAAATTAGCATCCTTCCACCTCCCACACTCTCCCCCGCATGCAAATACTTACTTATTATACATATGAATATGCATTTATGTTATTATTAACACTGAAAACCAACAAACTCAAAGGAAACTTCCCTCATGCTGCTCTGTGTCATGTCAGTCCTGCAGTCCCAACATTCTGTTGGATGCCCAGGGAAAGACAGGCTGGTATCTAGAATGGGCTTGATGTCTTATGAGGAAAGATTAGATTGACTAGGCTTATATCTACTGGAGTTTAGAAGTCTAGGAGGCAACAACATACAAAATCCTAAGGGGTTATGACAAAGTGTATGTGGACCTGCTGTGTTCATCCAGCTCTACACCTTGTTGTCATGGAAAAGTATCTTCCATCTTCTGGGAGAACCTATTTTGCTCTCAAAAGGCCAAGCGTCTTGGAAGCCATCATCCTGAAATAGTGGTGGAGGCACGCTCTGACATAGAATTAGTAGTCATTAGAATTCGAGATAGAGCTAGCAGTCACACAGAAAAAGGTGGGTTGATTAGGAAGATTCAGCATGGATTTCTAGAGGAAATTTCATGCTTGATTAACAGTGTGCTTGAAGAGGTAACAGAAAGGGCGAGGATAACACTGGTGATGTGGTATATACGGATTTCCAGAAGGCGTTTGATAAAGTGCCCTGCAACAGGAAACCTATAAGTCTGGTTGTGGAAGGGACAGTAGTAATGTGGATACAAAATTGGCTGAGTGATGGGAAACAGTTATGGTCAATGGATATTCTTCAGCTGGAGGAATGTTTGTTGTGGAGTTCCTAAGAAGTCGTGGATAGTGGGATCCTTGGTTTTCCTGAGATGTATTAATGCCCTGGATCTTGGGTGTACAGTGGGCAGGTTCAAAGTTTGTGGATGACATTAAACTTGGAAGAATTGCAAGCTATGAGGAGGACTGTGTAGAACTTCAAAAGGACATTGACAAGTTGGTGGTCTGGATGGGTAGGTGGCAGGTGAGTTTTAGTGCAGAGAAGTGTGAGGTGATGCATTTTGATCAGAAGAACTTTGAACAATATAAAATAGGGTGTACAATTCTAAATGGGTTGCAGGAGCAAACGGTCCTGGGTGTATATGAGGAAGGGTCTGAGGAAGGATCACCAGACCTGAAACGTTAACTCTGCTTCTTCCTTCACAGACCTGCTGAGCTTTACCAGCAACTTTGTTTTTGTTCCTGGGTGTATATGTGCGCAGATCATTGAAGGTGGCAGGACAGTGGAGAGAGCGGTTAATAAACCAGTCAGTGTCCTTGGTTTTATGAATGGGGTATACAGTACAGAGGGAGGAAGTGACAATGTAGACACTTGTTAGACTCAGTAGAGTATTACGTACACTTGTGGTCACCACATTATAGGATAGATATGAATGCATTGGAGAGTGTGCAGAAGCGATTTATAGGAATGAGAAACTTCAGTTATAAGAATGGATTAAAGAAGTTGGGACTGTGCTCCTTGGAGAGAAGAAAGGCTGAGAGAATATTTGATAGAGGTTTTCAACACCTAGAGTGGGCTGGATGAGCTAGATAGGGAGAAGCTGTTCCCGCATGTAAAAAGAATAAGAACAAAAGGGTGTAGGTTTAAAATGTTCTGCAAAAGAAGCAGGTATGATATGAGAAAAAGCTTTCTCAATCAGTGAGCCATTAGGGTGTGGAAGGCACTGCCTGGAAATGTGGCAGAGGGGAAGCGGATTCAGTTGAGGCATTCAAGAGGGACATTGATGATTATTTGTCTAGAAATAGTGTGCAAGCTTATGGGGAAAAGGCAAGAAATTAGCACTGGATAATGATACTCGTTTGAAGAGCCGATGCAGGCACGATGGGCCAAATGGCCTCCCACAGTGCTGTAAGAATTCTGTGATCGTGGGGGTGAAACGTCGGTGGGAATATGGAGTGATCAGATCATCAGTGATTTTATTGATGGCACAGTAGGCTCAAGGGGCCAAGTGGCCTACCACTGCACCTAATTCGCAGGTTTATTTGAAGAGAACATAGAGCATAGAACACAGAACAGTACAACGCAGTACCGGCCCTTCAGCATGCGATGTTGTGCTGACCTATTATCCTACTCTAAGATCAATCTACCCTGCATACCCTACATTTTACTATCCTCCATGTGCCTATCCAAGAGTCGCTTAAAAGTCTCTAAAGTATCTGGCTCCACTACCACTGCCGGTAGCACATTCCACACGGCCACCACCCTCTGTGTGAAGAGCCTACCTCTGACATCTCCCCTATACCTACCTCCAATCACCTTAAAATTATGCCCCCTCATAATAGTCATTTCCACCCTGGGAAAAAGTCTCTGCGTATCCACTCTATCTATGCCTCTCATCATCGTGTACACCTCTATCAAGTCACCTCTCATTCTTCTTCACTCCAATGAGAAAAACCCTAGCTCCCTGAACATTTCCTCATAAGACCTGCCCTCCAGTCCAGGCAGCATCCTGGTAAATCTCCTCTGCACCCTCTCTAAAGCTTCCACATCCTTCCTGTAATGAGGTGACCAGAATTGAACACAATTTTCCGAAGTGTGGTCTGACCAGGGTTTTATAGAGCTGCAGCATAACCTCACAGCTCTTAAACTCAATTCCACTACCAGTGAAAGCCAGCACACCATACGCCTTCTTTGCAACCTTTTCAACTTGGGTAGCAACTTTGATGGATCTATGGCCATGGACCCCAAAATCCCTCTGTTCCTCCACACTGCCAAGAATCCTGTCATTAACCCTGCATTCTGCATTCAAATTCCACCTTCCAAAATGAATCACTGCCATGAAGATATGGCATTTCTGTAGCACCTTTCACAACCCCAGGTTGGCCAAAAATCCTTTATACCCAATACAGTAAATTTGGAAAGTAGCCACTGTTGCCATGTTGGTAACGTGGCAGCAGTTTGTACAAAGCAAGTTCCACCAACCAGCCATTTCTAGATCCTCTTCATTTTTTTGTAGTGATGCTGGTTGAGGGATAAATTCTGGCTAGGAAACTGGGGACAACCTCAGGGAGCGCTTTACTCGTGCCATAGGATTTTTTTTCACATGTACCTGAGAATAGGAGCCTCTGTTTAAGATCAGAGAGTGCTGGAGAAACTCAGCAGGTCTGCCAGCATCCGTGTTGAGAGAAACAGAGTTAATGTTTTGAGTCCAATGATTTTTCCTTAGAAGTAAAGGGGCTGGAAGATTATGAGTTTCATGTCAAGGGGAAGGTGGGGCAAGTGGAACAGATGGCAAGGGTGCCCAGAGCAAAAGTCAAACGGATTTATAATTGATGTAAGGGAGAAATATGGATGGAAAAGAGATTCTAGTCTGAAGTTCTTGAACTCAATGTTAAGTGCCTAAGTGGAAGATGAGTGACTGTTCTTCCAGCTTGTATTAAACTTCACTGGAACACTGCAACAGGCCTCAGACAGCAAGGTGAGCTTGCGAGAATATCTCTGTTTCATGTCTTATTGAGAAGTTGGCATGTTGGATACTCTTGCACTTTGCTGCATCCTTCCTTAGAAATTTGGCAAACAAATTATCAAAATTCTTGTTGCCAAAAGTGTTCGATCTGCTTGTCGGACTAGTAGGTATAAGAAACCATATGTGAAGCCTTGTTTGTTATCTGGTCCACCAGAAGCAGTAGTAGGGTTACGGAAATCAGAGCACAGAATAAGACCATTCGGCTCATCATGCCTGTCCTAGCACTAGCTCTTTATCTGCACTATCTATTCTAATCCAATTTAGCTGCCCTTTCCAATGTATCTTATTGTATGTATCAAATTCAATTTTAAACTGCATTATAATCTTTGACAGTCTCTCCCTTATGAGTTGCTCGTGGGAAGGTATTACATGCCTTAATGACCTTTTTCTAAAATAAAAATCTCTTTGCTTCTTCTAATGATAATCCTGACTAATCCCGAAAGTTATGTATTTGCCAGCAAGCTTTCACTTTTTGCTTAATTCTCAAAATCTTTCATAACCTTGAAAATCCTCAATTGATCCGCTAAAAATCTCTCTTGTTTTGCTGCAAGGGAAAAGAAATTTAGATGTCTTTCTTACAGAATTGTAGAATTGTGTAGCTTCAGGAGGCCAATCAGCCTCTCATGTATCCTCATGCAATTAGTTCCACTTCTCTCTCCCTCCTATGTAGCCCAGTGATTATATATTTTTTTCTCTTCAAGTTTATATTTAGTTCTCTCCTGGAAACTACTACTGGAACTACTATTCTGCTATCCTTTTGTGCAGGGTATTCCAGATCACAACAATTTGCTACATTCAAAAAAAAAACTTTCTACAATTCTCCATTTCTTTATTTGATTGTTCAGTTTGTATCCTCTGCGTTACTGGCCCTGCTGTTTCACACACTGATTTCCATACATCAAATTAGGCAACAAAAAGCTGTTAGCAATTAACAGAATTATTTTATTGTAAGTCAGGAATTCAGTACAAAATGTGTCAGGCTTGGACGGCAAAGGGCTTGTTCCTGTGCTGTATTGTTCTTTGTCCTTTGCACAAACTTTAACTTCATCCTTCCCCTTCTGGGTATTTTCCCTGCTCAGATGCCCAAATCATATCGGGAAAGAACTCTGCTATCGTTCTTTAAAACTAACCTTTTCAAACATGTTTTCCAGGATAGGTAGGATTTGAACTCAGATCCCTTGGCTCAGAAGTAGTCTGGTCTCCTTGCTATAAGAAAGATGTTGTTAAACTTGAAAGGGTTCAGGAAAGATTTACAAGAATGTTGCCAGGGTTGGAGTGTATTAAGCTGAAGGGAGAGGCTGTATAGACTGGGGCTATTTTCCCTGGAGAGTCAGAGGGGTGACCTTGTAGAAGTTTATAAAATGATGAGGGACATGGATAGGGTGATAGTCAAGGTCATTTCCCCAGGGTAGAGGGCATAGGTTTAAGATGGGAGGGGAAAGATTTAAAAGGAACCGACGAGGCAACTTTTTCACAGCAGAGGGTGGTGTGTGTTTGGAATGAGCTGCCAACGGAAGTGGTGGAGGCTGGTACAATTACAACATTTAAAAGGCATTTGGATAGATACATGAATAGGAAGGGTTGAGAGGGATATGGGCCAAATGCTGACAAATGGGACTAGATTAATGTAGCATATCTGGTCAGCATGGAGGAGTTGGGCACAAAGATCTGTTTCTGTGCTGTACATCTCTGTGACTCTCAGTAGAGATGATACCATTGCACCACAAGGTTCCTGTCAGAATTTAAACTCTTTCGTTTTTGAAAAAGTCTTTTTAACAAGCATCAGTTTTATAAAAGAATTATTTTTCTGTGAGATGTGGATATTACTAGCATGGCCAGTGTTTGTTTCCTGTCCCTAAATGCCCTTGAACTGAGTGTCTTGTTAGGCCTGTTTAGAGGGAGTTAAGAGTCAACCACATTGTTGTAGGCCGGGAGTCACATGTAGGCCAGAGCAGGTAAAGACAGCAGATTCCCTTCCCTAAAGAGCATTAGTGAAGAGGTTGGGATTTGACAATAAACAACGACAGCTTCATGGTCACAATTTGTAGTGATTGGGTAAACCACTTCTTGCAGCTGGATAGGTACCCAATCACGAGACAATTACTGAAGTGAGCTTTGTAACATGAGATTTATTAACTGAATTTGTTCATTAGTTTCTGCCTGAATTGAAATTATGCCTCCAGTGCAGTAGGCTTGGATAGGCGATCTGGTGACATTGCCACGACATGATTTCCCTGTCATTTCTTCTGTTTCATTCAGGGCTGTAGGAGTTGGGAGGCAGAAGCACCTCCTGCGTTAATCTGCAGGAGGCTGGCATCATTCAACAATGAGGCAGTACGCAGCTGCACCATGTCTGAGGAACTGAGCTGCGATTAAATCAAACGTTTTTCATAATGAAGCCATATTTGTCGACACTGCAGTTTTAAATCTGATATTCTTATGCTGTCATAATTATGTTCCTTTGAGTTGAATTTGTTACGCTTTACATCAATAACTGCTGTTTTAAAATAAATTACTGGAGCAAAAAGAAATTACTGCAACTGTCCATTTCTCCCATACTCTGATCTGTTTTGCTGTCGTAATCTGCCATAATACAGTGGGCATTTACCTTCAGGAGGGAACTTGCAGCTGATAAGATGATACTTATGTTAGCTTCTGTAACAAAAGAACTCAATGTGAGTGACGTATTATCGAAAGACTGAAATAGATGTTCATTACAGATCTCGGCATCTATGTATGTACAATCACAGTCACCATAGTGTCTGGGCTAGCACTGAGCAATTTGGTTGCAAACTGTTGCACACTTCCCTCAAGTGTGTCTTTTTGTGGACTCATTAAGATTGAAACTGAGATCCTTTTACCAATAGGTCGTAGACTATGATATGATATCATGATCACATTTTGTACAGCTAATATTGCATAAAAGCTGTGAGACATTATTTAACACATCCATAAGACCATAAGACGATAAGACATAGGAGTGGAAGTAAGGCCATTCGGCCCAATTTACACTCTGCCATTTAATCATGGCTGATGGGCATTTCAACTCCACTTACCCGCACTCTCCCCGTAGCCCTTGATTCCTTGCGAGATCAAGAATTTATCAATCTCTGCCTTGAAGACATTCAACGTCCCGGCCTCCACTGCGCTCCGTGGCAATGAATTCCACAGGCCCACCACTTTCTGGCTGAAGAAATGTCTCCTCATTTCCGTTCTAAATTGACCCCTTCTAATTCTAAGGCTGTGCCCATGGGTCCTAGTATCCCCATCGAACGGAAACAACTTCACAGCGTCCACCCTTTCTAAGCCATGCATTATCTTGTAAGTTTCTATTAGATCTCCCCTCAACCTTCTAAACTCTAATGAATACAATCCCAGGATCCTCAGCCGTTCATCGTATGTTAGGCCTACCATTCCAGGAATCATCCGTGTGAATCTCCGCTGGACACGCTCCAGTGCCAGTATGTCCTTCCTGAGGTGTGGGGCCCAAAATTGGACACAGTATTCTAAATGGGGCCTAACTAGAGCTTTATAAAGTCTCAGAAGCACATCACTGCTTTTATATTCCAACCCTCTTGAGATAAATGACAACATTCCATTCGCTTTCTTAATCACAGACTCAACCTGCAAGTTAACCTTTAGAGAATCCTGTACTAGCACTCCCAGATCCCTTTGTACTTCGGCTTTATGAATTTTCTCACCGTTCAGAAAATAATCCATACCCTGTATTCTTTTTTCCAAGGTGCAAGGCCTAGCATTTGCTCATGTTGAATTTCAGCAGCCATTTCCTGGACCACTCTCCTAAACTGTCTAAATCATTCTGCAGCCTCCCCACCTCCTCCGTACTACCTGCCTGTCCACCCAACTTCGTATCATCAGCAAACTTCGCCAGAATGCCCCCAGTCCCTTCATCCAGATCATTAATATATAAGGTGAACAGCTGCGGCCCCAACACTGAACCCTGCGGGACACCACTTGTCACCGGTTGCCATTCCGAAAAAGAGCGTTTTATCCCAACTCTCTGCCTTCTGTCAGACAGCCAATCCTCAATCCATGCCAGTAACTCACCTTGAACACTATGGGCCCTCACCTTACTCAGCAGCCTCCTGTGAGGCACCTTATCAAAGGCCTTTTGGAAGTCTAGATAGATAACATCCACTGGTCTAACCGACTTGTTACCTCTTCAAAGAATTCTAACAGGTTTGTCAGACACGACCTCCCCTTACTAAATCCATGCTGACTTGTTCTAATCCGACCCTGCACTTCCAAGAATTTAGAAATCTCATCCTTAACGATAGATTCTAGAATTTTACCAACAACCGAGGTTAGGCTAATTGGCCTATAATTTTCCATCTTTTGTCTTGATCCTTTCTTAAACACGGGGGTTACAACAGCGATTTTCCAATCTTTTGGGACTTCCCCTGACTCCAGTGACTTTTGAAAGATCACAGCCAACGCCTCTGCTACTTCCTCAGCCACCTCCCTCAGAACTCTAGGATGTAGCCCATCGGGGCCAGGAGATTTATCAATTTTTAGACCTTTTAGCTTTTCTAGCATTTTCTCTTTTGTAATGCCTACCATACTCAACTCTGCCCCCTGACTCTCCTTAATTGTTGGGATATTACTCATGTCTTCCACTGTGAAGACTGACACAAAATACTTATTAAGTTCTTCAGCTATTTCCTTAACACCCTTCACTAGCCTTCCAGCATCAGTTTGGAGCAGCCCAATGTCTACTTTTGCCTCTCGTTTGTTTCTTATGTATTGAAAGAAACTTTTCCTATCATTTCTAATATTACTGGCTAGCCTACCTTCGTATTTGATCCTCTCCTTCCTTATTTCTCTCTTTGTTATCCTCTGTTTGTTCTTGTACCCTTCCCAATCTTCTGATTTCCCAGTGCTCTTGACCACTATATAGGCTGTCTCTTTTTCTTTGATACATTTCCTGACTTCCTTTGTCAGCCATGGCTGTCTAATCCTCTCCCGGATAATCTTTCTTTTCTTTGGGATGAACCTCTGTATTGTGTCCTCAATTACACCCAGAAACTCCTGCCATTGTTGCTCTACTGTCTTCCCTGCTAGGCTCTGCTTCCAGTCGATCCTGTTGTACTTCACTAGCCTAGCTATTTCTAAAGTGTATGAATTTTGTACTGTGCTAGACTTGATTAGAACTAATGCTCACTTATCTTCCCTGGGTTCACAGATTCAGAAGCATTGTGTCGAGTCCTTGTTTAGGCCAAAGTTGCTTACTTATTTTCTCTCAGAAAAAAAGAAATCCTCCAAAATCCAGCTTCTGCAGTCTAAGTTCTGAGGAAGGATCACCGGACCCGAAATGTTAATTCTGATTTCTCTTTGCAGATGGTGCCAGACCTGCTGAGCTTTTCCAGCAACTTCTGGTTTTGTTTCTGATTTACAGCATCCATAGTTCTTTCAGATTTTACTCTGCAATTTAAACTCAGTCAGGTTCTGTGGTTGGTTGGCTCATCGAGCTGGTTTCGTTGTTGTTCCGCAGACGTTTCATTACCCTGCTGGGTAACATCATCAGTGCAGCTTCCAATGAAGCGTTGTATTTTCCCACCTGGTATTCAAGCTCTGAGGTCCATTGGAGTTGATTACTTCAATTCCGGTTTTTCTTTGCAGTGGTGTATATATAGGGTCTAATTCTACGTGTTTATTGATGGCCTTCTTAGTGGAGAACCGGGCCTCTAGGAATTCCCATGCTGGTCTCTGTTTGGCTTATCTTAGGATCCTGATGTTGTCCCAATCAAACTGATGGTTCTGTTTATCCGTGTGAATGGAGACGAGTGAGTATTGGTCATGTCTTTTAGTTGCTAGTTGGTGTTCATGTATGCTTGCAGCCAGTTTCCTTCCTCCCTGTCCAATGTAATGTTTGTCGCAGTCCTTGCATGGAATCTTGTATATTACGTTGGTTCTGTCCATAGTGGGTAAGGGGTCTTTGATTTTTGTTAGCAGTTGGCGTAGGGTTGATGTTGGTTTGTGTGCTGCTATGATGACCGGTGGCCGTCGGAGTCTTGTGGTCAGTTCAGATACATTCTTGATGAACAGTAACGTGACAAGTGTGTTGTGGCATATTGTATCTTCCTGTTGTTTGTGTGACAGGCATCGTCGGACCCAGCTGTGCGGGTATCCGTTATCTCTAAATACTTGGAGATGTTCTTCTTCATTTTGGCATCGTTCTGGGATGCTGCAGGGTGTTGTGGTTCATTTGAACAGTGTTTTTATGCAACTCCATTTATGGGTGTTGGGGTGTTTACTGTTAAAATTTAGGACTTGATCCTTGTGTGTGCACTTTCTGTATACTTTGGCACTGCGTTCTACCATGACGTACAGGAATGGGAGCTCTTTGTTCTTTTCTTCTTCTCAGGTGAATTTGATGCCAGTGAAAATTTGTTTATAAGTTAGTGTGTTTCTTCTAGTTTAGTCCGTTTGATGATGACAAAAGTGTAAATGCTTCATCGAGGTTACGCTGATGATGTGACCCAGCAGGATAATGAAACATCTGCAAACTAATGAAGCAGCTGAGCAAACGAACCAACCACAGCATCCACAACCTGAGCTACAAATCTACACAAGAACCTTAGTCAGTCAGGATCTGCCAGCTCAAAGAGAGCTCCATAACTGCCCTCTTGATCCTTGGAAAGGGAATAAAACCATGCTCCAGCTCCAGATCATTACCCAGGGACCCATACTGGAAACAGTGAAAGTTGAGTGACAAGTGACGGTGATGCTTCTCCAATTGACACGACATTGGGTCCTCATGATGTTGGCTCATATGTGAAAGGTAGGCATTTGTTAGATGCTCAAAGGTACCACTGACATGACATGGCTCCAGCAATGAATTGATGCCTTTTAAGAGAAGAGGCTTGAACATTGGATGGATTGACAGTGTTGGGTTGTAAATGACAGTGTGTTGGAGCAGGTTTCTCCAGCAATCAGTACAGTGCGTCAACACAGTTGTGTCCTTTGCTTCTCAAGATAATTAATAACTGGACAATAAATATTTAAATACAATAAGATGAGCTGATGCTCTGGTGGCAATGTCACTGAACCAGTACTCCAGAAGCCCAGGCTAATGTGGTGCAATACTCAGAACGATGGAGTTTAACTTCAGTTAATTAAAGCCTAGTCTCAGTAGTAGTAACCGTGAGAACGATTATCAATTGTCATTTAAGAAAAAGGTTCAATAAATTCTTTAGATAAGGAAACCAGTCTGGCCTAGCTTACCTGTGACTCCAGACCAACAGTGTTATACATATATAGGAACAAGACTAGGCCGTTTGGCCTTTCGAGCCTGCACTGTGATTCAATAAGATCATGTCTGATCTGATTTTAACATCAACTCTACATTCCTTCGTATCACTGATCATATTTTCATTCCTTTGGTAATCTAGAATCTATCTACCTCTGCCTTAAAAGTATTTAAAGATTCTGCATCTATGGCCTTTTGAGGAAGGGAATTCCAAAGATTCATAACCTTCTGAGGGAAAAAAACATCCCTCACCTTTGTTTAAATTGAGCACCCCCTTATTTTTGAACTATGACTCCCTATTCTAGAGTCTCCTCCAAGAGGAAACAGCTTTTCCACATCCACATCAAGGCTCTTCAGGATGTTATATGTTTCAATCAAGCCACCTCTGACTCTTCTAAACTTCAGACGGTACAGGCCTAGCCTGTCTAGCCTTTTCTTACAAGGCAATCCACTCATTACAGGTATTATCAGTATCCTGTCACCAAGTCACCATTTACTTACACATGCACAGTGCATGAACTCTGACCAACTAGCTCAGAGCTAGTCCCTAGAGTGAGGATAACCCCTGAGACTCCTATTTACGTCTGTCAGCCAGGACCCCTTGATTGTGGCTGTTAACCTGGGCCAATCAGGGAACTCACGCTGAAAGAGATCCACCTGGCCAACCTCGTTCCTGTTCTGACGAAGGGTCACTGGGCCCGAAACATTAATTCTGATTTTTTCTTCACAGATGCTACCAGATCTGCTGAGCTTTTCCAGCAACTTCTGTTTTTGTTTGTTCCAATCACTACAGCGTCATAGAACGTAGAAGTCTACAACACAGGAGAAGGCCCTTCGGCCCATCGAATCTGCACCTGTCAAAAAACAACACCGAAATATTCTAATCAATAGTATATGGTTGCATTAATGTTGGATATTAATACGATACGGTTGATTCTGAAATCGTCTGAAATGGCCCCAGAAGGCCACTCTGTTCAAGACAAATTTGGGATGGGTAACAACTGCTTGCTTTTCTAGCAATACCCACACCCCTAGAAAATAGAAAGAAATGCTGGCCCAGTCAGCCACACCCGAATCCCACGAATGAGGTCAGAGAATGCTTCATTGCAATGTGTTAACATGCTACAAATGATTAAGAATTCAAAGCAATTCCTTCAGTCTGTGATGAAACGGGTCTGTAATATTTTATCCATTACTTTTTTGTCATGGGGGGACAAAGGGTCAGGTCGTTTAACATTCCTTTGCTGCTGTCTGTGAGAGTGAGGAATGTGTAGTAAAAGTGCCTGTTGTGCTTGGAATAGGCCTCATTAAAAACAAAAAATAAATATTAATGCAAACTTATTTCATAGCTTGAATGTAGTGCTGCAGACGTTTTGCAGTCTCTCCTGCAGGTCTGGTGATTACAAATCCACATGAACACATTATTGCGTTGACCCCAATATTTGTCAATGGCTTTCATTGAAAAGGACACAGACCAGAGATTCAAATGCACTGTGCTCTTTTAAAATTCTTGCATGCCTGTGAACAAGCTCGGGCAAGGTGTATGACTATAATCCCTGAGGGGACTTGCTCATTGATGGACCTTGTCTCCATTCAGAGCCTCGAGCATGTGATTTCTCACCCTCATGTTTATCGAGCAGAACTGCAGATATTAACTGCAAACCTCTGCCCTCAATATCCCCCGAACCAGTTCTGCTTATTTTTCAACATATGGTGTAGGTTAAGCTAAGATTTTAATTTAAGGACTCAACGATGCAGCAGGTGGATGAGAAAAACAGGACAATGCGGACAGTGTTTTCTGTTTAGTCCCTGAATTTTACTCTTAGAAAAAAATCACAGAATCAGCAAATTGTCACAGTGCAGAAGGTGGCCATTTGGCCCATCGTGCCTGCACTGGTCCTATTCCCTAGAGCCAATCTCCTGCCTTTTCCCCATATTCCTGCACACCATTTCGATCCGGATAATCATCCAATACCCTCTTAAATGCATCAATAACCTGTTCTATGCTAAAGATAGAGTTATACATTCCACACAAAGGAGGATAATTATAATAGCGTAGAGAACAAGATTTAAAATTACAGTGCGTACAAATATGGCCTCATCAGGGAAGATAAAAAAAAAGTTTAATTCTGCCTTTGCTTGGTTATTCAGAAATCTTGCAGCTGCGTGCTGCCTATTTACTGAACAGTGCAGGCTTCCTGAATGTTTATGCAATGTGTGTATGCATCTGCCTCCAATACCTTCATCACAGTAAAACACGGAATGCAACAGAAGCATCAAAACGTAGAAAATAGGAACAGGAGTAGGCCATTCAGCCAGTTACACCATCACTGCTGATCATTCAAACTGTTCCTGCTTTCTCCCCACATCGGTTGATCCTTTTAGCCCTAAGAGCTATATCTAACTCCTTCTTGAAAACATTCAATGTTTTGGCCTCGACTACTTTGTGCGGTAGAGAAATCCACAGGCTCACCACTCTCTGGGTGCAGAGATTTCTCCTCATCTCAGTCCTAAATGATCTACCCCATATCCTTTGACTGTGAGATAACAAGGTGTAGAGCTGGATGAACGCAGCAGGCCAAGCAGCATCAGAGGAGCAGGAAGGCTGACGTTTTGGGCCTGGACCCTTCTTCAGAAATGCATTTGAAATGCATGTTAGAATTTTATACGTTTCCACGTGAGCCCCCTAAATCCAGTGCACGTCATTTCTCTATTTAAGAAGGGTAAATGAAGAAAAGGGGGAATTGCAGACCTGTTAGCCTAACATCTGTGTTGGAAAATTTGTCTATGATCAAGTATGCGATAACGGAACCTCTTGAAAATTTTCAGTTAATCAGGGAGAGCCAGCATACATTCATGACAAATAAAAACCGAAAGAACTGTGGATGCTATAAATCAGGAACAAAAACAAAGTTGCTGGAAAAGCTCAGCAGGTCTGGCAGCATCTGTGAAGGAGAAAACAGAGTTAACGTTTCGGGTCCGGTGACCCTTCCTCAGAACTGATGGTGGCTGGGAAAACATCAGTTTATATGCAGAAAATAGGGAAGTGGGTGGGACAGGGAGTAAACAATAGGATAGAGCCCAAAGAGAGAGAAAGACAGTTTGACAAAGGAGAAAAAGGAGTTGCTGACGATAATGTCTATGGATGTTGTTTATATGGACTTGCAGAAGGCATTTGATAAAGTCTCTTGTAAGAGACTGTGAGCAAGGATCAAAGTGCATGGAATTGAGAGCAAATTAATGTCATGGCTTCAAAATTGGTGCAGTGGTAGGTGAAAGAAAGTAGGGACAATGGGTAGGATGTGACCAGTGATGTATTACAAGGTTTTGTGTTAGTGCTTCAGTTATTCACATTGTTTATTAATGACTTGGGTAATGCCATGGAAAGTCATCTATTCAATTTACTGATGACACAAAGTTAGGCAGAATGATAGACAGTGCAGATGATAGCATAAAACTACAAAGGGATATTGATAGACTAAGTGAATGGCCAAAGCTTTGGTGGACAGAGTTCAATCAATGTCAGCAAGCATGAAGTTATCTATTTTGGACGGGAAAAGAATAGATCAGGATACTTTTTAGACGTATAAAGTTAAATACAGTGAATGTCCAAAAATACTTGGGGGTTCAGGTGCATAGATGTTTAAATTGTCACGAATGGGTGCAGAAAATAATCAAGAAAGTTAACGGAATGCTGGTCTTTATAGCGAGAGGACTGGAATACAAGGATACAGATGTTATGCTGCAGGTACACAAAGCCCTGGGTACTGGGAGCAGATCTGAGCACCACACCTTAGGAAGGATGTATGGGTCTTGGAGGGAATACAATGTAAGTTTACAAGAATGATACCTGTTCAGGAATGAGGTTGTGAGGAGAGATCAGGCCTGATGTCTCTAGAATTTAGAAGGTTCAGGGGTGATCAGATTGAAGTCGACAAGGATAAACTATTACCACTGGTTGGGGATTTTAGAAGTAGGGGCAGAGTCTGGGAAATAGGGTCAGACCGTTCAGAAGAGATGTTCTGACACACTTCTGCACACAGATGGTGGAAATTGTTTGTCTCTTCCACAAATGACAACAGAAGTAGGATCAGTTATTACTTTTAAATCTGCGATGGAGAAACTTCTGTTAAGCAAAGGTATTAAGGGATGTGGGCCAAAGGCAGGTATATGGAGTTAGGCCACAGATAAGCCTTGATCTGATTGAATGGTGGAACTGCCTTGAGGGGCTGAATGGCCTACTCCTGATTCTCTGTTTCTCATGTCTCCTCATACATCAGTCCTGCCATCCCAGGAATCAGTCTGGTAAATCTTTTGTTACCCTCCTTCCATAACAAGAACTTCCTTCCTCAGGTAAGGAGACCAAAATTGCACACAATGCCACTTGCTGCTCTGCTGTTGCCTATTTACGCTTTCGGGGGTTTCTTGGCACATTGTTTGATGACTCCCTCTCTTCCAGACAACCGTATCATTACAGCTTTATCCCACTGGGCTCACTGGGACCACAGTGTTGTTCCTGAGTCATTTTCTACTCTACTAAATCAAAGGCCCATCTGTTTCTCCCAGTGAATTCCCTGACGCTCTTTAGTGAGCAGAGAATCTCCACAATCTCTTCCTTCCCAAATTACATCAAACAAAAACAGAAAAACTGACCAACTAAACTCATACCTTGTTGAAAGTAACCATTTGGATTTGCTTGGAATTCCGAGGTGGTCAGTGCTTTGTGAGAGATCTCTGAGAGGTGTGATGAGTTCCCAACTGTTCTGTGTTGGTTGATGTCAAGCTGATGCTAAAGGAGGCCATTTAGCCCATCATCTGTACCTGCACTCCGACTTATAAATTTCACCCTGTGCCATTATCCTCTCATCTCCCATGCAGTACACTCTGGGACAACATTCAGTTGTCTAATGAATGCATCAATTGACCTTGACTCCAGCCGAAAGGGGACTGGGACAAACCTACCCCAGACTATGGTACAGACCTCCCTTCCACGGTCAACCTCTGTTCCTAACCATCAATCAGTTCCCCACTGTCATTCTTTTATATGCAAGGACAGACTCTCTTCATTGGGCAACAACCCCACAGATACTGACACTCTCCATTTTTATAGCAGTCATGGAATACCATGCAGGATGCCAAGCTGATTTGTGTGCTCCTTTGCTGAGGGGGCATTGTCCCAGTTATAAGCACCACCCCCCAACCCATACACAAACACAAGCTAACTCAGCTTGACTACAGCTACTTCAGGGGTTCAGATACTCATTCTCTGCCTCACAAACACTTATGACAGGTGTGAGCTTTAAAGGACTGAGAGATGGTGTCTACACTTAATACAATGAACCTGGCAGTCACGCATCTCATCTCATATTTAACTTTAAAAATGCTGTACAATAATTTATTGTAGTGCACGGATTTATCTACAAGACTAGGGAAAGCGGTATTCTTGTAGGATCCAACTTCCATTGAATGAAGGAAGAGAACATGACAGTATTTTGTGTTTAATTGCAACAAAATAAGCCAGTGAAGTATTCCTAAAGTGTGGTAGCCAATGTGATGTATCAAGTGAGGGAGTCAACTTGCTCAAAGCCTGCTCTCAAACCAATACTGTGCATCATAAGAACATAATTTACAAATAAACAGGAGGAGGAATAGGCATTTACTCTTTCTGGTCACCTCCACCTTTCAATAAGGGCACAATCTCTGCACAACCCAATTCCCTGCTGGCCATCCCCGTAACCAATCAATTGTTCTGGTGCAGAAGGAGACCATTCGGCCCATTGTATCTGCCCCAGATCCCTGAGTACTTTAACTTAAGCACCAATTTCCTGCCTTTTCCCTGCAGTCCTGCACATTGTTCCTATTTAAATGATAAACTAATGCTCTCACGAGTGTCTTGATTGAATCTGCCTGCACCACACTTCCGAGCAGTGCATTCCAGGCCCTAACTTCTCTCTGTGTGAAGAAGTGATTTTTTTTTAAATTGCATTTCCTTCTTTGAAAAACTCTGTTGTCTCTGGTTCTCACTGAACACAAAAAAAAACAAAAGAACTGTGGATGCTGCAAATCAGAAACAAAAACTAATCGCTGGAAAAACAGCATTTGTGGAGAGAAAGCAGAGTTAACATTATGGATCCAGTGACTGTCTGGTTCTCAATCCTTTTATTTTTTCTCCCCATCTGTCCTATCCAGCCTACTTGGAATTTTGCAGACTTCCAACATCCCTGATCTTTCTTCATAACTTTTCTAAAATTCATTCACGGGATGAGGACGTCGCTGGCTAGGCAGCATTTATTGCCCATCGCTAATTGTCCAGAGGGCAGTTAAGAGTCAACCGCATTGTTGTAGGTCTGGAGTCACATGGAGGCCAGACCAGGTAAGGATGGCAGTTTCCTTCCCTAAAGGACATTAGTGAACCAGATGGGTTTTTCCAACAATCAACAATGGATTCACGGTCATCATTAGACACTTAATTCCAGATATTTATGGAATTCAAATTCCACCATCTGCCGTGTTGGGATTTGAGTACAGGTCCCCAGAACATTATCTGGGTCTCTGGATTAATAGTCCAGTGATAATACCACTCGGCCACTGCCTCCCCTTTTTCAGGTTGAAGTGTCTAATCACTGAAACTATTTATGTCAACCTCTTCAGCAATCTCTCCAATGTGTTCACATCTTCCCCCGAAGCATGGCACCCAGAACTGTATACAGTGAGGTCTCACCAGTGTCCTCTACAATTTCAGCATCGTTTCTCATGACTGATCAAAATCTGTCATGTGCAGCTTTGAATATAGCCAATGGCCCAGCCTCCACTGCTTTCTGGGATGGACAATTTCCAAGATTAGCAACTCTGTGACAGAACACATTCCTCTCCATCTTAAATGAAAATGTGTTCCCTCGTTCTAGATTCTCTCACATCCTCTTCCCGTCCACCCTGTCCGAATCTTATGTATTTCAAGAAAATCACTTCTCAGTCTTCTAAACTCCAATGAGTGTCAGACCAATCCTCTCAACCTTTCCTGAGAAAACAACCCTTGAATCCTAACCACATTGCCATTTCCCTTTAGCGTTGATTGGAGATAGAGCAACAGTCCAGACAGCAAAGTGCTGCTCTTCTTTGTAATAGTGCTGTGGGGATTTTGTCCACCTGAAAAGGCAGACAGTGTTCAGCAACTCGATTGTTCTGTGTTTGATTATGTGTGTCTGGTGACTGATCTATGCTGGCTGTGCTTGACTGGTCAGTCCTGGGTGAGGGCTCAGAGCAAAGGAAACAGGCACCACAGGGTTTTAGAAGCTTGAGCTGTGTACATGAATGCAGGCACCTATTGATTGCAGAGATATTTTGAGACTGGTAAATGAAATAAAAAGAAAGAATCTTTGAAATTCTGCATTGCCCTAAGATCTAAAACTTGTGCAAGAATCTGAGTTTAGACACCACTGCCCCCTCCCTCAGTGCTCAGATGTGAGATTGCTACCAAACTGAGCCACGTCCAAAGCAACAGATTTCTTAATGACGAACTGATAACCACTTGTTGTACTCAGGGTCCTCTGACTCTGCGGTATCCTGGAGATTTCCTCCTACTATTTTTCATTTACACCATGCTTTCATTTACATTTCTTGCAAACACTCCGGAAATTGCTGCTGAAATCTCACAACAGATGATAGGAAGCTGCCTGTCTGTCTTATTATTAACAATTTAATGAACGACCTGTTACTTCAAAAGCAAAATTCCTTTGGAAACCCATCACATTTTCTGCAATAAGGATTTTCTGAGAGGAAAAGGGAAATGCTCATCTCCCTTGGCTTATTTGTGAGGTTTAAAGGAAAGTTTCAGAAAGGGGTTTAGTTGATTGTCAGAGTCCAGTTTGTCAAGGGTTATTCAGGAGTTCCCAGGAATAGCGTTAATCTCACTCCCAGTAAACTGGTGGGAATTTTTAAAAAAGGCACATTTAATCAGTCTGTGTTTTATTTTTATTTTCCTTTGAACACTTTGATTTATTAATGATGAAAAATGTTGACGCAACAGAAAGGCAGTTTGAATGTTGGGACAAAAACCTCCATTTGTAAGTTATTGTTGGCAAACGCAAGATGTTCATCTTCCTGTGCTGGCACTTTGCACGCAATCTGGAGCAACAACATCCAGTCCTCAAACGCGGCACCTTACAACCTTTTGGATTTAATATTGAGTTCAACACCTTCAAACTTTGAACCCACTCACATTCTTTGCTCCCCCCAGACCATCCCAGTGACGTTGTCAGGTTTTTCCAGTCTGGCAGTTAGACACGCCATTGCTCTGCCATTCTCACATTCCGATCACTTAATCTCCCCCACAGCACTCCACCCTTCCCACCGCCCACACACCCCTGTGCACTATTGCATAAATTCTGCCCCCTCCACACCTAACGCCAGCTCTGATGAAGAGTCATCTAGATTCGAAACATTAGCTTGCTCTCTCTCTCTCCATGCATGCTGCCTGACCCGCTGTGATCTCCAGCATTTGTTGTTTTCAGCAAGGAACAGATGTAGGCCGCTCGGCCCTTCGAGCCTCTACTACTGTTCAATAAGGTCACGACTGGTCTGATTTTAACCTCAACTCCACATTACTGCATATCCCTGGCAATCTTCCGTTCCCTCCTGTCGATCCAGCTCCAGTTGAGAAGTAGCCAGTGGCTTTATCGTCTTTGTTGATTGTCTCCCCCACACCATTTCTCGTTTTCAGGCAAGACCCACTGAATCTGAAGATGCATCACAAAGGAGTTTGATCAATGGTGTTTGGGAAGCTCCAACTGACCTGCTACGACCCCTCGCTGTAGCTCCGATGGGAGCAGGCTGCAATTTAACTAGCTTGTTCCTCACTTTGGCTGCTATTACTTGTAATTATGAATCATTATCTCTTGTCTTTTCTCTTCCGTCTCACCAGCCACAATCCGTGGAGTGACTTACATGAATAGAATTCTGATTTTGAAGAGAGCAAGCGAACGTCTGTGTGAGAGATAAAGAGGGACACTCAAACGGTGTAATTCTGAACATAACACCATCGTATTGTTAATGCATCCTTTTATCGCACTCTTTTATTACGGTGAACTCAGCTCCAAAATTATAGTAATGAGCTTGGCAGATATTGACAACTGACACCCAACCCTCTCCAGCTCCCCCTCCCAAAGAGAATGCCTCTTGGCATCTTGCAAAGACTTGATTACATCTGTGTGGCAAGATTGAGATTATAATTTGCTGTGCATTTCCAAGAATCGGCTTTCGTTGTAGATAATGAAAATTATAGACACCGAGAGGTCACTGTTTATGAATATAACTCTTTGAGGGAATGTGCACACAGAACATTTATTAACCAGCACCCCTGGTCAGTTTTAAAAATTGTACCTCATTGCGTACTAAACATCATTCCTGTTCACTTAGATTCCAGCATTCCTGGTTCTGCCGATTTCTTCCCCATTGCTGCTACATGACTGAATACAGAGACAGTTTGGAAGCTGAATTCAGTGAGCACCGCTCAAGAAGTCAGACAGAAGTTGTGTTTACGTACTGCCTTTTCTCCAATGACATCCCAAGTCCCTTGATAGCCAATGAGGTATGAATGTCGAAATGCAGACACGGCTGTAATGCAGCAGTCACTTTCCGCACTGCTGCTTCCCACAGACAGCAACAAGGTGGATGACAGAGTAATGTATTTCGTTCAAGGGATGGTCAGTGTATCACGGCCAATGTTGATACTCCTTCAAGGCAGCTCCACAGGATATTTGACGAGCAGCTGAAAGGGCAGCAGGGGCCAACTTCATCTGAAAGGTGACACCTCCAACAGTGCAGCGCTGTCAGTGTCAACACTGAACAGTCTGACTGGATTAAATCTTTGAAACGACGAGGGCTCGAAAGGACAACTGGCTGATTCTTTTTTCTATTTGTTCTCAGGGACGTAAGCATCACTGGCTAGGCGAGCATTTATTGCCCATCCCTAATTGCCTTGGAGAATGTGGTGTTGAGATACCTACCTGCAGTCCTTGGAGCTGTAGACAAAGTGCCATTCAGGCACAGTAGTACTGAGTCATAGATGGAAACTGGTGGGTACTGGGTTCAAAGTACACAGCATAAGCCCCAATCCAGCTGAGTACTGCAGCAGCACAATGGTGAGGCTCTACACACAGTGTTCAGACAGTTGTTGACCTAGCTGATCTCAATTGTACCAAGATAACCTCAATGCCTGAGGGCTAAGAAGGGAGAAAGTTCAGCCTGTGTTCCATCAACATTGTGTAGCATCTCATAGAGTCATACAGCATGGAAACTAACCCTTCGTTCCAACTCATCCACACCAACCAGACATGCCAATCTGACTGAGATAACACAGTGTGGAGCTGGAGGAACACAGCAGGCCAGGCAGCATCAGAGGATCAGAAAAGTTGACATTTCAGGTCGGGACCCTTCATCAGAAATGGGGGACGGCGAAGGGAGCACTGAAATAAATAGAGAGAGGAGGGGTGGGGCTGGGGAAGTAGGTGGGATGGTGATAGGACTGAAACATCAACTTTCCTGCTCCTCTGATGCTGCCTGGCCTGCTGTGTTCCTCCAGCTCCACACTGTGTTATCTCTGACTCCAGCATCGGCAGCTCTTACTACCCCCAATCTGACCTGGTCCCATTTGCCAGCATTTAGCCCATATCCCTTGAAACCCTTCCTATTCGTACCCACCCAGATGCCTTTTAAATGTTGTAATTGTACCTACCTCTACCACCTCCTCTGGCAGCTCGTTCCAAACATGCACCATTTTAAATCTTTCCCCTCTCACCTTAAACCTATGGTTGGTAGTTTTTGTCTCCCCTAACCTGGGGAAAAGACCTTGGCTATTCACCCTATTCGTGCCCCTCAAGATTTTATAAACCTCTACAGGGTCACCCCTCAGCCTCTGACACTCCAGGGGAAAATAATCCCTGCCTATTCAGCATCTCCCTATAACTTAAACCCTCCAACCCTGACAATATCCTTGTCAATTGTTTCTGGACCCTCTCAGGTTTAACAATATTCTTCCGAAAGAAGGGTGACCAGAATTATACGCAGTATACCAAAAGTGGCCTGACCAGGGTTGCACTGGAGCAGAATTGGAAGTGATGATGATTACCTCCAGGTGATCTGTTGAAGCTGCCTAGATACACAGTTGAATTGATTGGTGCAGGAGAAACTGAATCACAGTCAGTACACCCTGGGGCTCCTTAAAAATGGTCTGGAATCTCATGTGAGAAATTTTGTTTCAAAAAGTGCATTCTTTCATGGAGACCTCAATGCGAAGGCCAGCAATTATTGCCCATTCCCAATTGCCCTTTCACTGGATGGTTTCTTTCTGGGCAGCAAGGTGGCTCAGTGGTTAGCACTGCTGCCTCACGGTGCCAGTGGCCTGGGTTCAATTCCAGCCTCGGGCGACTGTCTGTGTGGATTTTGCACATTCTCCCTTGTCTGCATGGATTTCCTTCAGCTGCTCCGGTTTCTTCCCACAGTCCAAAGATGTGCAGGTTAAGTGGATTGGACATGTTAAATTGCCCCGTAGTGCCCAGGGATATGTAGGCTAGGTGGATTAGCCATGGGAAATGAAGGGTCACAGGGGTGGGGGAAGGGTTCTGAGGTGGGATGCTCGTTGCAGGGCTGGTGTAGACTCGATAGGCCGAATGGCCTGCTTCTACACCGTAGGGAGTCTGTGATTTCAGAGGGCAGTTAAGAGTCAACTGCATTGCCTGGAGTTACACATAGGTCAGGTTCAGTAATGATGGCAGACATCCTTCCCAAAGGGACATTAGTTAACTAGATGGGGTTTTACTGCAGTTGACTTTTACTGCAAGTAGTTTCATGATCAGAGCGCCAATTTATTTATTAAATTTAAATTCCATCAGTTGTCTGAGTGGGATTTGAAAGCACACCCTTGGAATATTAAGCTTGGACCTTTGGAATGTGAGTCCCATGAGATCACCACCATGCTTTTGTCTCACCTCTGAGTACTTCCCTCTGGTAGAAAATCATATAAGGGGAAAATACAACCTATAGATCGGAAAATAAAGGATAAACAGGCAAAATACAGGTTACTTTTCTAGTTTTATGGATGAAATAATTGCACAGAGGCCGGTATCCTGTCACTAAGTCACCCTTTACTTACACGAGCACAGTACGTAGAGTTTGACCAGCTAGTTCAGAGTCAGTCCTCAGCGTAAGGAGACTATCTGACACTCCTATTTATATCTGTCAGCCTTGGCTCCTTGATTGGACCCGGTTAACAGCCCCAGTCAGGGAACTCATATTCTATGAGATCCACCCAGCCAACCTCATTCAAGTCACTACAGTGGAAATTGCTGGAGCACCTCAGTAGCGATGTTCGCAGCCAGTTGTCATGTTCAGTTGTTCTGTGTTTAATTAGTAAGTCAGATAAATGATCTATGCTCTCTCTGTATGATTGGTGAAACCTGGGTTTTGACTCAGAGATAAACAACAAAATAAACCATTAGAAGCTGAGCTGGATAGTTAGAGCAGACCTTTTCTAAATCTTTCCAAGAAGTATTGTGTATTTAAATACCAGGATGATGATTGCATTACTTAAATCAAATGTGTACAATATACGACCCTATTACATGCAGGCATACATATACAGCTGTGTATGCAATATGTAATGGCTTCATTTAGTGCATTCACATGATATCTGTTGCACCACTTGAATGGAAATGATATCAATGTGTCTTTTACAAATGGAGCAAACCATTCCAGTCCTCTTGGTTTCTGTTGTGCTGTCTTTCCCTAATCCTGCATAAGTTTCTGCTTCAGGAGCGTAAAAGGGAAAGTCTATTCAGTTTTCCTTTAAATGACATAATGGTCTGTATCTTGGCTATTTCCTTTGGCTAACCGTTCCACACTCCAATGATTCCCTTCATAAAGAAATTTCTCTTTTTTTTTCACTGTCTCTTAGCGACAATTTTAAATCGATGACCTCTTTCCACTGACTCCCGAGCCATGCAAAATGATCTCCGCTATTCAAAATCCTTGATAATTTGAAAATGTTTATTTGGCCTACCCTGAAACGCCTCTGCCCCGAAGGAAATAGTCTGGGTATCTCCGACTCCTCCTATTTGAAAAAAAAAGAAATGCAGGTTAATTCTTGCAATTAGATTGAGGGCAGAGATGAGTGTCATGCAAATGTCTTAAGCTTTCACTTGTCTCTATTGCCAACAGGAATTTCTACCCTTATGTTACATTGCCTTTCGTTTGTGGAAAACTGGAATTGGAACTGATGTGACATTATTTCAGAGGAATGCCCTAAATTTTCACAAGAATGAAACTGAAGGAATGAAAAAAAACCATCAGAAGCCATCTGCACATCTCACTCGCCATGTTACATCATGTACAAATAACATTTCAGTCAGTAAGAAAATAATCTTTATCAATGAAGAGGGAATTTGCTTACACACATAGGAATGTTTTATTTTGCTCTGCAAAGTTTGAAATGCAATTCTCAGGACAGGAGATGACTACACCAGGCTGTAAGCCAGTAGGTTATTTCTGCCATCCACGGTTATCATTTAAACATTTCCAAAGTCAAGTTCAAGAAGAAAAGAAACAGGAGCAGGAGTAGGCCATTCAGCCCCTTGAGGCCATCAATACAATCATGGCTGATCTTGGTTTCAACTTTACTTCTGAAGTAAAGCTACACTGGACTCAAAATGTTAAATCTATTTTTCTTTCAACAGATGCTTCCAGACCCGCTGAATTTCTCCAGCACTTCTTGCTTTTAGTTTCATTCAGATTTCCAGCATTTGCAGTATTTTGCTTTCATTCAACCCCTCTTCCCCTGTTTGCTCCTCAATCAACGGCTAAATGGAAACAAGAGGTTGAAGTTTTTTGTCCTGTGCTCGTCAGCACTAGGATGCTAGAAGTGGACTTGAAAAGTAATTATTATCCCTTAATTTCCTGAGGCACTAAATATTAGTCTATCCCAGCTTTAAATCCTCCAAGCCCTGGGCTAGAGAATTCCAGAAGTTCACAGTTCTTTGAGTGAAGGCATTTTTCTTCATCTCAGTCCTAAATGATGGGTCGCTTATCCTAAGATTGTGTCTCCACGGTTTAGATTCCAAGACCAGCAGAAACAATCTCTGTCAAACCTCTTCAGAATCTTGCATGTTTCAATAAGATCACCTCTCATTCTTTTGAACTCTAGAGAATTTACCCAACCTCTTGTTGCAGGACAATCCTTTTGTCCCAGGGACCAAGTTAGTAAATCTTTGCTGTACCACCTCCTTCACAAGTATATCCTTCTTTAAGTGGGGAGACCAAACCTACATGCAATATTCCAGATCACCAATACTCTGCACAATTGTTGCAAGGCTTCTTTATTCCATGTACCAATCCCTTTGTATAGCTTGGCTAAGGTGAAAATTGGAGCCTCTCCTGCCCTGTTTTGAGACCTTAACCTGGAGTTGAGGAGAAAGGCAGTGTGATGTGTTTCACCTCTTACATCAACTACTGATGTGAGGTTTCTGAGTGAAGTTGAATTAGCAGTAACTAAACAGCTGTTCCATGTTAGTGATTAGCAATCATTTTGATCTGGTTTGAGGTGGTTCACAGCCACTGCTGGTCAACAGCTAAACTGTAGGAAGTCTCCTGTCTAATACAGGGGGCCAAATGTGAACCAGTGTTAGATCTGAGAACCAAATCACGTGTCCACATAGCCCGAAATGTACAACATTACCTTTGGTCGCCTATTCCTATGTGAAGTGGTACCAATTATTTCATAAATTGCAAAGAGAAATGCTTGAGTGGCGTTACAATTCTCCAACATCTGTGCAGTTCTTGCCATTAACATTGCAACATCACAGTCCCACTGCTTCGTAGAGTAAAGCTATGACCACAGTCATAAGAACACAAAACAGGAGGATGAACTAGCTTGAATAAAAGGAAGTTTACTACTACCATCCAAAAGTCTCACATTTTACAAGTTGCTTTTCCATTGAAAGTTTCCATCGTTGCACCAGGGTCTTGACAACCCATTTGTTTCCCATCCATTAATGACAACGATCTAGTGATCTAAACGAGTGTTGACTGTTCTGTTTAACAAACATCCCCGTGCCCAAGAGATAGTAAGAGCTGCCGATGCTGGATAACACTGAGATAACACAGTGTGGAGCTGGAGGAACACAGCAGGCCGGGCAGCAGCAGAGGAAACAGGAAAGTTGATGTTTCGGTCCTATCACCATCCCACCTACCTTCCCCAGCCCCACCCCTCCTCCCTATTTATTTCAGAGCTCCCTTCGCCCTCCCCCATTTCTGAAGAAGGGTCCCAACCCGAAACGTCAGCTTTCCTGCTCCTCTGATGCTGCCCGGCCTGCTGTGTTCCTCCGGCTCCACACCATGTTATCCCCATGTCCTAATTCTCAGACTTAATGATGAGGGGGTGGTATCAGGTTCAACTCTGGCACTTGGGAGGGAGGCTTTCCCTGTAGCAAGGTTTCAACCACAGTTGCTTATTCCAGTTCGATCCTCTGGATTGATGAACATGGAGGATATACCCAATTCCTTCCAATCTGACCAGGGCTTGTGCAGATGGATTTTCAATTACATTCACATATACATTTTAGAAAAGGTGTCATGACAGCAAAGCCGTTTGTGGATTGTGGCCAGGAGCAGGGAATTCATCCAAGTGTCAGGATCCTAGTCACACTTTTAAAAACCAGAGATATCGCAACCATTGGAGCTTCTTATAGCTCAGGTCTGTTAGTTCATTGGGTGATTATTCAGAGTCATAGAGGTCGACAGTATATCCCTCCATAACTATCCCATCCATGTACCTGTCTAAATGCTTCTTAAATGTATTCACCTGCACCACTACCTCTGGCAGCCCATTCCAGACACTCACCCACCCTCTGTGTGAAACAAATGATCCTCTAGACTCTTTTGCATCTCTTCCCTCTCACCTTAAACCTATGCCCTCTAGTTTTAGACTCCCTTACTCTGGGGAAAAGCTATTGGCTAGCTACCTTTTCTATGCCTCATGGTTTAATAGACCTCTATAAGGTCACCCTTCAGTCTCCTACACTCCGGGGGGAATAAAGTCCCAACCCATCCAACCTCTCCTTATAATTCAAATGAGAAAATAAGCAATGCAACATGAAGTTTCAAAATAGTAGCTCAAGCAGGACGAAGTGAAATGGAAGACTGAAGGATGAGTTGGGCTAACAAGCATGGGGCTGGATGAACACAGCAGGTCAAGCAG
>JAHRHZ010000283.1:73801777-73813890 GCA_024137785.1 Ginglymostoma cirratum
CCTGCTGTGTTCATCCAGCCCCATGCTTGCTATCTTGGATTCTCCAGCATCTGCAGTACCTTTTATCTCTGATGATTTGGGCTGAAGTTCAATGTGCAAATGTTTGTCAAAGAATGTGAATTTGTAGTTTAGTTGTTATTATTTGATCATGGGATTTGGGCATTGTTGGCCAGGCCAAGCATTTATTTCATAGGAACGTAGGAATTACGTAATTCAGCCCTTTGAGCCACTCTACCATTCAACATGATTATAGCTGATACCTGGTCTCCTGCCTGTTCCCCATAGCCCCTTTTCCCATTTTCATTAGAAACATATCTATTTCTTTCATGAATCTGTTGATCGATTTTGCCTCCACCACACACTGGGGCAGCGAGTTCCACAGATTCACAGCCCTCTGAGAGAAGTAATTCCTTCTCATCTCAGTTTTGAACCTACTTCCTCTCACCCGATATCTATTTCGCCTTGTTCAAGACTGTCCCACAACGGGTAACATCTGTTCACCGGGTACCTCATCAATCCCCTTTAGCATTTTATGTACCTTAATCAGATCTTCCCCCCACCTCATTCTTTTGAACTCCAGCGAGCACAAGCCCAAGCTTTTTCCCATTCCTAATTGCCTAGAATTCAAGTAAGTAGATATAGCTAGAAAGAGATAGAAAGAGATGAGGGGATTATAGGGGAAGGTTGGATTAGGGCATTGAGCTCGATGATCAGCCATGATCATATTGAATGGCAGAGCAGGCTCGAAGGGTCAAATGGCCCACTCCTATCTTCATTTAGTTAAGTGTCTACTGGAGTAATGTGGGCCAAACCAGGTAAGGATGGCTGATTTCCCTTATCTGCAGGGCATTTGTGAACCTGATGAGCCATTTTGACAATCGATCATGATTCGATTGTTCACCATTCAAGCAGCTTTTAATTCTAGATTTTATTATACGCAAATTTCCACATCTGCCATGTTACAATTCGAGCTAGAACATTAGCCTGGGGTTCTGGATTACTTAGTTCAGTGACATTATCACTACAGCATTGCCTCTCAATTTAAATGAGAATAAAGCAAAAACATTTATTCATAATAGTTCCTTTGTTCTCACATTTGATTTGATAACTCTGTTAAGAAATGCTACGATCTGAGTAACAATAGAAAATATGAACTAAATGCTATTATGCCAGCCCAGTTAACTGTGCAGCATAGCAATGTGGTCATTGACTTTTCCCGGGATAACTTGCAACCACTGATAGTATAGAGAGAGACACTGGGTACAAGGTTGTGGAGGTATTTTCAGTTCACTTAAGCACACTTCCAGTTCAATGGAGGAGAAATATAGGGAAGCAAATTGCTACAGAGCCTTTGGCAACAAGATGAGCAAATTCAATTCTGAATTGACAAGGCTTCTCATCCACAGTTATAATGGAATTCCATTGAATGCACAGCAGTGAAACAGGCCATTCAGTCAACAGGTAGATGCCAGGCTTTATGCTGCACACATGCCTCCTCCCAATCTCACCCAGTCAGAATCAAAGAATCCTTGCAGTGGCATTCAGCCCATCGAGTTTGCACCAACCAACTGAAGAGCAGCCCTCTCAGACCCAGCCCCCTACCCTGTCCCTCCATCTACCATGGCTAATCCACCTAGCAGCACATCCCTAGACACTCTGTAACAATTTAGCATGGCTAATTCACCTAAGCTGCACATTTTTGGACTGTAGGAGGAAACCACAGCATGCAGGGGTAACCCACACAGACATGGGGTGAATGCGTAAACTCCATATGGATGGTTGCCCAAGGCTAGAATTCAACCCAGGTCCCTGGAGCTCTGAGGTAGTGGTGCTAACCACCGAGCCAACATGCTGCCCAATCAACATATCCTTCAGTTCCTTACCTCCTCATTCAACTTCACCTTAGACGCGTCAAGATGATCCATGGCTCCTTGTGGAAGCATTTTTCACTTACCGGTGTCTCTTGAAGGCCCTGTTGGATTTATTGGTAACTAACTTATATTGTTGACTGGGGCTCTTATCTCTAATATTGTTGACTTCTGGTTTTGACTTCCCTACAGGAGGGTTTACTCAGAACATCAAGCCCAGCAAACCCTGTTGTAATCTGAATGAGATAGCAAGAACTGCAGTTGCTGCAGTCAGAGATAACACAGTGTGGAGCTGGAGGAACACAGCAGGCCAGGCAACATTTCTGAAGAAGGGTCCTGACCTGAAACGTCGACTTTCCTGGTCCTCTGATGCTGCCTGGCCTGCTGTGTTCCTCCGGCTGCACACTCTGTTATCTGTAATCTGAATGACCTCTGTTAGGTCACCCCTTCTACCTTCCCTTTTCAAGGGCAAAGGGTCCCAGTCTGTTTATTCTTTCTCAGTTCTGGTGTCATGCTTTTGAATCATTTTTTGCAAATTTTGTGTGCTTCTGTATCGTTGTGGTAAAATAGAGACCAGAACTTCCAGACTCAAAACTGTTTCTCTCTTCAAGGTGCTGCCAGCTCTACTGAACTTCTCCAGCGATTCTCCCGTGTTTGTTTGAGGCGTTACATAAGTTTAGCATCATTTCCCTGCTTTTTGGTTTTAATATCCTCCTGAAATCTAACCTGGAAATATACAGCAGTTAAAAAAATTCATTAAAAATAACAGTTACACTCTGTTACATTTTGTCAGGAAGTGGTGACGGCTGGTACAATTACAACATTTAAAAGGCATCTGGATGAGTATAGGATTTGGAAGGGTTCAGAGGGATATGGGCCAAATGCTGGCAAATGGGACTGGATTTATTTAGAATATGTAGTCAGCGTGGACAGGTTGGATCAAAGGGTCTGTTTCCGTGCTGTACAGCTCTATGACTTTATCACACACAAGTCACTCACACGTGGTGTTTTAACAATTCAATGGGTTTCTTTCCTGTGTCTGGCTCTGTTGTCAGATTTCCAAGTGTTGGAAACTGTTTTCTGCATTTCTGTAGCACTCTCCAACGTTAGTAACTGGGGGTTCACTGACCCATCATCATGCTTCCAACAGAAGCTACATCAGGCCACACCGAATAAACATCAACATTTCCATTGTGGGTGTGTTGCTACTAGTGTTTTGGAATTCATTGTAAAATTTGCTGAAACAAACACAGAAAGTGCTGGAGAAATACTTCTGGGGTGGCACAGTGGCTCAGCGGTTAGCACTGCTGCCTCACAGTGCCAGGGACCCGGGTTTGATTCCATCCTTGGGTGACTTTCTGTGTGGAGTTTGCACATCCTCCCGCAGTCCAAAAATGTGCAGGCTAGGTGTATTGGCCATGGGAGATTGCCCCATAGTGTTCAGGGTTATAGGAGGAGTGGGTCTGGGTGGGATGTCTGAGGGTCAGTGTGGACTTGTTGGGCAGAAGGGCCTGTTTCCACACTGTCGGGATTCTATGAAATATAAAAACTCAATAAGTCTGGCAGCGTCTGTGGCAAGAGAAACAGAGTGAATGTTTCAAGGCCTGTATGACTCTTCTTCAGAACATTTGCTGTACCTCACCTGTGTTTTGCAGTTGGTCACGGTGCAGCGGTAGTGCACTTGTCTCTCAGAATGAAGGATTGTGGGGTCATGACCCACTCCATGTCTGCTGCAGTCTCAGAGATCAAGGGTCATGTCTGCACCCCTAGGGGAATAATAAACATCCGAAACCACTGATTAAGACCATATGAAATACAGTAGGAATGGGATTCGGCCACTCGGCCCCTCAAACCTGCTGTGTCATTCAACAGGATTGTGGCTGTTCCAATATTCCTCACAGCTGCTTGCCTGCATTTTCACTGTAACCCTTGAATCCCCAGCTGATCAAGAATCTATCTATCTGCGCCTTAAAAATACACAAAGACTGTTACCCCACAACTCTCTGTGTCAAGGAGCTCCAAAAACTCTCTACCCTCTGTGAGAAGAAATTCCTCCTCATCTCAATCTTAAATTGGCAACCCTTTCTTCTGAAACTTTTCCATCTGGTCCTAGATTCTTCCATGAGGGGAAACATCCTCTCAGCACTTACGCTGACAAGCCTCTTAAGAATCCTCTATGCTTCAATAAGGTCACCTCTCATTCTTCGAAACTCCAATGAGCCCCAATATGTTTAATCTTTGCTCAACAGACAACCCCATCATACCAGATATCATCCTAATGAAACTTTCCTGAACTGCCTCCAATGAAATAATATCTTATTGAAGAAAAGTGGGGCATTTCTGACTGCTGTTTACCCCGCATTTTTCAATGATGTGTCCACAGTTCACAATTGCCCAATTCCTTCTCTTAGTTTCCATTCAGCATTGCTTATAGTCTGACGATTTAAAAAAAAATTCTTTGCTCACCCATCAATAAAAGATGCTCCCTTTTTCACGCTCCACTGTGTTCACCACCAAGAGGGATGATTTCCATTGTGTTTCAGTCCCTCAGGGATCAAAGATGACTCCTGTGTAATGGATTCTGAGATGCCTGATGAGTGATCCATAGACTTTTTTCTAAATTCATTCATGGGCTACAGGTGTTTGTGACTGGGTCAGCATTTATTGCCTATCCTTAATATGAGTCACATGTAGACCAGCGCAGGTAAAGTCATCAAGCTCCTTTTACAGAGGACATTAGTGAGCCAGAGGGTGTTCATGACAGTCAACGAGTGGTCATCATTACATTTTTAATTCAGAGTTTTTATTTAGTTGAAATTCCAATTCTACCATCTGCTATGATGGGATTTGAACCCAGCTCCCTAGAGCATTACCTGGGTTTCTGGTTTTACTAGTTGAGTAACGAGACCACTGGGCCATCACATCCCTTCTCCACATGAGGGCCAGATGGTGCTTGAAGGGCTGGGGAGATGAATTGTTTGTCCAATGCCTTGACTTCAGTTCTGCAAATCCCTGACAAAGTCTCTCGATGTGTTTGGTACCTTCCCGAATTGACGGTCTCCATTTTCGGTTGCTGACAAGTCAGGAACTAACATCTGTCACTGACCTTTTCCGGGATGCATAGAGTACATCGCTTTGGCAATCTCATTGCTCTCCTGGGAGTCTCCTGCCTTGGTTTCTGGATCTGCTTAACATAACTAAATTTGAGTGATTATTGCTATGTTCACAGTTTCTTTGATGCACACAGAGACCAGAGGGACCAGAGAACAGCCTACTGTAGTCACCGTGTCCCTAACACGGACTTCCTGTTAGTAGTTACAGTGTCACTAACACTTACACAGTATTTTACTGCATTCATTACAACATTGCTAGTACAAAGAGAATCTTCCGAATGTAATTACTGTGTCACTAACACACCCAGGTTTCCTACTGTATTTACAATGGCACACAGGGAGACCAGAGGAAGTATTTTATCTCTACTTACAGTGTCCCCAAAGCAAAAAATGCAGAGAAAATACTCTTGCGTTATAATTTTGAGCATAATTTTCAACTGAGCAAAGATGCAATATGGCAAAAATGAATTCAGTGACTAGGAGTCACTGTTAACCTGAATAATAATCAACAAATGGGGTCACCCGTATATGCTCCTTGTCTTGTTACCATAGCGTCTTGCTGAATTGTCAGTGAATGATGTCACTGCAAATGAGCTCCATGTCCTTGATGAACACCGAAGAACACAAGCAGTTTCTGTTATCACTGCTGCAGGTTTCAGGATGTTCTGTGACCCAGTGTAAACGACCGTCTCCTGGTAATTCAAAATCATTTTCACTGGCTGCAAGTATCTGAATTATGCAATAATTAAGCTCAGCAGTGTAAACAACCCAGTAATGTGAGAACGCAGAGATCTAAGGATGTGGAGATATTTAGAAGTTTCAAACTCTGTGATTTTGAATTATGGATAGTGCATTTACTGGAAGTACACCACATCTGCAACTAAAGGCAGATTACTTTTTTGGTAAACCTGTGATGCCAATGTGGTTAATCTCTCCTGTGAGGATCACAATGTTTCAAGGATGTGTAACGTACTAAAAGTTGGTTCCATCTTGACAGATGCTGTCAACACATAAACAGGCCCATACAAAATAAGGTAAAGGACATAAATCTGAAAATATCTATTGGAAACAAGAACACATGCGCCAACGGATTTAATGACATTTATCTTCAGATTTTGAGGAATTGCTGTTCGAATTTGAACATCTACAGAGATTCCTTTCACTCAATTATACAATAGCCGGGACCTTGTCATTCTCCACGCCCATTTTCTGAACATTTGTTTATGGTTTGCACTCTGTAACTTCCTTCCAAATGTCCACTATTATGTATCTAGAGACATGCTGAACCCTTCAATTAGACTGTGCCGTGTAACTTATTCCAGCAGTCCACTATTCTGAGTAAATGAGGGCAGCCTGTGGAAATTCTCTGCTGGTTGGAGTCATACCTAGCACAAAGGAAGATGGCAATGGTTGCTGAATGCCAGTGATCTCAGTCCATTGCAGGAAGTGTTCAGGGTAGGCTCTGCTCCCCAACCGTCTTCAGTTGGTTCATCAAGGATTTTCCCTTTATCAGAAGATCAGGATTAGAGTTTTTGCTAATGATCGCCCAATATTCAGCACAATTCACATCACCTGAGACACTGAAGCAGCCCTATGCAGCAAGACCTTGGCAACAATCAGGTTTGGGCTGATAAGTGACAAGTTGTGTTCCTACGTGCCAGACAATCGCAAATAAGAAGGAATCTAACCAATGTTGCTTGACATTCAGTAGTATTCTCATCATCATATTCCCTCAGGTTAAGGTTAAAGTTTTACAATCTCTGAGACATCATGTTCTTGCAATGAGTCACTCTGAATCTCTCCGTTAGATTGCAATCTTGTAACATCTCCTGGACATTTATTATCCTTCAGGTAAATGATCTAACCTCTCAATTAAACAGTTTTGGTCTTATAGCTACCATTGTTCTTTATTCAAAAGTGGCCTGTTTGCTGATTGGTATCGCAAAGTAGTTTTAGCGCTGGAATGCTGCGGCCTCATAAATCTGTTTCAATTATAACAACAGAGCAGTTAAAACATCAGTTTGTTTAATTCTTTTTCTTAATGAATCCTTCTAACCCACCGCTCAGCTCAAGGTCGAGAGAAAACACTGTATTAGTAGGGTCACTAATTTACAGTAAATAAAACGAATCAGCAGTGTCTGTTCACTCACACCACAGTTCAATTCTAAATGGAAATCAAGAGATCAGTGAATTTACAGCAAAAGGTGCAATGGGGTCATTCCCCATCATCCTGTGCAGAGCTCGTAATTGCATCCTGTTTACTCGCCGAGATCAAGATTGCAAGATCCTGCTGGTGCCAACTGTGCCAGTGTTTCTGATGTGTTAGCCCTGTTATTCCAAACCTGTATGTACAAGGATATTGAAAGCTGATTATAACTTGCAAAGGGGAGTAAAACAGTGGAAAGAGCAACAGGAGTCTCTCATGTTTAGATTTTAGTTCAGCTTCTTCACTGAATACATTATTCCTCCTGCAGCGACATTTTACAGCACCAAAGAAGCACAAGGATTTTCAGAGATGGAGAAAGCCTTCTGAGACCTGATGAGTTCCCCTTGAGTCGGATCAACCCAATCAATTTCTCCTTCGGTCAGTTCCTCCTCAAGATCTTTTGGCTCCAGACACTTCCCTCTAGAGGCATTTATTTGGGTGGAGGGACAAAGAATAGAGGGGAATGGAGGTGAAAGTATGCCAGAACTGGAAAGAGTTGGTGCATGTGGCATAGATTCTGATACTTGATATAGAGTCTACCAGAACACCAGGGGTCTGAAGGGAGGACAACACTAAAAAAGAGACATGAAACAAACACAGAAAATGCTGGAAAAACTCAGCAGGTCTGTCAACATCTGTGGAGAGAGAGCGAGAGAGAGACAGAGTTAGTATTTCGTGATGATCCTTTAGAACCAAACTGAAAATTACACTGGGGTTCTGAGAAACCATCAGTGAAAGGGTACTTAGAAAATTATTGAAAGTAAAAGCTGTTGCGTCCCCAGATCCTGATGGACTTTGTGCTATGGTTTTATGAGAAGTGACTGCTGAGATAGAAATTTTCAAATTACCAAAATTCCCTAAATTTTGGAAAGACCCCATCAGATTAGAAAATAATGAATGTAACTTTCTATTCAGGAAAGAGGAAGAAGACTGGAAACAGGCCACTTTGCCAAACATCTGTCACAGGTAAAAGACCGGAATCTATTATTAAGGAGGTCATAGTGGGACAGTTGGAAATTTTTAATTCAACAAGGCAGAGTCGACATGGTTTTGTGAAAGGGAAACCATGTTTGACTCACTTTTTGGAAATGTTTGAGGAAACAACAAACAATGTAGATAAAGGAGATGCATGTGCTTAGATTCCTAGAAGACACTTGACAAAGTGTCACATCATTGGGTACCACACAAAATTAGAGCTTGCGTTGTTGAAGAAAATATAAAAGTGTGAATAGAGGGTTAATTGGCTGAAAGGAAATAAAGAGTGGTCATAGTTGGATAATTTTTGGGTTGTCAGGCTGTAACAAGTGATCCACAGGGGACATTGCTAAGGTATTAACTTCTTGTTTATTCATTTGTAGCATATGGGTATTGCTGACTGGGTAGAATTTATTGCCTGCCCTTAGTTGCCCTTGAGACGGTGGTGGTGAGCTGCTTTCTTGAACTGCTACATTAGGTAGGGAATTCCAGGATATTGACACAAATTTACAGTCTACATCGATGGTTTGAATGAATGAACCCAGATCTATGGTCGCTCAATTTGCTCACGACACAGATTAGTGAGGGAATTATGTGTGAAGAGAACATAGGGAATCTGCACGTGAACATAGCTGGATTCAGCGAGTGGGCAAAAATGTGGCAGGTGAATGTACGAAAATATGAACATATTCACTCTAGCAAGAAGTATAGACGAGAAAATATTATTTAAACGGGGAGAAATGTGGACTGTGATGTACAGAGGAATCTGGCTGTCTTGATTTGCAGCAAGTTGTATGCCAATTCAGCAAGTGATTAGGAAAACAAAAAAAAGGGGTGTCATTTATTGCAAGGAGAATAGAGTATTTAAATAGGAGAATTTCGTTACATTCATGCAGGACATTGGTGAAACCACATCTGGAGTACAGTTTTGGACATCTTATTTAAGAAAGGATACAATGGTATTGGAAACCATGCAGAGAAGATTTAGTTTATTGATCCTCGGATAAAGTGGTTTTCTTATAATTAAAAGATGGATACATTAGATCTGTATCCATAGGAGTTTCAAGGAATAAGGTTATATTATTGCAACATCTAAAATCCTGAGGGAATGTGACAGGATGGATGCTGAAAGCTTGTTTCGCTTTGTGCAAGAGACTAAAACTGGCAAACAGTTTAAAAGTAAGGGTCTCCCATTTAAGACAGATGTGATTTTTTTTAATCTCTCTCAGAGGTTTGTTAATCTGTGGAATTCTCTTCCCAGACAGCAATGGAGACCAGATGATTGAATAATCTTCACTTGTGGCACAGAGGGCTCCTGTGGCACGGTGGTAGTGTGCCTACCTCTGAGCTGGGTGACCCAGATTCAAGTCCCAGTTGCTGCAGAGGTATGTTAGTACCATTTCTGAGCAGGTTGATAGCAAATTACATTGAGGGTGGAACAATGCATCAGGACTGTCTTGAAAATAGTTACAGAGAAAAAGAAGAAAACTACTGTTTTCAGTATGTTTTGGGTAAATTGGCAAGGCAGGCAAAGGACCTAGGTATGGAAAAGAAAGCAAGGGCACCGTCAGATCATGCCATGATCTTATCAAATGAGCAAGCAGACTCGTGGGGCCGAGTGGTCTAATCCTGCTTCTAGTTTGAGCTTTGAGCTGTAAACACAGCATCTTGCAGATAGAAAATAAAGGTAATTGAACCATCAGCACAAAGCTGTTGCATTGATGGCAGCTGATGTGATAGGGACATTGTTACCTACAATTCACATTCGACTACCTGAGGAGCCACATGACAACAACACCGAATTCTCAATTACTTTGGAAGCAGTTTGTAATTAAACAAATAGGCACGCCATCACAAGCCCACAGCACGGTTCACATCAATAACACTTCTCGAAAGTCCAAAACTCAGATTTCAGTTTATCATTTGAGTGAGATCATAAGCATCATGTAGAGTAAAGAGAATCCATTCCTGTGCACTCGATGGAAAATCAAAATCTAGAGGGCTGCATGAATGCTTGGATGTTATACTGACGTAACCTATTTTTCCTAATCAATCTGGTCGGAGATGTTATTGCACACCTCTGGGGCAGGTGAGACTTGAACCCAGGGCTTTCGGCCCAGGGTAGGGACACTAACTCTGCAGCACAAGAGCTCCCCTTGTGTTATGACAACCTCTGAGTAGGTGGAGCAGCATCTTCTTTTACTCTGTAAGTTTTGTACCTAAGATAGCACCATTAAAAGGCAGCCATTGTAAAATCTATTCACTGTATTCCTGTACTTCTGTACTGGAGTAAAAATGACAAAAAAGCATATTCTATTCTATTCTATTCGATTGAACTCAGGCCTTCTAGCCCAGAGGTTGGGATACTATGACTGTGGCACAAGAGCATGATGGGATGAGGCTCAAGTGGAACATAAACACCAGCACAGGCTTGTGGGGCTGAATGGCCCACTGGTTCCTATGCTATGTAATTCCAAACATTGCAGACCTATTTATTCAGAAGAAAGAATATGGGATAAGGCGGGAGCAAAGTGACTATCTCGGTTTGTCATGGAAATAGTGCAGACTCAATAGGCAGAAAATAATTCAGTCGCAGGAAGAGGAAATTTGTCCCCTGTGTTTCTGTAGTCACAGTAAATACATCATGGGTTTGGTTTGTCTCACTTCTGATACTGGCTCTTGAATAGCTCTCCATCAACACTAATTTCATTTCCTTCCTTTTCTTAGTGTCCTTTCATTGGCCGCAAATTAATGTTTTTGTTATAATTCTGTGTGTTTGTGTGTGTGTGTGTGTGTGTGTGTGTATATAAGAATCGGTGTGTATAAGCGCATCTATATGTCTTTATGTGTCAATATGTATATGTCTGTAAGTGTGTGATTCTGCATCTATATATCTGTGTATGTGCCTGCCTACATAGAACATAGAACATAGAACATAGAACATAGAACATAGAACATAGAACATAGAACAGTACAGCACAGTACAGGCTCTTCGGCCCACGATGTTGTGCCGAGCTTTTACCCTAAACCTAAGGTCTATCTAACCTCCATCCCTACCTTATACTGTCATCCATATGCCTATCTAATAGCCACTTAAATGCCCCGAATGAGGCCGACTCCACTACCCTCTCCGGCAATGCATTCCACGCCCCGACCACTCTCTGAGTAAAGAACCTACCTCTGATGTCTCCCCTATATCTACCCCCACTCACTTTAAAACTATGCCCCCTCGTAATAGCTACCTCCACCCTAGGAAAAAGTCTCTGGCTGTCCACTCTATCTATACCTCTGATCATTTTGTACACTTGTGTCAAGTCACCTCCCATTCTTCGTCGTTCTAAAGAGAAAAGCCCTAGCTCTCTCAACCTTTCCTCGTAAGACCTTCCCTCCATTCCAGGCAACATCCTGGTAAATCTCCTCTGCACCTTTTCCAATGCTTCCACATTTTTCCTGTAATGAGGCGACCAGATCTGGACACAATATTCCAAACGTGGCCGAACCAGGCTTTTGTATAGCTGGACCATAACTTCACAGTTCTTGAACTCAATCCCTCTATTAATGAAAGCTAACACACCATATGCCTTCTTAACAACTCTATCCACCTGGGTGGCAGTTTTCAGGGAACTGTGGACATGAACCCCAAGATCCCTCTGCTCTTCCACACTGCCAAGTATCTTTCCGTTAACCCTGTATTCTGCTTTCAAGTTTGCCCTTCAAAAATGAATCACCTCACACTTTTCAGGGTTAAACTCCATCTACCACTTCTCAGCCCAGCTCTGCATCCTATCAATGTCCCTTTGTAACTTAGAACAGCCCTCCGCACTGTCCACAACACGACCCACCTTTGTATCATCCGCGAACTTACTAATCCACCCTTCCACTCCTTCATCCAAATCATTTACAAAAATCACAAATAGAAGAGGACCCAGAACAGATCCTTGTGGTACACCA
>JAHRHZ010000283.1:73814290-73827345 GCA_024137785.1 Ginglymostoma cirratum
GTGTATGTGTGTGTGAGAGAGGTGGGTGAGTGTGGCTGTGTGTGTGTATGTGTATGTGTGTGTGTGTTGTGTATGTGCGTGTGCGTGTGTAAGTGTATGTGTGTAAGTGTGTGTGAGGGGTCGAGTGAGTGTATATGTGTGTGTGAGAGAGGCGGGTGAGTGTGGCTGTGTGTGTGTGTGAATGTGTGTGTGTGTGTGGGCGTGTGTGGGTGCGTGTGTGTGCGTGTGTTTGTGTGTGTGTATCTATGTGTGTATGTGTGTGTGCATGGGTGTGGGTGTGGGTGTGGGTGTGTGTGTCTGAGTGTGTGTATGTGTGTATATCTATGTGGATATGTGTCTGAGTGTGTGTGTGTGTGTGTATGTGTGTTACTTATGTACTTCCCAACTTTGTCCCTGTCACATGCTCTGAAATAATTGTACAGAAGCCAGTATCCCGTCATCACGCCACCCTTTATTTACTTGTGCACAGTACACTGACTGTGGCCAGCAAGTTCGGAGTCAATCTCCCTGAACTGAGGAGGTTATAATTTCCTGGTTCTATTTTTTTTTCCCTCCTGGTTCTATTGGTCAGCCAGGGCTTTCCTGATTGGCCCAGGTAAACAACCCCAATTAACAACTTTGTAGTCAATGGGGCCACCCTGGTTCCAATCACTACATGCTCTAACTCTGAAATCCTGGCACACCTGGTAGTGCAGTTCCACAGGCACCAGCAATGTTGGTAATAATGGTGGGAATACAAAAGGACTGATGCCCAAGTTATCTCACACTGTTGGTCACTTAAATTCATCAGGAAATGATGGCAGGAATGCTGTGGGTTTGATAATGATGCCAGGAGCTACAGGCCAGTCAACCGAACTTCCTGGGAGTGGAGAAACTGCTAGAGAAATAACAATTTGTGACAAAATTCAAAGTCCCATGGATAAATGTGGTTTAATTCAGGAAAGCCAACATAGATTCATTAAGGGGAAAACTTGGTTAAGTGATTTGCTGGAGCTTTTTGAAGATAAACAGGAAGGATTGTTGACAGCAGTGTTGTTGATGTAGTGTACAGATGGTGTACATCATTTTCAGAAAATGATGAAGGGTCTAGGCCCGAAACGTCAAGCTTTCCTGCTCCTATGGTGCTGCTTGGCCTGCTGTGTTCATCCAGCCCCATGCTTGTTATCTCTGATACAAGTAAAAGTATTGCTCAAGGAATAAAAAGGAGTATATCAACATGGATACAGAATTGACTAAGTGATAGGAAACAGTGTGGTTAATGGATATTCTTTGAGCTGGAGTAAGTTTTGTATTGGAGTTTCCCAGAGTGTAAGTCATAGAATCATGGTGTCATACAACATGGAAAAAGGCCCTTTGATCCGACTCATCCATGTCAAACAGACATGCCAGTATGACCTAGTCCCATTTGCCAGCATTTGACCTATATCCGTCTAAACCCTTCTTATTCATATGCCCAGCCAGATGCCTTTTTAATTGCTGTAATTGTACTCGCCTTCAGCATTTCCTCTGGCAGCTTTTCCCAATACATATTCATGATTTAAATTTTGGTGTACAAGGTCATTTGTAGTTTGCACCCTTATTTTGGCACGAAGAACATTGAGGGACAATGAAAATAAAAGGTCCAACTCTAAAGGGATGCCGGAGCAGAGGGACTTGTGTTTGTAGGGACATAAGTTATTAAATGTGGCAAGGCACCATTGACAGAACATTAGGAAAGCGAACAGTATCCTAGATTTTATTCAAAATGGCATAGAGTACAGAAGCAAGGAGGTGATTTTGATCACTAGTTTTGCCTAAGCTGGAGAATTGCACCCAACTCTGAATATTAGACAGAGTACGGTGAGTTTTACAGGAAGGATTGCAAGGATGGGTAATTTCAGTAATGAAGATGGATTGGAGAGGTTAGGGCTTGTTTCCTTGGAGAGCAGGAGACTGGGATCTGAGTGACGTTTTCAAAATGCTGAGGGGACTGGACAGAGTGAACAGAGAGAAACAGTTCCCCATTGTGAAAGGATCGAGAATGGGAGGGGTCTGATAGGAAATAACAGGAACAAAATGCCAAAGTGGCACGAGGAGAAGTGCTTCGCGCATTGAGAGGTGAGGATCTGGAATGCGCTGCCTGAGAATGTGATGAAGGCAGTTTCAAATGAGACTTTCAGACAGAAATTAGTCAGTTCTTTAAAAAAGGAATGATGCGCAGCCTTGTGGGAGAATGGCGCCAAATGAAATGTCCATTCAGAGAGCCGGCACAAGGTCGATGGGGTGAAGAGCCTCCTTCTGAGCTGTATTAGCTTTGTGATTCTGTGAGGACTGTAGTTACGGTGATGTTCGAGTGACCTGGCAGTGTCAGTCTCTTCCATCCATCTGAAAATCATGGCAGGGTTACGGTGGGATTGATAATGATGCTGGAATACAATGGGTCTGATGTCCCAGTTACCTGACTCCCATTAGTCACAAATAGCATTATGTATGGCAGCAGGATTATTGTGCATCCACTGGTAAGGAGATTTCTCAATGTGAGAGCATGTCTAAGGATCACTGGAGTCAGGTAACCTGCATGTTCCTTCATGTGGGTTGTGGTATGAGGTATCTCAATGATGAGAGAAGATAAGTGGGAGGTGGGAACACCAAACAATTTGAAAACAGATACAAACAAAAATTAGAAGCTAATGCATAACGTAATATTCCATATGTTGCTTTCCTTATTCCAATTTCTATTATTGGCAAAAATATCCAGCTGTTCTCTTCGCTCAAACTGAATGATCAAAAACTCTGGCACATCCCACCTGGGGTTTAAAGTTGTCCTTTCTTACACTTTTCACTTTGAAATCTGTTGTAACATTGTTTTTTGAGCTACAGTGGCACAACTCCAGCAGTACTGGGGTACAGTAACACAGCTCAGGCTGTACTGGAGTACAGTTCACTGCTCCAGCTTTACTGGAGGACAGTGGCCTAGCTCCGGCTGTACTGTGGCATGGTATCATGGCACAGACTGCACTGGGGGTCAATATCAAAGGATTGGCCCATCCTTCGATCCTTTGCCCAAGTGGGTTGTATTTATTTCTGTTGGTATTTAGTTGTAATTTCACTTCGGTTTTCTTCACTGAATGAGTGCTCATGTCCATCTCGATCTATTCTCCATAGCTAAGGCACATGGTTTCTGATAGACTGCTCCTTTCCCTTCAGAAATCACCCTAATTTACTCCAGAGGTAGCATGAACTGCAGATGCTGGAGAATCCGAGAGAACAAGGTGTAGAGCTGGATGGACACAGCAGGCCGAGCAGCGTCAGAGGAGCAGGAGAGTTTCGGGCCTAGACCCTCCTTCAGAAAATGGATCTGTGCCGGCCACCATGTGCCGGCTGTCTGAAGGAAAATGGATTCATTTTCTGAAGAAGGGTCTAGACCCGAAACGGCAGCTTTCCTGCTCCTCTGATGCTGCTTGGCCTGCTGTGTTTATCCAGCTCTACACCTTGTTATCTCATTTACTCCAGCCTGGCTGTGATCAGCTGTCTAATTGTAGGTTATGTATCAGACCTGGTGTCTCCTGAAACTATGTCAATATGAACATTGTGCTTTCAACTAGCTGTGTGTGATTGTGCGAGTTTATTCGTATATGAGAGTGAGTGAGTGAAAGTGAGTGAGTGTGTGAGAGTGTGTGTATGTGAGCGAGTGTCTGAGTGAGTGTATGTGTGTGTGTGAAAGTGAGTGAGTCTGTGAGTATATGAATGTGTGTCTGAGTGAGTGTGATTTTGTGAGTGAGTGAGTGTGAGTGGGTGTGTTTGTGAGTGAGTGAGTGTGTGAGTGAGTGAGTGTGTGAGTGTGTGAGTGAGTGAGTGTGTGAGTGAATGAACACGTTAGTGAGTGTAGGAGTGAGCGAGTGTATGCGTGTGAGTGAGTGTGTGTGTGTGTGAGTGTATGAGTCAGTGTGTGTGAGTGAGAGTCTGTGAGTATATGTGTGAGTGCCTGAGTGAGTGTGATTGTGAGTGAGTGTGAGTGAGAGTGTGTTCATGAGTGAGTGTGTGTGTGAGTGTGTTTGTGACTGAGTGAGTGTGTGTGAGTGAGTGTGAGTGAGAGTGAGTGTGTGTGAGTGAGAGTGAGTAAGTGAGTGAGTGAGTGTAAGTGAGTGAGTGTGAGTAAGTGTGCATGGGTGAGAGTGAGTGAATGAGTGTGAGTGAGAGAGAGAGTGAGTGAGTATGAGTGAGTGAGTGCTGTTTATGGAGGACGGAAGGGGAACTGTGGGGACTCACGTGTAAATCCCTGATTTACTGAAATGCAAACCCTTTATGCCTCAGTGCCTCTCTGTCTTCCTTCCTCTCTGCTGAATTATTCACTACGTGTTTCGATTTTGTACAAAGCAGATTCTGCCTTGTCTCTCGCTGTATTCAGAGTAATCAGCAGCTTTGCAATACACACGTGAAAATATTCATCAGGAAGAATGAAATGGCAGGCAGATTCACAGGATGAGGCCTCCAAGCCAGTGGAGGCAATTGTGAAGTGTGACACAAATGTATTCAGTTTCAGAAGCAATGTGTTAATGGTTGTTCAGACCCGTCTAGTTTAGTTGCTCAGGTGGTGATTTTTCGTCAGGACTTTGCAAAGACATTCACAATGCACATTTTACATTTGACATTTCTGGAGTCAGAATGATCAAGCACATGAGCCCTGTGTCTTTCCCTGCTAAACCCAGTTGTCTCATCCTGGCAATACCAGAGTATTGCAATGACTTTTGCAGTCCCCACAGAAAGGCCACTTGTCCCAGTTGGTTTATGCTACAGACCAGCATGTATTTTATTAATTTGTGGGGCATGGACTTCACCGGCTGGGCCAGCATTTATTGGCCATTGCTAGCCGCCCTTGGGAATCTTGAACTGCTGCAGACCGTGTGCTGTATGTTGACCCACAATGCCATTAGGGAGGGAGTTCAAAGATTTTGACCCAGCAACAGTGAAGGAATGGCAATGTACTTCAAGTCAGGATTGTGAGTGGCTTGAAGGGGAAGTTGCAACTGGTGGCATTCCCACATATCTATTAGCGGAAAGTGCAGTATTTCCTGGGTGCACAAGAATGGCATATACTGGTATTACACCTGCAATGTGGCCTTTTAGTCGATAACTTCTACTGAAATCACATTGATGTTACCATTGACAGTACAGACTCAGTGTTGGAGATCACTATAAATCCCCTGATCAGCAGAGGAATCATATCGCAAAGAACAAAGAACAAAGAAAATTACAGCACAGGAACAGGCCCTTCGGCCCTCCAAGCCTGCGCCGATCGAGATCCTCTGTCTAAACCTGCCATCTATTTTCTAAGCGTCTGTATCCCTTTGCTCCCTGTCCATCCATACCTGTCTAGATACATCTTAAAAGACACTAACATGTCTGCGTCTACTACCTCCGCTGGCAACGTGTTCCAGGCACCCACCACCCTCTGCGTAAAGAACTTTCCACGCATATCTCCCGTAAACTTTCCTCCTCTCACTTTGAACTCATGACCCCTAGTAATTGAGTCCCCCACTCTGGGAAAAAGCTTCTTGCTATTCATCTTGTCTATGTCCCTCTCTTCACCACAGTTCATGCAACTTTCTAAGATTGCTCTGCATAAGTACAGATATGCAAGATTCTTACATGGAAGTGTTACTGATATTTATGTTCTCACACAAATATGTTATGGGTCGGTGATGGCCGAGTAGTATTGTTGCTAGATTATTAATCCAGAGACCCAGGTAATGTTCTGGGGACCTGCGTTTGAATCTCGCCATGGCAGATGGTGGAATTTGAATTCAATAATAATCTAATGATGACCGTGAAACTATTGTCAGTTGTCAGGAAGAACCCATCTGGCTCACTAATGCCCTTTAGGGAAGGAAACTGCCATCCTTTGCTGGTCTGGCCTACATGTGACTCCAGACCCACAACAATGTGGTTAACTCTTAGCTGCCCTTGAGGCAATAAATGATTGTCCAACTAGCAATGTGCGCATCCTATAAATGGATTAAAAAAAACACACACAGCCCTTTTCCCCTTTTTCAAAGCCTGTACAATGCAGTTTGTTAACTCTTGATGTAAGGTGGTGTTAGCTGAAAACATCCATTAGGACTGTGAGTTGAAGACGCCACTAAATTGTTTCTTAGCAACAGCTGTCAGGCTGTCTCATTCTGACAACTGAATACCTTCATTTCTGTTTTTATTTCTTCAGGCTATCAAGTTCAGTGATCAAATTAGCCTTTTTTCTCAGTGAGCACCTTGTTGCTTGTTTGGCCTGTCATTCCCTGACTCATACATTGGCCCCAATACCTCCCCCTCGATACAGCACCAACTGTAAATGTAGGAGTGGACTTTGTTAAGTGACATACTTATCATCACAGCTATTCTCCCTATTTCCCTTGTCACTATGAAACTGCTTTTGTATCCTGCAAACAGCAATCCATCTATTTCGTCCATTAGGACGGTGGCTCAGTAGTTGGCAATGCTGCCTCACAGCACCAAGGACCCAGGTATGGTTCCAGCCTTGGGTGACTGTCTTTGCTTATAGTTTGCACATTCTCCCTGTGTCTGCGTGGGTTTCCTCTGGGTGCTCCGGTTTCTTCCCACAGTCCAAAGATGTGCAGGTTAGGTGAATCGGCCATGGGGAATGCAGGGTTACAGGGATAGGGTGGGGGGGTGAGGAGGGAGGTCTGAGTGTGGTGCTCTTCGGGCGATTGGTGTGGACCCGATGGGCCGAATGGCCTGCTTGCACACTGTCGGGATTCTGTGATTGGCTCAAGCTGTGTGAAGTGACAATCATGATCAGTAACCTGCTCTGTATGCCTGCGGCTGTAAAAGTTTATACTTTACCGAAATGCCATGATCTTAATCCACATTCTTTCTAGCACCTCATTGATTGATGAGCTGGACAGTCATGGAATGGTATAGGACAGAAGGGTGCCCACTTCAGCCCTTAGTGCCTGTGTACAGCATGCAATAAACTTTGTGTAACTGCATTTCCTATCATGTTTAGCATTGACAATAACTCTGTGATCAGTGACAATGGGAATTTCCTGTTTAAACGGGTGAGAAGAAAACCAGCACACGGCACTCTCCATGGTGCCAGGGTTGTTTTAAGAAGCACGTACATGGTCAGGGAAAGGGATGAATGAAAGACAAACAACATTTCTTTGTTCAGCTCTCACCAAAGCAGGACATTAGCAGGTAGTATGTGTGTTGAATCCTGATTTCAACTCGTTCGAATTGTCTCTGAGTGTAAGAGATTTGATTTTTTGTTGGAATGCTGACTGGTTAACATCTTTCAAACCCAGTGAGTCTAACAGCCAGGAATGTTGTCGTGACACTGTCCTGACAGAGTATCACACTTACAGGTTTGAGAAAGTGAAATTCCAAATTTTGGTGATTTTGTTTGGTAATGTTTCAGTTTGCATCTGACTGGTGTTGTAAAACTGAGAGAGAGTGTGTATTCATAATCCCAGCATTCTCTGGAAATATTTTGGGTGTATTAAAAGTAAACGTCTTGCATTTAAATCAAAGGCAGTTGGAATATCCCGTTAGAGGACGTTGTTTGAAATCTCCGAGCAGTAATTCGATCCTTGTTTAACATTCCCAACATAAATGGTAAAGGCAATTCTGTGTCTGTTAGTTAGTTTTAATGGCAGTTAGCCGCGGATCAGTGACAGCACTCTCCCCTCCAAGGTATGAGTTTATAAGTTTGTGTCCCTGTTCCACAGAATCTAATTCTGAGCCTTCTCAGGCACGGTCCCAGGTGCACAAGCCAGGGCCAAAGGCACTGACCTCAAGATTCAACTAAATTCTCAATAGTCGTTTAGAAACTTGCCTGTCAACACCTAAATTGAAAATCTGGACAACAATGAGAGTTGTGAAATAGACTTTCCAGAACTTACACCTCTTACCTGACCTAAAACTGTCCATTTTTGTAGGTTAAAAGCACTTCCCCTTTACCTCCTCTAATCATTATCCTATTACTGTATTGAGGAGTTGTTAATTGACTGCTGTACTTCCTGAATAACAGTAGCGACTGCTCTTCAAAGACTACTGCATCAGCTGTGAATCTCTTTGGAATATTACGAGGAACACCGGACATGGTGAAAGATGTCTTTTTTCAAAGTATTATCTTAATATAGAGAGTCACTTTTTTAATGAAAGATAAACTGGAAATATGAAACTGGACTGTGTTTTGTGCCAAATTTGGTGATGGTGGAATGAGGTCACCTGTGAGGAAATTCCAGTTTATGTTTCTGGCTTCTGAGCCTCATAAGTTGGGAATGTTTGGGTGATCGTCACTTGTGAGCTGTTTTTCAAGAAGGAGGTAGCTATTGTTCTTGGGGCTAAAGGGATCAAAGAATTTGAGGAGAAACTGAGAACAGTGGACTGAGTTTGATCTGTCGCAATCATATTGAATGGTGGACTAGGCTCAAAGAGCTGAATGGCCTACTTCTGCTCCTAGTTTCTGTGTTTCAATGTTCTCCTCATGTTCAGTTTCAATATAAGGGCTGTCAGTTCTGGTTAGATGTCTTCCTGGAGTTGTCACTGCATGACCTCCTATTTGCAACCATTCCCACCCCACAGCAGCACCCCGCCATTGGTCATTCAGGATGTCTGTCCTTGCAATACCCCATCTTCTCACATCGATAAGAAAGGGATTGAACCCTAAATAGATAACTCTTGAGTGCCAGTCACGGTGACCAACCATCCTGGAATTTGTCATTACGATGTTATCATTCACTGTGGCAACCACAGCTGAAGTGTTTGACATACTGCGACCATTTAATGAATATAAAGACCATTGAGGAGTCACACTGTAGGAAAGATGTCAGAGAGTGGAGAGAGAGTGCAGAAGCAGCTTATTAGAATAGTTGTAGGGATTATAAAATTTCAGCGAGGACAGATTGAAGAAGTAGCTCCTGTTCTCTTTGGAGAGAAGAGAGCTGAGAGGTAGGAGATCTGATGAAGGTTTTCAATATCAAGAGCAGGCTGGACAGAGTTGACTTCCACTTGGAAAAACAACAAGAACAAAAAAGGGTATAGATTTAAAATGATGTTCAAGGGAGCAAGGATGATATGAGAAAAAAAACTTCTTTCACACAGCGAGTAGTTAGGGTGTGGAATGCACTGCCTGGAAATGTGGAGGGGACAGGTTCAACTGAGGCATTGAAGAGAGGCATCACATATTTCTGGGGAGAAATTGTGTACATGGGGAAAAGGCAGGAGATTGGCACTGGAAAATAGACTAGGAGCAGGCATAATGGGCTGAATGACTTTCTTCTGCACCATACAATTCTGTGATTGGAATAAAATGAAATACAAAATATTTCCGAGATGGTGCATTTATCTCAATACAATAACTTTGAGAAAGTAAATTCATTAATAAAGTCACTAATGCTGCGAGGTCTATATCAAGACTTCAATGTACAATCAGCTCTTTTATCCCAAACCCAATATTATCAGAGGACCCACTTCGTAAAATTGATGTTTTGTTTTGGCCATTCATCACACAGCATCTGCAAGTGACAAAAGGAAAATATGGCATCGCACAAGTGAAAATAGAATCATTTAGAAATTTCACTGATTTAACTGTGAGAATAGACACTGGCAAAAAGCCAATATGGTAACTCTGGGGTAAGACAATGAACTCAAGCCACTTGCACTTTGCTCCCACGTTTGTAGTGTCGTATAGACTTCCTAAATGGGTGTGGTGTTATACCAGTCACTCAGATATTCTGTAAAATCGTCTGGAAGAGATAAAATTATCTTCAGTCTCTAATCACAATTCACTCAGTGGTACCTACTTTAAAGCACCTGCACTCCTTGACTAGATTCACGCCTTCTCAGTCTTAAATATTCATGCATCAGAGGCTCAATGAAGAGAACATTTCTTTTAAGCAGCGAGTTGTTCTTTATTTTTTAATTAGGTCACATTTGTCACCCATCCCTATTTGCCTGTGAACTGTATGGCTTGCTACAGAGGACTCTTAAGAATCAACCATAATGTTGTGGACTTGGAGTCATGTGTAGGCCAGAGCAGGAGATTTCATTCCCTGAAGGACATTGATGAACCAGAAGGGATTTTACAGCAATCAGTGACAGTTCTCATGGTCACTTTTACTTGGTCTAGCATTCAGTTCCAGATTTCTTGACTGGATTTAAGATCCCTCACTTCATTAACCTAGGCCTGTAAATTATTAGTCCAATGACATTACCTCTGTGGCACAGTCTCATAGAACACAAAACAATACAAGGACAGTCCCTTTAGCCACCATGTCTGTGATGACCATGAATTCCATTCTAAACTAAGCCCATCTGCCTGCACATGGTCTGTATCTCCCTATTCTCTGCTTCTTCATGTGTCTGTTCAAATGTCTGTCAAATGTTACTGACATACCTGCTTCTACCACCTCTGTTGGCGGCACATTCTTGGTACCTGCCAGCTCGTACCTCTCCCCACTCCCCAGAATGAAATGCCTGAAAAATTAGTTGAACCAAATCCAACAAAACCTTTCCAAAGCAAGTTGGATAAATCCGCGAAGAGGATGTGTTTGTTGAGCCTTAAAAGGAAGGCAGGTAGAGTGAAGATTGTTGGAGGCCTTTTTTAAAGAGCTGGTATAAATGGGAAGGGTTGAATGGCTCCTTTAGTCTGTTGAATTCTTTGAATACAAGGAGAGACAGGTAGAATCACTGGCCTCACTGTCCAGCTGTAACGTTTTCTTTTGTTTATTCTTTCATGGGATAGGGGAGTCCCAGGCAAGGCCAGCAATTATTGCTTATCCCTAATTACCCTTGAACTGAGTGGCTCACTCAGCCATTTCAGAGAGCAGCTAAGAGTCAACCGCATTGCCAATTACTGGAGTATCAGTCCAGTGATATTACCACTCAGAGTCACAATGTCATAGAGGTGTACAGCACGGAAACAGACCCTTCAGACCAACTCGTCCATGCCAACCAGATATCTTAAATTAATCTAGTCCCATTTGCCAGCATTTGGTCCAAATCCCTCTAAACTCTTCCTATTCACATAGCCATCCAGATGCTTTTTACATGTTGTTATTGTACCAGCCTCCACCACTTTCTCTGGCAGTTCGTTCCATACACACACCACTCTCTGCCCCTCAGGTTCCTTTTAAATCTTTCCCCTCTCACCTTAAACCTGTCTCCTCTAGTTTTGGGCTTCCCTACCCTGGCAAAAGGACCTTGACTATTCATCCTATCAATCCCCCTCATTATTTTATAAACTTCTATATAAGGTCACCCCTCAGCCTCCGATACTCCAGGGAAAAAAGCCCCAGCTTATTCAGCCTTTGCCACCATCTTCCCCAATTTAAAATTGGTGGGCGAGAAAAGATTGGCCAGTCAATCAAATATGGCCATACCATAGTAGCCAGATGATCATAATTAAGGGTGACAGACTGTTTGTGGTTGTGTGTAGTTCACTCTGTTTATTGAATTAACAGAGTTGGTCAGCTGGATATGTAGACCACTTAGTGTGAGTCCTCTTATCATAAATCCCACTCCACCCCCAACTCATTGAATGACACCTTCTTGCCAGTAGATACGCTGCTGAGAAAGAAGTCTCATTGTATCAGCATATTTTTCCTCTGAGGTATGGACCCCTCACAGGACACAAAGTATCAACCTGGTATCAGTGATGGGCACCAATAAAATTTCTAATAGAAAGGCTAAACACTTCTCAGTAGCTGAGTGATGCTAAGCCAGCAACATTCTCGGGGGAGTTGCAGTTTATTTTTGATGCAAGTGTTTTTCACAATAGCCTTCAAACCACAATTGTCATAAAAGGGTCCTGATTTGCAATGTTAAAAAGGAAGAGAGCATGTTACAGATACCAGAACAAGCAAATAAAGAGAGAGGGAGAGAACAGCTCATTAAAAATAATATGTCTAGCACATCCAGTCACGGGAAAACTGATGATAAAATAAAGTAGGAAGAAGAAAATATTATTTAAGGATTTGCTGCTATATTTCTGGAATAGTCTTAGATGTTTACCTTTAATAAATGATCCAAGTCACTTTTTTAAAGAATGCAAATTGCAGCATCATTCATTGATAAAATGTGACAGTTGTGCCAATAGGTAAGACATTCAAGCAAAGATTGCACTCTGCCTAGTTCTCTGACCAAACAGAGGAGTCTTGCATTCAGTTCAATGTCACAGTTTTACTTTCCTTCACAAAGAAGGAGATGGGTATTTTACACCCAATTGATTAATATCGGTCCCAATTTACACCTCTGTACTGCCCTAATTTTCATTGTGAACCGTTCCAAAGGAGGAACAAATATCCAGACACCAAAACATCAGAAAAGTTGAATAAACCATGGCTAACAAAAGAAGTTTAAAAAGTGAAGTCGCAGGTAGACAAGGTGGTGAAGAAGGTATTTGGTACACTTGCCTTCATTGGACAGTGCATTGAGTTGAGGAGTTGGGAGGTCATGTTGAGGCTGTTCACAACATTGGTTAGGCCACTTTTAGAATACTGTGTTCAGTTCTGGTCTTCCTGCTATAGGAAGAATGTAGCTAAAAAGATTTACAAGGATGTTGCCAGGGTTGGAGTGTTTGAGCTATAGGGAGAGGCTGAATAGGCTGGAGCTATTTTCCCTGGAGCATTGGAGGCTGAGGGGTGGCCTTACAGAGGTTTATAAAATAATGAGGGGCATGGATAGGATAAATAGCCAAGATCTTTTCCGGAGGGTAGGGGAGTCCAAAACCGCAGGACATAGGTTTAAGGTCAAGGGGAAAGATTTAAAAGGGACGTCAAGGGCAACTTTTTTACACAGAGATTGGTGCATGTATGGAATGAGCTGCCAGAGGGAGTGGTGGAGGCTGGTACGATTAAGTCATTTAAAAAACATCTGGATAGATACATGAATAAGAAGGGTTTAGAGCAAATCCTGGCAAATGGAACTAGATCAGTTTAGAATAATCAATCGGCATGAATGAGTTGGACCGAAGAGTCTGTTTCCATGCTGTAAAACTCTATGAGTCTATGATTGCAGCAGGTCAAAGGAAGTGCCGTTTAACAAAAACAAAGTTGCTG